>JAWWEP010006845.1:0-22484 GCA_035582995.1 Sycophila quercilanae | reverse complement strand
GGACGGTGAGATGGCACCTTTCCCAAGCGAACTCCGAGATGGCACCTTTCCTAACTCGAGCTCCGAGATGGCACCTTTCTCAAGCGAACTCCGAGATGGCACCTTTCCTAACTCGAGCTCCGAGATGGCACCTTTCCCAACTCGGGCTCCGAGATAGCACCTTTCGCAACTCGGCTCCGAGATGGCACTTTTCCAACTGGAGTCCGAGATGGCATCTTCTTGCTCCAGACCGACGATGTAATATAATTAATAGACTCTCCAATCTCATATGGCAAACACTTTCATAAAAAGGTTTTCTTAAATAAATGGTTGTTTGCACATACTTTTTAATGCAATTTTTTTTTTAAATTTATGTAAAAGTTATAACCGATAAATTTCTTATAAGAAAATTATTTTAAATTATTTCATGTAATTGTTGAAAAATTTAGATTGCAATAAAAAAAAGTATGTGACAATATTAAAACTACTTCAGCTAACAAATATTAGCTTTTATATTTAATCGTTGATACAGAAATACTGTAAGATTAATCTACTTTTAAAAATGTTATCTGTCTCAAAATAGATGCACTTTTCTTAGATTATTAATGTGTGGTAAATTGTTGTAGTTATTACAAAATTTAACTATAAATATATTCAAAATTTTAATGATTACTATCATGTAAAAACTCTGCATTTTCAAATAAAATTATTTTTATACTCTATTTGGATTTATTTTAAATTTAACAAAAGTTTTTGGTTCGTTGCATTCATTAATTCAACTAACGTACCGTTGATAACAAACGCTATTTTCAGACTTTTTACTAATTTTAACAATTGATATCACTGCTTCTTATAAATTCTGTAAGGTAACTACAGAAGAGACAATTTGCTTCTTGACATCACATTTCCATGATATACGAATCACCTTACAACTACCGTTAACAGGGAAAAAATAACATGTTTTTTCTTCTGCTGTTTGATCAATACATACAATAATATGTATAAAAATGCGATAATAACAGAAGATAACTATGGAAGCACTTTGTAAAAATTAAATTTAACATGGTTTTAAAAACCCTTAAGAAAATTCGTATTAAGCCAATTCGTCGGTACATTGCTTCCTTTCTTCCTCCACCCTCTGTCTGGTGCGATTAAAAGCCTCCGTTTTCAAAAAATCAACAGTTTTATAAACAGTAGTAGCCAACGGGGATTGTGGATTTTGCAAAGTCGTATTATTTATACTTTCAGACGTGTGCAAATCTAAATCTAAATATTGTAAAACTAATAAACGGCGGTTTGATGCTGGTATGAAAGTATCATTATCTTGATAGAAGTATATCTATAATTTTAAATAAACATTAAATATAATAATATAATAATTTTATAATTTAAAATGGTTTACCTCTTCTTTTTCTTCAAAAACATTGTTATCATCATCAGACATCGAAGGATGACGCCCTTTTTGCACTTTTGACATTAAAATTGGACTAGGAATATGTTTGATTTTTCCCTTTCCAGGAGGTGAAGCAAGTTGCAATAAATCTTAAATAGAACACACAAATTTGTTATTATTTTTTAAGAGCGGATTCTAGATAGTTAGCACTTAAATAAAAATTTAGAAAAATATACCTTCAGCAGCAGCTGGTTTGGCTAATGATGGTTTTAATTTCCTGTTTATAGTTGGTGGTTCAGTAGATACTTGATCAGTTAAACTGCCATCCTTATAAATGATATTAGGAGAAAGCTCATTGCTGATATTAGAATCACTTATTTTTCTTCCAGGTTTTAATTCTCTATAAACCAATGGTGGAGGGGGAGGAGGCACTACAATTATAGGCACTGGATTGGCATTATCCTTATTAGAAGGACTTGGAAGATTAGAGTAAGTAACAGTTGATGCATTTTCTTCATCGATATTTTCATTATTGTCGAAATCGTAACGGAATATGTGTTCTTCTACATTTGTCTGCTTAATGTTAGAATTTTGCTGTTTTTCTGGTTTATTTATTACATTCTTTTCTAATTTTATTGCTACACTTTGGGGCTTGACAACCTCTTTTAGAATTCCTATATAACCAGATTTATATTAAATTATCAAAAATAAAAATAATTACTTTTATTGGGATTTGACATCTGTAACATCTGTAGGTATAGCTAACCATGATTCATATAGATATCGCGATATATAGCTATGGTTGGCGCGACTTTACCAGGGTTTAACAAACAACTTTTTTGTAAAATACTATTTATTGAACAATTATTTTTACCTAAAAATTAAACGCACGTTTGTTGAGATTTAATAGTAATTATTTTTACTGTAGTTTTATTGATAACAAAATTATTCATTTTGTTTACAAAACGACAGTGAAAATGATTACTATTATTCATCAGCAAACTTACGTTTAAGTTTTAGGTAAAAATAATTGCTCAGTAAAGAGTATTTTACAAAAAAAGTTGTTTGCTCCATATAAGCTTGTGATAAATCCTGGCAAAGCCACGCCATCTTCATTAGCTATAAATCTCGATATCTACATGTATCTACAAATGTCAAATCTCAATATATAATAATTTACCTGCATTATTCATGTCATTAGCCAAAGTAGTTTGAGCATGAATTGAAGGTGTTATTGATTTTAAACTTTCTGTAGCTCCATCCAAATTTAAATAATTATGTCCAGGAGTTTCTGGCACCATGTGAGATGGTTTTGGAGGCCTTGGTGGTACTGGTATTTCATCTGCTGTAGGTGGTTTGGATGAATCTACAATTCTTAATTTACCAAATCTTTTTTTTACACTCCAAGAACCAATTCCTGCGTTGCTAGGTTTAAAACTTGGTTTTAAATCGCCTATATAAAAATTAATTTTATGTATATTCTTTAATTTATTTTATTTATATTCAATGCAAAAATGTATTGCAAACATACCTGCAGAAGGAAAAGTATCCCAATTAACATTAGGCAAAGATGAAACCCATTCATCATCCGTGACCACACTGTCTACATCAGTAGTTGGAGATCTTGGTGGAGATGGCACTAGTCTTCTTGTATTATCATAATTATCAATAGCTGTCACTGAACTTAGAGAGCTTGTATCGTTAAGTCGTGGCCCAGAAATACACTCGCTTATCGGTATGTAAGGACCTGACATCAAACTCATTGGAGAAATGGGTGGTGATTCTTGCGATTCAAATGAAAACACTAAAAATAATAACAAATTTTATCTCTGAAAATTTTTTGCAAAAGTTACTGCAATAACGTGTATTATTTACTTTGACCCTGTTGATCTTCATCTTGTGTGTAAGCTTTCAACCCACAAACTTGACAAATAGCATCCACCCACTTATTCATATCACTCTCACTTTCAGATACAAGGTAATAGATTCTTTTTGGTGTTTTAACATTAAACATATACTGATATTTTTCCTTGCGATTTTCAAAAGTTAAGCCAGCATCTACCTAATAAACAAAATTAAAAACATAAATTCTAGCTTTTATTAATACAGCGTTTCATAAATAATTACCTGTTCGCATTGATCTAAATCGATTCTACCCTTGAGTTTTCTACATCGCCTGTCCGTGTAATACTCCAAAAAGTACTGCCCAGGCAACTCTCCACTGTGTCTGAGAGTAAACCACCTTTGTCTCCATCTCTGAAAAGATAATAAATTTTTGTCAAACGATAAATTTTTGTATAATCCTATACTAAATCCACAGATTAGAATGCAACTGAACACGAACAGATACCGAGTACCTCCGACACCGTCTCTCTATTCGCGCGACGCTCGGACGCTACGTACGGTTGGCGATTCGCAATGAGTAACACCGTCTAAAAAAAGATCTCATTGTTGCACGGGGCCCGCCGCAAATGAATCACCCGCGGTGCTCACTGTTTACCAAACAACGTGCACTGTCACTCAAAAATTCCGACCCCGTAGATACGCGCACACCACCGCACACAACACCGAGACACCCGCAGGCCCCCGCGACCAATCTCCCGAAGAGTGTATTGTCCATTGCAGGGCGCCTCCGGTCATTCTACTCGTGACCGAGTGCGTGTCTCGCGACTGCACCCACGCACGTCTCTCTCTCTCTCTCTCTCTCTCTCTCTTTCTCGAGATGCAGACACACTCACCGCTTTCCAGAGCTTGCTGGGTGGCGACTTGATGAGCCAGCCCTCGTGCACGACCTCCTGGTTTGTCTTGAGCGGGTCCATCGCCCCCCGGGCCCGACGACGCGTTATCACCGCCGACGGCTCGCACTCATCCTTGCTCCGGCCTGTCGACTGGCGACATGAATGTACGTGATCTCCTCGGCTTTATCTGCGTGTGCCCCCCGCCCCACGGTGTCGTGTCAGCTGAGGCTATCGAACCTTATAGTACTCGCCGTCGCTCGGCGCTCGCTCGCTCTTCTCTCTTCTTTTTTTTATTCCTTCCCCGCGTCGCGCCTTTTTCACTATATACTGGACTGTTGTTATCACTGAGAGAAATACAGTATAATAGTG
This sequence comes from Sycophila quercilanae, assembly GCA_035582995.1. Taxonomy (NCBI): domain Eukaryota; kingdom Metazoa; phylum Arthropoda; class Insecta; order Hymenoptera; family Eurytomidae; genus Sycophila; species Sycophila quercilanae. The sequence goes on along the minus strand of JAWWEP010006845.1, from coordinate 18,005 downwards.
AACAAATTTGTATATTTGCTTTTTTTACGATAATAGTACATATGTACGTGTATTATATTTTAATATAGTCCGATTATATTAAAATTCTTTTTATTTGAGCAAACAAACATTTAGATATGTTAAACAGTTAATATTTAAAATACAAATATTTGCGGTAATCATCGATGTATTATAACTATTAAATATACGTAAATTTGCTCCAAATCAACTATACGTATATTAATATAGTGAACAATACCATAATATTAACTATATAGTCTCACACTTCCCTCGTGTAGTGAAATACTCGTAAGAAGTAAAAAAACTCACAATTTGTTGAAATCACAGATTTAGTCGTAAACTTTATGTTAAAACACGGAAATCGTAATAATCTTGATCTTATTGGTATTGAAACGATAATAGTACATTATGTCACAAGAAAGGAAAGTGCAGTATTACTCCCGAGGGAAAAGTTTCCGCCCCGAGCGAAGCGAGGACTGAAATTTCCTCGAGGGAATAATTAAATAAATAAGTAAATAAAATCAGCAGCGCTTTTGGAGCACAAATAAATTGCAAAAAGTAAATTGCGCACTGACGAAAACAAAGGGGTATGTCCAGGGAAATTAGCTAAAAAACTTGAAAACCACAGTTTCTTTGCGGAAAAAAACAGCATAACGCAACTTTATTCTGTAACAATTGCCATTATTTAAACAATGGTTAAAACTTTGAGAATTCAGTTTTTCCTCAATAAATATTCAGATGCTAATCGTAATGCAAAAAAAAAACTAGTGTTATAGAGCTTAATTAACAATATCCACAAAATGATCTTAAGATTTGTCACGTCATGGTCCGATAATTTATTTACTTGCAAAAAATTATTTAACATTGTCGTTGTATCTCTGTATCAGAGGACTATAGTCCTCTGAAATGTAGCTCTCATCACCCACAAAATGGGTGCAAAATTTTAGATTTGCGCCATCTTAAATAATTTTTCAATTAACAAATTTTATGCGTGAAAAGAAATTTTTTTGCAGGCATATTCATTAACAATTAAAATTTAAATACATTTTTAATAGTTTTATTGGTAATTTTAAGGTGCCCCCTCTTGTTGCCTTTCTTTCACTCTCTAGACGATAATATATTCTAGTATATAAAAAAAAGGCTTATACAATTTTGGCAAGGGCAGGCGCGCTGCGGTGCAGGCGTGCAAGATGGGTAAAAGCGTGGCGCCCTCCGCGACTCGCGAGGCTGAACATTTTCATACATATCTACACACACGCTGTACATGCATGTGGATGTACGTACAATGTAGTACATTCACCGCCGTGCACGCGAGTCGGTCGCGGTCAGCGCGCACGAACTTGGTCTGCATAACCTTATATAGGTAGTAACGATCGCGCGCGCCTGTCACGTGGAGAGGTATGCGATCTTGAGAAGTCGAAAGCTCGGCATTGGCCGTTCCATCCAAACCGTCAGGTTCCTTAAAGGAAAGTGCCTTGCAGCGTCTCGCGCGAGACGAAAAAGTCGTGCGTCGCTCAAATGAACCGCCGCTGCGCCGAGTAGGCATATACTTATCGCTCAGAGGTGCGCGCAGTCCGCACGCTGCGCTCTCCCGGCGTCTTCGTTCCTCCTTCCCTTTGTGCTCGCGATCCGAGCGGCAAGGTGTTTATTTTCGGAGCATCAGGTTTATTCAGGTACTTTATACTTGCGGAAGCAGTGAAGCCCTCGATATGGTGCGCGTTATCACGCAGGAGACCTACAACGACGTGGTCCGGGAGAACATCGAGGAGTTCGCGATGTCACCCGAGGAAGCGATCAAGGATGCCATCGAACAGTTCAACGCGCAAGTGAGTCACTCGTTTTTATGACTTTTTTATTTTTGATAAATTTATAATGATTTTATGCACTGAGAGTGCTTCATCGATGCCTGAGAATGAAAAAACAAAAAAATGGTGAATGATGAAAATAAACAGAAATTTAAAAACAAACATTATCTTTTGATAATAATTCATTTTGTTTTATTTAGGGTGTCGATTTGTCCAATATTATCAAGGATTTATCACTGAATGATACAACGGATGATATCACAAGTTGCATAAAAAAACTGTCAGAGTGTGCAAAAACTGCCAAACACGAACATGCAACTCCTTTACTCAATAAACTTAGGTCTGAATTGGAGAAAGACATTGCCAGGAGAGTTTTTGCAGGAAAAAATGGAGCTTATACTACACTTCTTGAAGTTATAAGTAGTTTTAAGGATGAACCACATCTTTTAAGAACAGCATTAAAAACTATGACAGCCTTAATGACTGGGAATCCAGATTTATTGGATGAAATTGGAGTAAATCTTCAAAAGAGGTAATCATTAAATTTTTTCATTTGAAATAGCTTCAATGTTTTAAACATTTATGAATGTATCTTTTATTTATCATAGTTTATTAGAAAATAATCACAGTGATCCTCAAACATTGCAATTAATACTAAAATGGATAAGAGAATGTTGCATAAAGCATGAAATAAACAGACAAAAAATCTTCAGTGCTGGAATTTTAGAGGATTTAAAATCAGTACTTAATGAAAAGGATGCCAGTGTTTCTGTTGTTAAAGAAGTTTGTGTGGTTTTAAGAGCTTTAACATTGGATGATGATATAAGACACGAGTATGGAAAAGCTCATGAACATGCAAGTACCATTGCCAGGCAAACTCTTCAAACACTTACTCAATTATTATCAAGTAAAATACATTTAACTTATTTTTCAATTTTCAATTTCATTACGTTACACTTAACTGCATTAAAAATTTTAAATGTTGCAGCTTATAAGACTGATAAAGTAATAGTAGGAGAAATAATGTTAACAGCAGCATCCTTAATAGTTAGAAATGAGTTTTGTCAAGAATTTGAAGACGCAGGGGGATTGCAATTTATCTTAGATGTATTTACAAACTATCCAGATGTAGAAAAGATTAATTGGCAGGCCCTGAAGTTATTAAAAAGTTTAGCTGGAAATGATGATGTAAAAGCTCACATTATAACATCTGGAATTGCTCCACTAATAATTTACGCTATAAGTCGATTAAGGGTAAGAATCACAATTTTTATGAACTAATTTTTTATCGTTTAATTTTTTCATTTAGATTTTTTAAAAAATGTATTAAAATTATAATCATTCATTAAATCAGATTTATATATAAGACCTTGAAATTGGCAGTCAATTCGATTTTCATGATAAAATCATTGCGTTCCCTCCCAAAAATTTTTTGCAGTTACCTTATATCAATATAAAAGGAGCCCTGAAAATTACAAAACCCTAGGAAATTGCCATGGGGTTTTATCGAATCCGCTGCCATTGAATCTTCTGTCAATTCCAGTGTCATTTTATATATATTATTAATCCAAATTTAGACCTATTGAATAAATAAATTTTAAATTAATACTAATCCATAGTACTATGCTTAATTTTCATACATAATTGTATATTTTATTTACAGAGTTCAGAAGCTGTTGTTACAGCAGGACTTGCATGTATATCTGCTCTAACATTAAAAAGTTCTTCTAACGCTGGTGTATTTTATGATTGTGGAGCAGTAGCCATCATTGTAGAGGTCATTAAAAGCTATCCTAATAGTGCCAATGTGATGCAACAAGCTTCTTGGGCAATCAGAAATATGTCAGTTCGTAATAACCAAGAGTCAAGAGAATTTTTAGCTTATGGTATTGAGGAATTATTTAACAATGCAGTCAAAATTCATGGTGAAAAGTTAGAAAATGATATTAAAGCAGCTTTAAGAGACTTAGGATTGAAAGTAAACTTCAAGGAGCAATGGACAGGAAAAAAAGGCGCATTAACTAATGACTAATCTGGTCTGCTTTTTTAAACACAAAATATTATAAAATTAAGATTGTTAAAAAAAAAATGAAAACAATTATGTTGATTCGTTAAAAACGAAGTATCGGTATTTTTAATTAGTTAAATTATTTACTGCCAGATTTTACAATTTATAATTTTGTATAAATATAGAATAAAACTGAACACATTTTTAATATTTAATCATTCAAGTTTTGTTTCATTTTTATATTAAAGTATAGACTTATTTCAACGAAACTAAATACCTCAAAGGCAACTAATGACAAAAACGTGTAAAAATACCTTATTTTGTAAAAAGTCGATACACAATGACGACAGCAACAATGCAATAGAAGATACTTTAAAGTCGTCCTTTCCCCGTAAGGAACTTAATGGTAAAAGCTTTTCACTGGAGCTATATGTATATAAAAATGATTTTCGTAAATGTTCATTATTATTCATAAATGTTAACTTTATCAATGTATGGCTACTAATCCCGATTCCAGGAGTTTTTGAAGCTTAGCTGCTATGTCAGGATTTTTTAGGTGGCTAAAATAAAAAGAGAAAAAATATTAAAATCAAAGCATAATTTTGAATTAAAAAATTTTTTTCAATATTTTTATACTTACTCTTGTAAGGCTTTGGGGTCGTTTTGCATTTGCTCTAAAATAAGTCGCATGGCAGGATCTCTAAGAATATTTTGTACTTCTGGATCTGCCATTGCTCGTTTTCTGACTTCTTCAGGATTGGAGCTTACTGCAACAGAGCACTGTCTGTATCCATCAAGAGCTTCAGCATTCGTAGGATCCAAATCTAATGCCTTTTGATAAGCTGACAGTGCCTTTCCTTGTTGTTGCATTCCTTGAAGAATCTTGCCCTTTCTAATCCAACCTTTAATAAATTTAGGGTCTATTTCTACACATTTTTCACAGTCTTTTAAGCCTAAATCAAAAGCTGCTAATTTTGTATAACATGCTGCTCTATTACTGTAGTACTTTGGATCATCTGGATTTCTCATAATGGCCTCTGTATAATGTTTGACTGCTGATGCATAGTCTCCTTCCTTGAACTTCTGATTTCCTAGTTCCTTTTCTTCTTCTGCTTTTTCTGGGTCAATATATGCTTTCCTTTCCTCCTCTTTAATTTTTTTCTCCACCTCTGATAATAGAGTTTTGATCTCTGGTGTTCTGTGCTCAGACAAAGATTTTTCATAAAATACTTTTGCCTGTTTCCAGTTGTTCATCTTTTTATGTGAATGACCAATTCTTGTGAATGCTTTGGCAATTAACTTAAAGTCAGCTCTATTTTCTCTACCAATATCAATAGCCTTTTGACATTGTTCTATGCATTTATCATATTCCTTCTGCTCAAAATAAACCGCAGCTATGTTTAGATAATAAGTGATTTCAGTTGGATTTAATTCAACAGCCTTATTATAGTGCGTCAAAGCTGCTTCAAAATTCTTTTTCTTATACTCTGTATTTCCTAGATTCTTTTCTTCTAAAGCTTGTTTTTTCTCTGGTGGCAAATTTTCTTCTTCTTTAGGTGTTGGTTTGGGTTCTTCTTTTTTCGGTGGTTTTTCTTCATACTTTGGTGGGTCAACATCCATACTTTCATCCATACTATCACTTATACCCAAAACAACACTAAGAGTTGTAAGAATTCGTGTGTCCTGGAGTTTAGTACCTAAAAATTAAAAATTCCTTGTTATAGTACAGAAACAGTAATTTTAATTTTTTTGCAAAATCATTTAAATAAATATTACCCAAAAGTTTAGGATTATCACGTAATTCTTGAATCAGTTTCATATATTCAGGATCATCCAAATATGCTTTTGTTCTTGGATCATTCCTCAACTTAACAAACAGATCCGGACTGTTGAAAGGATTTAGGAAACCAACATTGCGAGATTCTCTTTGACCTCTGACTTCTTCCAAACCTGCTTTAAGTTGCTCATTGTTGGGATCAAATTCGAGACCTGTCTGATAAGCGAAAACAGAGTCATCTAGCCTTCCTAAGTAAGCTAAAGCACTGCCCTTTCTTGAATATCCCTTTGCCCAATCAGGCTTTATCGAAACTGTCTTTTCAGCATCCTCAAGCGCTTGTTGATACTTTCCAGCTTTTGCGTAAGCTGCTGATCTATTACTATACAATACATGATTATTGCTATCTAATTCTATGGCCATGGAGTAGAATTTGACTGCATCGTCAAATTTGCCTTCTTGCAAGGCCTTGTTTCCTTGATCCTTCAAAGTTGATACCTGTGATAAAAATAAATCAAATAATAAATTTTCCTAAAAACCACATCATACAAACTAACAATCCAACAATCCTTGAAATAACAAATTAATTTAATAAAAAATTTCAATTCCACAATTATCTGCAAATCGTCGCTCTAAATGGCATTATAAAAATTTCATTTCATATGACTTGGCAGTTCTCGTGCTTTGTCACCGATTTTTATCGAGCTACCAAAAAATTCTCTTCAAAACAAAATTGAATTAATCAAAAATCCTCAACGTCGCACTCGACGTGTTCTCGCCGAGGCACATTTTTCGCAAGGTGCCAAAGAAACAGAACTTTATAAAAAAAAAAAAATAAATAATAAGCCAATTTGTTCGTGCGTTTACTTTACATTCTCCTCACCTGATCCATAACTCGCCACGAGGTTCGCGATTCTCAACGAACCGAAGTCTTCTCGAACTAAAAGATATAAAACGACGTCCACCTCCGTAGCGCGAACCAAAAAATAAATGAAGAGTGTGGGCCGCTGATGCGCTTCGCGAACAATCCCAGCTCCGGAAAAAAGCTCCGATTTACGTTCCTCGGGGAGTTCTCTCCTCTCGACTATTGTGGAACCTGCGCGAGCCGATGCCGGCGATTGCGATTTTTCGAAGGCTCGAGAAGCCCCAAGAGGCTGCGATGCGGGTAGAGGGTGTCCCTCGCGTCTACTCGTCGCCGCGATGTCCTATATATCGGTTCGCTCTGAAGTCGTCCGCTTCGCTCGTTGTCCGACTTCCTTCTGAAACGCCGTCTAGTCCGGCTGCAGGCGAGCCGCGTGCTCAGAGCTCGGCGCGCATATCATCGACACCGGCGCGGCGGCTCCCGCGTGACGTCATGCTTTTTCGAACATTCGAGAATTCGAAGATTCTAGAGAGCGCGGATAGGCCATGTATATTGAAAAATACTTGCGGTTAGCAGAACTTGGTTTACTTTTTTTACTCCGTTTAAGTATAGTTTTTTTAGTTTAGGTTTCAGCGATTTTTTCGGTAAATACATGTTTTCATTAGTGTGCGATTATTCAATAAATGTTTTTTTTTGTGGAAAGGATGGCTATTTAATCGTTTTGAATTTTTTATTTATGCAACACCAAAGACTGTATTTAGAAAGAGTGTAGAATTAATTAAATATAAGAAATCTTTGAATGATTTTAAAAGGTTTTGAAGGACACCATTTTTTTTTTTAAAGTCCCGCTTCATTCGAATGTTTACTCTGCGCATGTGCTTATATTCAAACACGTGTTTTATTTTGAATCGTACTTCAGACTGCTCCAATATGTTATGAGGTTATGACCGCGTACGACGAAAGAAGACAGAATAAGGTTAAAAAAAGTTTCTGACTACTATGTAAATAGTTTAAATTTTTTTTGTATCATCATTGTTCACTATCGCTTTAAATTCGATTAAAATAATTATAGATTATATCATTTTTCAGTTTAAAAGTCAGCAATGAATTTTTATTTATTTTATTTTAGGTAGTTTCCTCATTTAAGTCATGGTCTTGCCCTTGATAAGTGTATTGGTTTTTCCAGTTGCATTTTTATTTATAATAAGAGGGTTTTACACAGCAGTTTTTATAAACGGTAAAAGACCAAAGAAAGTTACAAGGACCAAACCAGCAAGAACTTTGATAGTACTTGGTTCTGGAGGGCATACAGCGGCAGAAATCTTACGTGTTGTCATACAGTTGAATAAAGAAAAATATACTCCGAGAATTTATGTACAAGCTAAAACTGATGAAATAAGTGCTAAGAAGGTTAAACAAATTGAATCAGATGCTAAAGACTACAAATTAATTGAAATATCAAGAAGTAGAGAAGTTCGACAATCGTATTTTCCATCCATTTTTACAACCACATTAGCTACTGTTCAATCTATTCCAGTGATTTGGAGAGAGAAACCTGATCTGTTACTGTGTAACGGTCCTGGCACCTGTATTCCTCTATGCATTGTTGCTTTCTTCTTTAATGCGATATTTCTCTTAAATACTAAAATAGTTTTTATAGAAAGTTTTTGCAGAGTAAAAAGTTATTCACTATCTGGAAAAATTTTGTATTATTTGGCACATCATACAATTGTGCAGTGGCCACAACTTAATGGAGCTACTTATCCTAGAAGTATTTTTGTAAAATAGTGCTAGTTTTATTAACAATTATTGCATATAAAAGCTGCTTATTTTCTTTTATAACTTATTTATAAAAAATTCAGAACCATAATGTCAATAGTATTTCAAAATATTGAATGGAATCACTTTTTGGAGGAGTTAAATGAACATTCTCCTGATGAATTAAAGTACTATTTTCATCAAATATTTACAAATCTGAAAAGTCATCATGAAAATCAAAAGTAAATATTTTTCTTTTTAAATAATTAATTTATATAATTTGTATATTATTTACATTTAAACAAAAAAAAATCATTTTTAGTAAAGTTCCTGATGTAAAAAAATTAAAAATTGATATGGAATGGATAGAAAATTATATATTCACTGCTGAAGCTTGTCTTGACCGAATATGGGAAATGCTTAATTCTGGTTATTGGAAAGACGTTCCAATTAATTACCGTTATTCTTATTCAATAGGTAGTGTTTTGAAGGTAAAACATTAATATCTTATGATAGCATAACAAATTTTAATATCTAAATGTCATTAAACAATTTAACTTTTTATCAGTGCACTCTATTAGAATTAGTTGCAGATGAAGAAGCCGACCATTTAAAAATGGTAGACAAATTTAAAGAAATGATTGAACAGATTGATAAAGGACTTTTATTAGGAGCTCCTTTACCAAGAATGCCAAATCTACTAACTGAAATAGCTTCAAAATTAAATAACCATTTTTTAAGTAAGTTTCAAAAAAACTATAAAACATTTGAAAAAATTAAAAACATTGAAATTTTATGTCAGGTCTGGCTGAAAGGGATGATTTATCTTCTAGTATTATTAAAATAGATAAAGAAAGCTTATGTACAACTCTTTTTCCTGGATTTTTACCAATTCCTCACTTTATTAAACCATCAATGGAAAAATTTTACTGTGAAGTTTTTAAACCAAAGTTACCTACTATTTTAGAAGGTATATTTACGTTATCAGATAATTAGGAATAAAAAGGAAACACTATTTTGATCAATCAATTGAATATTATTTAGGATGTATTGAACACTGGAAAGCTTTAGAGCTATGGCAAAATGTGGAATATCTTAAAAGAATTGCTGGAAATCGAACAGTTCCTATAGAAATTGGTTCACGATATACAGAAGATGATTGGACTCAAAGTCTTGTAACATTTTCTGATTTTTTAAATACCCATATATCAAAGAAAAATGACAAAGTAGGATACTTAGCGCAGCATCAATTATTTGATCAAGTACAATATTTCTTTATTATATATATCAACATTTAGCCAATTTACTAACATTACTCTTAATAATATGTTTCAATTTTAGATACCTGAATTGAAGAATGACTTTTCCATTCCTGATTACTGTAGTTTCTCAGATAAAGAGAATAACGAAGATTTACCAGACATAAATGCTTGGTTTGGACCTGCCAATACTGTTTCACCTTTGCATTATGATCCAAAAAATAATTTATTATGTCAGGTAATGGTATTTTTAAATTAAAATATCTTCTAAATCAGTCCAGTGATGTTAAATTTAAATTTTATTTCTCTAGGTATTTGGATACAAAAGAATTGTACTATACAGTCCCGAAGATTCTGATGATTTGTATCCTTACGAGGCACGTATGTTGTGTAACACAGCTAAAGTTGATCCATATAATTCAAATTTTGAAGAATATCCAAACTTTCAAAAGACCAAAGGTTTCATGTGCTTTTTAAAACCTGGTGATATGTTATTCATCCCCCCAAAGTGGTGGCATCATGTAGTTGGACTTACATCAAGCTTTTCCATAAGTTTTTGGTGGGATTAATTTACAAACCAGTTTTACTGTTAATATTTATTTAAAAAAATTATTTTTCTATTAAATACTAAAAATGAGACCTACGATGGCTCGGTCGGTAGAACGAAGGACTTACAATTCGGTGGACCAAGTTTAAATCCCGGTTTCTGCCGATTGTATAAGCATCTCAGTAAAAGTTTATACGTGCTTTGTTCACAAATACATCTTAGACCTCCGTTGCTAATTAACACCAAGTGAGAGTATAAATACAGCAACATTAAATAAAAAAAAAAATATAAAAAATAGTATTTTAAATGAATTATCAACGAATTCGATGTTTAACTCGTACAATATTTATATTTTATTGTATTGAATTTATTTTTATGTATAGAACTCATACAATATATACAGTTTACATGAAATAAAGTAATAAAACTTGGAAGATATCACAACTTATTATTCAGTATAAAATCTATATTTTTTTTTATAAAAAATATAAAATGAATTGAATTTTCTTATAAAGAAAAAAGTATTTAGAGAGTATTTTTTTAATTTTATTGGTTAATACGAGTAGCGAAGCCCTGAATGGATTTTACTAGTTTTGTAAAATAATTATTTCAGAACTTTTCATTTATTAAACGTTTCATTGGTCAATGCTACAAACTTAAGAATTAAAAAAAAATATTTTCTAATTGCAAACTATTTTTTATAAGTAACAAGTTTATCTCTACTTAAAAATCCTTTTTAATAATTAATTCAGGCAGGAAGTGGTGGAAATTCATCATCTTCAGTCACTGCAATTCGACAATTCGGGCATGACCGATTAGTCTTCAACCATGATTTGACGCACTAATATAAAAATAAATTAATAAAAATTATTAATTGTAATTTTCTTTATCTCCAACTCTTAATTCAATTTTACTTGGTAAAAGCACACCTGTTTGTGAAAAGAATGTCGACAGCTCAAGGTATAACATTCAGTTTTATTAATAACTAAGTTCATGCAAATTGAACATTCTATGTCGCCAGTAGATGTCCACTGAATTTCACTTTTAGTAATTTTATTCCATGTTTTTTTCTTTGGCACTGGACTCACTTCCAATTTGTTTAATGAAGCGCCTGAAATCATAAAAATAAAATATTTATTTTCTGTTCAACAATTAGACATATATATAATTAATACTTACAAGAAGAAGCTGGAGAAATCACGATCTTCTTTGCATTTTGATCAAGTTCTAAAATATAGCAATTTAATTATTAAATAAAAATCAATGTTACTTTTACGTCAATTATAAATAATAAATCAGGCGACATAAGAAAACCTAATGGTCTTGCAGATATCTCAAGCGACATCTCATTGTGGATTGCCTTCTTTCCATCATTTTTGTTATACCTCAATAAATCTGTATTAATAAAATAAATGGTAGGTAAATATTATAAATCTAAACTGATTCATTAAAATATAAACAAGTCTATTTTATTGTTCTTGAAACAATGATTAAATACACACAATCTCTTTTTCAGATCAAATTTCATTTTTTAAACAAATAAGGATTCATGATTTTTAAACAAAATAAGCACTTATTCTTTCTGTTGATACAATATAAAAATAAATTAATGTAATAAATATTTAAACCTTAAGTGTAAGATGTATGTCTTTCAGAAAATTTACCAATAAGCATACAAATAAAATGATTAAAAATAATAACATACGTAAATTATGCTTCTGATTCATGTATTCGTCAGACTCTCGTAAAATTTGAATAACAGGAGCTTTAGTTAATGAATCATTGTGTTTTCTTCGAATTTCAGAAAGAATCTCGATGATCTCGAGCCTAAAAAAAGATTTATTTGTTTTATAAAGGTATTTACGTGACTTAAGTACAGTTTACTTACTCGGAAGATTCTGGATACTTTTGTTTCATAATTTTTATCAGTCCATCAATACCGACTTTTTTCTTTGGCTTTGCAGTATTTTCTTCACTAAAGCATCAAATATCATTCAAATATATTTCAAATATTTTACTGTGCAAATAATATAAACATTTATTTGCAGTAAAAAAAAAAAAAAAAAAAAATAATCAAATTAAAAGAATTATTAATAACGTACTAGAAATCCGCAATTAATGACATTTATAAATAAAATACATTAAAATATGAAGAGACATGAAAGCGTTTTTACCTAGAATTTACTGCAGAAATATTAACGCTATTTGTACAAACTAACTCTAAAGAATTAGTTTCAACATTTTCTTTTTTATCAATGTTAAAACCCTGTTCTTCAACATTATTTGTTATAGATAGTTGTTTGTTAGAAGCTGTATCAAATACTTCATCATTGCAACTATCTAATTTATTTTTTTCCTGAATTTGTAAAGCTATAGCTTTACAAGCTTTCTTCATCTTTGCCATTTTTTCATTTCGAATATTTATTTGATCAATTGATTGTTTTGACTCCTCTTCTTTTTCAACCACGATCTTCTCTTTGTTATGTAAATTTTCTTCTTCCTTTTTTTCCTGTGTCATTTCTTTCTTCATTTTTGCCACATTGTTGGTAATATTTTCCATTTTTGTTGCAACATCTTCAGAACTGGTGCTGTCAGGTAATAAATTTGTACTGGTTGAATTGATTGATTTTTCATTACTACCATTTGAAAATACATCTGAAAATAAATAATTTTCAATTTATATAATTGTATTTGTATATCAAATTTCTATAATTGTATTTATATATAAAATTTCTATATTTGTATAGTGTGTAATAACTTTTATACAGAATAATGAATATGAAAAAAATATAATAATAAAAAAAAAATAACAGAAGATATGAATAGTGCTACACCTACCTAAGTTACCTCTACCTAAAATACACCTACCTAAGAGTTTGGGTAGATGATCAATAGGCTGTACATAATTCTGCGGTATCCCCGGTGGTGGCATACTCATCCGCTGCATTTGAAAATTCATCATCTGGGGTGCTATGAGCGGATTTGCAATCATTGGTTGCCGTGGAGGAACGTAAGCTGAACCATACGAATACTGCTGTGAGAAATGGTTATAAGGTACGTTATTGACTTGCATCGCCGGTATTTGGTAGGCCATTGTTTGCTGTTGCAATTTCATTGCACTCTGCATGACGTGACACTGGCCTTTGTAAAAAGTGTTGAGTGCATTCATTATTGAATCTGTCAAACTTATAGAGGGTGGATTCATAATATGTGGAAGTTTTATGTTAACGTCCAAAGCTTCAATTTGATTAGAAGCAATTTTCTGTAATAGTTGAGAATACTCATTCTGTTGAAAAAAGAAACAAGAGGGTACATAAATGAAATGCAATTCTATAGCAGTAACATGATTTTAATTAAAATAATAATTTACTGTGTTATTACTTAGAAGAAATTATATTAGTCAAGTTTAAATTACCTGATGATTAGCTAGTAAATTTTTTAGATAATTTGATCTCGCAAACCATTCAGTATTGTCTATAAAATTTTTAATACTAAGTGTTGACTCCATCCAAGCATTTATTTTGGATATTATTTCCAATGCTGTAGCACACTGATCAAGATGTCTAAAAAGTTTATGAAAAATTAAAATTTAGCTGAGAAATAAAAAAATTTTAAGTAATTAAATATGCATAATTATACCCTCTTATGATGGCTCTGTGATAGGAATACTGATTATTAAGGTACTTATATAATAATGAATTATTTATTTGCATTTGACGTTCCAAAGTATTTCTGAAAATTATGATAATAATTATCAACTAAACAAAATATAAAAATATTAAATGAAAAATTATAATTCTTACTCGAGTTTATCAGTTTTCTCTGTCCAGTCTGCATTAATATGTTCTTCAAGAATTTTATATTCTTCTTGAAACATTTTGACTAACTCTTGTTTCTTTATATCACGGTTATCTACTTCTGTTAACTTTTCTTCCAAATCTTTCTTATTTTGCAATACAGTTATCATTTCTTTTTTAATATTTATATTTTCCTCTTTAATTTCGTCATACCGTATTTGAAAATTTTTCCAGCTTTCACTTATGTTATTTAATTTTGTCGAATACTCTTCTTGTTCCTTCAACAGTGAAGTAATCTTTGCATCTTTAATTTTTAATTCTTTTTCTAATTTAGACATTTTATTCATTACTTCATTCATGTCAGCATCTAATTTCGCAATATATTCCTTTAATTTACGATTTTCTGATGTCTTCTTTTCTGGTTCGTTAGAGCGATGTTCAGAAGGAAAATTATACGATGTACAATTCTTAACTTCATTTTTTATACTTTCTTTAGTGTCTTCACTTGTTTGGTTGCAAGTAAAATTTGTGTTGATTGCATTTGATCTTAATTTGTAATTTGCATGCAAGTCATCATCTTCTGCTAAAGCATTTTGATTCTAAAATTGACATTTAAAACGTTTACTTTTAACATCGTTTTTGAAAAATAAAATAAATTTTTAAGCTTACCTTATTATTACTATTTTCATTGACAGTAGTAAAATCGTCTGTCATTTCCAAATAATCATAATCATCTGCCATTACTTCATTGTACATATCATCTATATCTATTAATAAATAAGTTAAAAGAAAACTAAGTAATTACAAGTGATTTATTTAAAAATTAATTAGACTATTACAGGAAGACAAACCTATTGTTTTATTTAAATTGACTTTATCTATTTTTTCAGTCTTCACAGATGTTTTAAAATATTCTTGATTTTGTGATGGACGGAAATCCTGTTCTGTTTTTTTACTTAACACTACTATTTTATTTGTTTGTAACAAAAATTCCATTATATCTGTAAAAAATTATTATTATACTTAAGTTAAGTACAAATGAATAGATGAAATAAAAATTATACCTAAATTTTTTAACTGTAAATCTTCACTGATTTCCGCAAATTTGTCATATACATCACTAACTCTAACTAAATTATTTTGAATATAATCATGAAAAAGCCTAAAAAAAATAATATCTTTAGCATTATGAAATAATAGTTTGTATTTCTAATTTAGCGTTATTTAGATTTTTATAAATACTTACGAAAACAAAAAATTCTTTTCACCAGCTACCTCTGGACATTCATGAAAAAAGTCTGCATTAGGTATTTCATCCTTTACTGCCAATATTTGATCAAGTTCATAGCCATTACGACTTATTTTCTAAAAAATACCATTACAGGAATTATATGCAAATAAGTAAATAATATAAAGTTTAAATTAAATAATTATTATTTACTTCATTAACAAAAATTTCTTTAACAGAAAGTGAACGCTTTTCCATTTCAGGAATTTCAATTTTTCTTGGCGTAGTAGGTTTAATCTGTAAAATATTTATAGAATTACAACTGCATACAAATATTTAAATAAATGCAACAAATTTTAATACCTTTTTAATAGCACCTTTTGATGTATTTTTATGAACTGGCCAAGGAAGAGGTATAGTTTCTTTTACATGTGCCTTTACTTCTCCATTTGGTCCTACAACTTCAATTGTTGATATAATACAAGGAATATTGTCGTTTAGACAATTGGGAGTAAAGCAATTATTTCCCAAAACATCCTGTAACGTAATTAAGTTGTTAGCAAACAATACATATTAAGTAATGGATTATAAATAAATTTTTACCTTATCTGAAATTTTTTCAAACGGATACATTTGATCTTTTTTATATTTCCAGCAGCACTGATGAAATTTCAAGGAACAAGGTCGTTTTTTATTATTGCAAAGAATAACAACCATTCCATTAAAAGCTGGATCTCTAGTGAAACAAAAATTTTTTTACTTTATTTTATTACAAGAAATTTTTGTTATTTTTAAATAATTTAAATAAATTACTTTAAAAAAATATTCCTATTTGCAGTTACATATGGAGCTGTAACATTGCAACACTCTTGTAAATTGCAAATAGCATCAGGTTTATGCCAAGTTCCACATTCTTCTCTAATTTTTAACGCAATCTCCTATTTACATATAAAATACGTATAAAAAATATTATTTTTCTTTTTATTGAAATAATAATAGTTGTACCTTATTTATCTGATTAATTTGAATATTGGTTCCAGGAATATAAAAAGTTTCAAGCTTTTGATTGGTTCTATAAATATCAACTCCTTCATTTATAACAGTTATGGCTTGATCAAAACTGAAATCATGCATGTCCAAAAGTGATGAAAAGTTACAATGGTTGAAATTTATATTATAGAAATTTATCTTACCGATACAATTTACAATGAACTTTAGCTAGTAAACAATAAATATCAGGAAATCGATCTTTTACTGATTTTTGTAATGTTTGCAACATCATGACAACTTCTGCTAAATCTTTCCATTTATTTGACTCCACTAAACAAAGACATACCATGTATTTTAAAATACTTTTTGTCATAGTTTGCACTTTTAATTCATTTGCCAATTCCAGAGCATCATTGTATTTAGATAATGCTGCATTATATTGTCTATTTAAATAAGCTGTTGATGCTTGCTGAAGAAGAGCTTTATAATCCTTAAATGCAGTAACAGTTATATTATTTAAGATAATTTTATAAAAGAATTTAATTTCTAAAAATAAAAAAACATCTTATCTAAAATTTTAAAAAATTAATTTTAGAAATCTGAATTGCTTTGACAAATAGTTTAAATCTACTATAAATTACTCAAAATAATTACTTAACTAACTTTGTAAAAATAAAATAAACTGATATTAGAACAATTATACAAATTAAATAACCTGTACATCAGCTTTTATTTGTTCCATCGTGACAAAATAAAAAATCTTCACGAGAAATAAATAATTTATAAAATATATACTTACAGCTTCCTTTCCTTTTGATGAGTCCATTTCTTCTATGATCATTTTTCTCCTGCTGAACTGATGATGAAACAACTAACTATGCTGTTAGCTAATGTTGGAACAAAAATATTTATGGATAATTTGTTAATTAATTAAATCGCGCACAATTGACAAACAACAAGTACTTTCAAAAACATTTATTCTACCCACCTTACAGTCGCGGCATTCTTATTGTTTTACTCTACTTCAGGTGTTTTGAGCACGTGCAACACAATTCACCTCGTGCCAAATGGATTATGGCTCCCAACAAGCCGATAAACCCATAAACCGCAATCGCGGCTAAATTGTCTCAGTACTTCGATTACTTGCCTCAGTCTGGTTTACTTCTCACTGCACTAATAACGCGAATCTCACATGTCCGTCCGTTGCCCAAGAAAATTCGCCGGTCCCTCGCCGTTTATCACGAAGCCTTTTCTTCTCGTGCGAGAAATTTGAAAACAAAGACCGGCTTATCGTCGTCGATGCGTCAACATCGCACGTACTTTATCGCTCGTCCCGCGGCGATTGGAGTCTTTCTTTTCTTTTTTTGCAGATGGTCGGTCTTTGCGGAAGTATGAAGAGAATAAAAATGGCACGGGCGTCGCGATATGCCCTTCAAAGGTCGAGGATGAAAACAGCGAGACTCACCGGCAGCTAACCGAGTGTGTCCTGATGTCCTTCGCCGATCGTGGCTCAGGCTCGTGTGTCACGACGGTTCGAAGTCGGCGCCAGCGACGAGAAACATTGGATTCCGAGAATCTTGGCCGTAGCAGTGCTGCCAATCGCACCGACTTTTCACTACCATTGTGGATACGCGGCTATAGTCAGTACTAGCCCATAGTGCTTTCGCCTTTCGGTCTCAGGTAAACTTTTTATGAATCTAATTCGATTGAAATGAAACTGAGAAATGTACAAATTATTTTAGAAGATTAGAATTTAAAATTTGTATTTATTATACAGTTTTTGCCATCATTTAGCGTCTAAGGGTTATAGACGTTATAGTTATCTTTTAGCGAGTAATATTTGCGGCGAATAGTGCCATGCTACGTGTATGAGTGCAAGAGAGAGGTAAATGAGAATAAAATGAGGCTTTCTCTCTCACACGCATACCGGCATAAGTTTAATATGGCTAAAACTTAACATTTTTTAACTTTTAGCGA
>JAWWEP010006836.1:0-17056 GCA_035582995.1 Sycophila quercilanae | reverse complement strand
GTGCCGGTTGTTAGTGGCCTTGGGAAGTCCGAGATCTTGCGCTGGAGAAAATTTCGACGCGGTATATATGGAATGAAGCGGCGCCCTGCGTTAGATCGCCGCGAAGCGACTTCTTCTTTCTTTATTTTAATCGCTTTGGCGTCGCGTGTGCAGACTGCCAACGGAGCTGCGAGTTAATTTCCCCGCAGAGCGCAAACGATCGGATTTCACTCGAGGACTTTTTTTCTACAAATTGATTCTTAGTGGTGGTCAGTTAAAATTGCAATTTTACGAGGCTATCGTTCGTCTGGTTTCTAATGAATTCAAAGACTGCGCATGAGAGCGTTTAGGCTAAATTAAACAAGCTATTATGATAGGATGTGTTAATGATGGGGAACGGACGGTACGCCTTAATGAAGATAGTCGGTTTATTATAATGTTTATTCGTCAATGTGTGCACTTGCATAAGAACTTTCACCTCGATCAGTGTATATATGTATATATACTTTGCATATTAATGTGCCGCGGCGATATGATCGTATAAGAAACTGATGCTTCATTTCACACCGTATATTGAATGCCCCGTCTGTGATCGGTATCTCACATCGACTGTACTTCTTGTTTCCTAACAAAGCGAAATTTCCTTTTGAAGACAAAAGTCTGGTGCTTGATGCACAAAGATAATAGATGAGCAAAAATTAAAAAATACCTTTCTTACGTAAAATTTGATAAACCCGACTACGTTAAAATTTCTAAATGAAATAGTGAGAAACGGTCTTTTAGTTGAATTAAAAAATGGACAATTCAGCTGTCGAAACCTAAGCCAGGCCGAAATGTTTCGTGTCGTAAATACAGTAAAAAGAACTTTACGATGATAAAAATCTTAATTTATGTTTTTTGAAGGAGGTGACGGATGCACTTAGGCTTTTTCGCAACCAGCCATAAAAGTAATTCAGCAGCAGGTGCTTTTAACTTCTTATTTGTTTTAAACAATAAGCAGTTACAATTCCTGCGCGCCCGATGCATTTTCCCGTGAATTCCGGCATCCTGTGAACTCGACTAGCCTCGCCGAGCCTCGCGTTAGTTTCCTTACCCGAGTAAAAAAAACGTCTGATGAATAAAACGCCCGCCTTTCAAAGCAAAGCGGCAATTCAAAAAAAAAAATAAATAAATAAAAGAAAACAAGAGCAGACGCGCGGGTAGAAAAAGCGTAATGGACGCGATTATAAAGTCGCCCGTGGACTCCTTTAAAATAAAATGTGTAAGCGGAAGGAGCAGGAGGGGAGGAGGGTACGCGTATACGTGCGGATCGACGAAAAAGCCCCACGCGGCGGCGAGAAGAGGAAACGGGGGCAGGCGAGCGCGAGGGGGGCGATCGTGCACGCGAAGAAGGCTGCTCGTTAGATGCGGCACACGCATTGTGCGTGTCTCCGCGGCGTATGAGAGGCGCCGGAGTCGAGGAAAAGGCCCCCACGCCGATAATTTGTATACAACAGTCGCGAGCTGCAAGTGCCTCGCTTAAATTCGCCGATTTGACGCCGAGATTAGGTCCTAATGGTCGAGTCGACTCGTTTGGGCAATATTTTTTATGCCTGCGTGCCGGGGGGTTAATCGCGCGGCCTTATCGCCCGGCTTTGATACCTTTATTAGTAAACTCTCTTTCTCTCTATTTTCTTGCGCTATTGTCTCAGCGATTTATTAGGGGTTCGATGACTTATTGTACGTAGTGATTGTGAAGATTTTTAGTAGGTGTATGTTATTAACATAAGAGATTGCGCGATCCTATCGAGTAATTAGTTTCTGAAAATGAGATATAAAAAAAAATTATGTTAATTGAAGGATGCGTTTATGAAGCTTTCTCGATACGGCGTAATAGAAGGTTGCTTTTGTTATGTTCTTTTATTAAATCCACTCTATTAGATAGCTATTCTTACACCGCTACAATGAGACAAATATAGAAAAGAAAGATGCTGCATCGAAAACCTCTTTGACGAAGACGTCACATTATCTCAGAATAGCCACTCTATTGGGTGTGTTCTCGCTCTTTATTTAAAACAAAGTATCCATATTTAAAGTTTCATTACAAATACTTCGAAAATACACTCATTCACGTGTAGCGGATCGATAAAACCGTAATATAAGCGGCTGATTGAGGAGACACAAAGCTCGAACGCCCGATTCCACGAGTTTCGCCGTAAAACAGTGAGGGGTCGAAGTCGGTCGAAGTTGCCCGATCGGTATCTCGAAATTTTACGTTGACACACGTGTGCCGCGCACGCGACGCCGCAACAGATTCGAATCGCGCGCGCGTGGGGTACCGGCCGGCCACCCGCGACTGCTCCTCGTCTGCCCGCAAATCACACGCTCGATGAGTTTTCGCTCTTTTTTTTTTGTTATCGTGATCCGAACGAGGGAGTTACGACAATAAAAATATTTTCGGCGAACTTTTTTTTCTTTTTTGCTGGAACGCGACACGTCGTTGCAATTGCATGCGACATAGCTTGAATAAGCAGGTGTGGAAAACTACATTCTGCCGCGTGATTTATGCCTGTCATTCGGTGGAAAAGAAAACTATGCGTAAATCAGCATTTTCGAAATGGGCACAAAAAATATAGTTTAGTAGTCCGATTATATACGTAAGTCTACATTTTACGATTACGTTGAAATAAGTGCTCCTTTTTTTCCCTTCGTTTCAGCGAGAATTGCACTCGGAAAAAGCCGTGGGAGTTGGACGTCCATAAACTTCATTCTAATCCACTGTAAACTCGTTGAAAGTGTCTCCAGACACTTGGCTTAGTTTAAATTTAACATACGCTGTCGCCGAGGCGAAAGTAAATTACCGGAATGGGAAGCAGCCTCGCGCGCCAAGTATACATTCGATGCACGGGCGGCCATTTGACCGGTCACCACATCCACTCATCAGCCTCGAAAGAAAAAAAAAAAAGGAACGAAGCCCTCGACAACGGAGTCGACGCAGACGCGTCCGCACCGAAAGCCGAGGGAAAGTGAGGACTGTACGACAGTGGGACTGCGGCGAGGCAGCACGAGCGGGACGAAAGATTGCCCTTAATTGGCGGCTCTGCGAGCGCGTCACGAGGGGACGAGGCTCGCGTCGAGCGATGATAGGCCGTATCGTCGGCTTTATACGCACGACGCGGACAATTACGGCGCGGGTATCGCTTTCGCACGCGCAAAACTGTGTCGCCGCGCGCCGAGGGTTAAAACGCCGCTCGGCTCTCGGGGAGGCACGAACGCGCGTCAGCTGGTCGACGCGAGCACGAAAACTGCGCTGCTCCGCGTGTATATACCCGCGCATTCCACGCATTTCCGAATTAATTCGCTTATCGCGTCGCCAGCGCGCGAGTACCGTGCCGGTGCGAGATTCACACGATTTTGCGCGGGTATTACCGTGACCGGCTTTCGTATAATATAGAAAGTGAAACGAATTTATGCGCGGCGCAAGGCTTGCGTGTGTTTACACGCCGGGACAATTGGCGTATTTTATTGTATTATCGCCGGGACGATATGCAATCGTTTAGGCGGCCCTCGATTCGCCTCGAATTACATAAGCGCGGATTACGACGGCGCAGCACCGGTGAGCCGATAAATCTCGCCGCGCAGCCGAACCTGGCGAGTCCGCTCCGATAAGACGAGCCGCGAGGCTCCGAGGCATCGATCTTTATTGTGCGCGGGCCCTATCAAAAGCGCCGCATTTTCTTATTAAGAGCCCGCGCGACGCCAGTAAAATGAGAAAGATTAACGAGGCCGCCGCGATACTCTCACCGCGCGGAAGACGCAGGGGATCAGTATGGGGAAATTATATTGTGCAACGCGAGATCGTCGCCGATAAGTCCCCGTAGATTATCGCTGAATTTTGCTGCACGAAAAGTGTCGCCCGGCCAGCGCGGAAACTGGAAGAAAACGGATTAATTGTAATCGATCGCTCAGCGAGAGTACACCAACGAGTTTCCTTTAATTTATTCCCGAGAAAGTGAGAGAACGCGAGAAATCCCGCGAAATCGCGAAAAAAAATAGTATTGAACGAGTTCTGCGTGTATCCACGCGGTACGGGGAGGGGTGTGAGGTCGGTGCACGAGGAGCGAGGATCAGATGCAAGAAAAAAGTGAAGAAGAACCGGGGCGAAAGTCGTCTATTCCGCGGCTGGTTTGTATAAGGCGCAGGCATACCTGCAGCGGCCTATCCGAAGATTCGTGACTGCGCCGGCGGGTAGGGAAGGTGCTCGCTGACCCATGACCATCCGACTACCTAAGGAGATCGAACGGAACGGAATGGATGGCGCGCTCGGCAGAGTAAACCTGCTATACTACGCGACTGTAGAGCGCGGCGCTCGCCTGGCCGCGGGCATAGCGGTACGGGGAGAGGCATCCACACGCCCATGCCGTGGAGAGGAAAGTTGAAGAGAGAGAGAGAGAGAGAGAGAGAGAGAGAGAGAGAGATAAAGAAGCCCCCGCAGAAGCGGCTTGCACTTAGCCGACGGGATTTTCATTTTTATACCAGCGCCCATCCCCTCCTCCGCCGCGCGATTACGCGACCGCTTGATTGCCATTCAACGCCACTTGTCACTCCAGAATTTTAATTTTACGCGAGCTTAATTACCGCTTGCTTTGACTGATTTTTTTCAGATGGAGATTTATACGCGAGCTTGCACCGTTAGAGTGGGTAGTGCACCTTTTGAAAACTTGTAACGTTAAATCCAATGCGTGTAAAGTACGTTACTTTATTTACGTTTTACGTATTAATGAAAATTACCATAGCGACGTGCGATATCCTTCCTTATAAACGATTTAAAAAAAAAAAAAAAAACATGTCTTTTACAGTTTAACGAAGATAAATAAATTTGATCTTTTTTAATGTTTAATCTTTGTGGCATCTTCTATAACTCATGAAACGTGAATATTGTTAGAAAAATTTGTTAAGCCTAACGTTACGTAAGCAAAACAGTTTTTTTTTTTAACGACACGTTATGATTTCGCTGAATATTCTTTCATCAAACTTACATTTATGTCGAAAAGCATGAAAAGCTCGAACATCCCACGGAGAATTTTAAATTTGAAAATCCGAGTCATTCGTGGAAGTCAAGTAGCCACTTTTATTCAGCGACGGCGGAAATCGTTGAAATTCGAAGTGGAAGAGCGTAAACTCCCGGCGCAGTGAGAGCCTGTGGCATTACCCGTGGAAAATTCGAACGCGCCATTAATCTCGCCCCGGTAACTCAGCCAGAAAAGTCGGGGCAAACGATCTCCCCTCGAGTAGTAGTGTAAGCGCCGCGGCCGAGGTGTTTATACACGGGGATTGCACCGAATTATGCATGCGCCGAGCTATTCATCGGCTGAAAAATATTGACCCGCATCATAAAGCGAGCGCGCGCCGCCGAATCCGCGTACACCAGACGCTCTACTCCAAAACCTCAGAAGTATACATAGAAGTTCGCCACTCCGAGTCACGAAGTCTCTGCTTTACGCAGCACGACAAGAACAAAAAAATTCTCGCACCATTAGATCGTAGAGCACGTCCTACAAGGCCTGCCTAGATAAACTATGTCGCTCGCTCTCGGCGTCGGAATGCCGCGAGGACGCGTCACCGCGTTAGCATTTCGACTACTGCTTCTCGCGAAAATGCGGAAACGCATTCTTTTTTTCTCCCGCCGCAGCAGCGTTTCATTATTCCCGCGGTCGATTCACCGTGCACCGATTGCGAAAAATGATCGAGTCGCGCCGGTGATAAATCGAGGCGCGCACCTTTTTGCGCTCGCGCACAAAGAGAGGGGGGCTTTCGCGCGCGCGTCACCTGCGGCGCGCAAAAATATGTCTCTCACCGGAGAGACCCCCCCGAGAAAAATAGCCGCGGCCCGTAATGACTGGTGGCTTGGACCTTGCGAGTGCAAAAGGGAAGAAAGGAAACGAAGGAGGAGACTACTCGAATGAAAATCTCGTGGTTTTATATATGCACTCGGTTGCTCGATTAATCGCGCGCGTGCGCGGGACCGAGTCGCGCAACTTCGTAAATTCGCAAAGTCGAGCGTGAGGGGGAGGAGGCGAAGCAGCGGAGGAAAGGAGGAGGGATCGACTCCCGTGAGTGCGGAGAGGGCGAGTAATAAAGTGGGATGCCTTATGGACGAGATCCCGCCGTGGCTCATCGGCGCGCACGCGAGAGGTCACGGGCTCGCGCATAAAGAAGCGGCCACTTTAACCCGCTCCTCCCAGACTCGCGGACGCACGCGCGCAGTGTATGTACTTATCACCGGCGATTACCCGTTCGCGCTGCGCGTAGCATTATATGTACAACGCGATCTTGATCTCGCGAAGACCCGTCCGTCTTTCTGACGGAGGGGACCCCGGTGGCCGCACCGATCATCGGCCTGCATTGAAGGGACGTGCTCGCATTGAAATTTCCCGGTCGACCGTTTTTCTTTGACTCGATCGCCGGAACGGCCGAGTTACCTTCATTGATATAACAAGTCGCTATAGCGGTTTACGTAGGACGATGTGACGCCTGCTTAATTTGTAATTTGGATATATGATTTATAATTTAATTTTAGTGTAAAACGTGTTAATATTTTTTAGTCATTACCTTTCATTTAGATAGTTAAAGATTAATAGCTGTAAATTTTAGACTGTGTTTAATTAGCAGATAAACGATTAATTACGTGATAATTACTTTTCCATTGAGTTAGTTGATCGCACCAGTAGCTGAGAATTGATTTTGTACCGATTTCGTAGTAACGTGCGCGGATTAAATTTAAATTACATGCTAAATAAGAAAGTGCAATCGAATGTTTTTTTTTTAAATTCAAATACATAAATAAATGGCTTTATAAATCAGCCACTTTCCATGCTCAATTTCCTTATCAAGCGATTTTTCACTTTTACAAACGTAAAGACATATTGCAAGGAAGTGAATTGTGAACGTACATTTTTATCGAATTGTTTCCTTTTCATAAACATTATACAGCAATAGTTTACGTTCCAGTTACAACTAAACTAGTTTGGGAAGAGTGAAAATATCACTCGTTTTAATGGATTTCCACTTGTAAAAGTGAAATACGGAAACGATCCGGCGTGCATTCTTTATGTAACGCACATAAAACAAACGCAATAACGTCAATTGGCGCGAGCACAATATTCATTGTAACAGTTATTCATAAAATCCAACTAAACCATAACATTACTTAAACCTAACGCACTTCGCGCAGATCCGCCGTAACTCATCCCCGCGCAGATTTACAGAACTCGCAAGACGAAGCAGAGAGAAGAAAAAAAAAAAAACAGCAAATCCTCCCAACAACGCACGCGCGCGAGTAGAAGTACTTGGCCATAACTTATAACTCATCGAAAAGGATAAAATTATTCTTCCGTACCCCTAGCCGACGTTAATTATCGACGCGCGTACAATGCGCGCCATTAGGTTGCAGGCGCATTATAAGCGCTCGCGCTCGGGCGCATATAAGCGCGCGGCGGCGGCTGCGGCCGGAGCGCGCGGAGCGCAAACGGGTTTTTCGACGCGCCGGGCAGGTCCTGTGTCTCTGACCTTAATAAGGAGCGGCAGCGCCCCCATGCGCGGCCGAGCGCTCGCTCACTCGGCACTGCTGCCGCTTCTACACACGCTGCAGAAAATCCTCACCTCGCGCGAAGGCGCAGCCGGCTCCGGACGGGGACCTGCCGCTTTATGCAAATCGATCGGCGATCTAGCGGGGAGAGGTGCCGGGCGGCCGGGTCAATTAATTTATTTGCGGGTCCCCCCGCTGCATCTGATAACGCGCGACGAGGAGTTTTGCGAAATTTCGACTTTGCGAAACTATCATCGGCGCGAGTGGATTTAAAAGATTTAGGCGGCGCCTGTATGTGCGGGCTCGCATGGTTTTTTTTTTTGCCGTAGGATTGATGCGCGATAGTTTGGATAATCTCGAGTTGCTCGTTGCTTAATTAGCGCGGATTTTTTGAGTGGTATAAATTAGTTTTTCCGACGGCAATTCGAGTGCGTTAGAAGGGATCTATTAAATGTTAATTGCTCGAGCGGTGCTTCCGAGGTTGCAACCAATAATTTCCTCGAGGATAAATGACGCGACTAATTAAGACCCCAAGAGTCGTTCCCTGCACGAGGGATCGACTCTCGCTTTGGCGACGGGAACTCGTTTTTCTGATAAAATATCGGCGCGCACCGAGGCGCGCTCTTCGATTCAATCTGAAATTGCGCAACCACTTAAGCGCGAAATAAAGAGAATAAGCTTGTATTTTTAACTCCGTTAAAGAAAAAAAAAAAAAGGAGGAGCGCAAAAACCGTCGGTGTACCCCGAAAGGACGAGCGCTCGCTTCAGGCCCAAGTCAAAGAAGAAGAACAAGAAGGAAAGAAGGCGTGCATGGTATATACCGAAAACCTCGCGGCTACTTACATCACCGCGTCGTCGACGGGGCTTAATGTATTCGAAATTCGGATCCTTGTAAAACTGAATTTCGGCCTTCTCTTTTTGTGTTCCGGTCGTAAAGCATCGCTGCGAGCGGCTCGCGCACTTGATCGCATCCTCAAAAGGCTGCCCACGCCACCTCGAAAGGGAGCCTACTCGCTCTCTCCTCCGGCGGCGGGTGAGCCGAGCGAGACGGAAAAAAGGAGGGACCGATTAGTCTATATCGATGCCGAGTCCTTGGCCGAGCGGCGCGCGTATAGTAGGAGCCCCCCTGGCTTTCATTTCTCTTAGGTATACATTCTGCGAAAACGTTAATTGGCACGGAAAAAAGGTTCCTACCGAAAGAGCGGAGGTGGGGAGAGGATCCACGCTCGGCACTTTTTTTCTTTCATTTTTTTTCTTTTTTTTTTTCTCGACTCGTGGGATATTCGATCGACTCTCAAGGACTGTGTTTATACGCGGTGTAGACAGGCCGCGATACATTAAAATAGGAGCGGCGCCATCTTTCGCGAATCTTTATTGCCTCATTGTTTCGGAGGGCGCGAGAGGAGAAATCGCGCGAAGCCAGTTCCATCGCGACTAGTCTTAATTAAGGAGCTACAATGTACGCGGATAGGGAGACACTGTATTTTACGGTGCGACCTCGTGTACGTGCTCGATCAATTTCTTTTCTTTTTTTTTTTTTAATCTTCTTCTTCCGAACACGATCCCCGGATTTTATCGCTGACTAATTTGGAACACGGCAAATTTTCGAGCGTGTACGTGCGGATTCAATAAACCCATAAACGGCCACTTTGACTTTGAAGTACGTTTTCGCACGAGTTTAAAGCCGTAGAAATGCAATTGCACATTCAGCCGGAATTATTTAACCGAAGTTATTTCATTAAATCCCTGCCGGTCTTTTTCTCCCCGCGTCGTTAAGTTTTAAAACTAAATAAATAATGGCCAAATCAAATTGCTCCTCGAGGCTTGAAAGTTTGCTAATCACAGAAAGTATTATATACAGTGTAACAATTAAAAGTCACAAAGAAAAGGCTCTTAAGAGCGGCGCTTTGAATAATGACGCACCGCAGTGCGATATCGAGTGATTCAAGCGCAACCTCGGGCATTATAAGGCACACCATTAAAACTTTATTTTTTTTTTTTTTTACCTCCCCCGCCCCCCTCTCTGTGCACTTCAAACGCGTGTAGTTCTTTTCTTCAGAAGCAAAGGCAAAAATTATCGCTCATTACTCGTTGCGTCTTCGCGTCCAAATCCTATCACGTTTCTCGCCCGTAATACAGTCTCTCGTCGCTCCCTTGAATAGCGAGGCGCGAGCTTTTCTAACTTGGCGAACGTCCGCGGCTCCGCATTCAAGTCGCGGCGCGGCATTCAGCCCCGCGGAGAGTAACTTCGTATATATTAATAAGCCGGGGGTCCGGACGCTTTCTTTCGCGCCCCGTGAAGAGCGGCTCCGAAAACGAGAGCCGACGCCGGGGGAAGCCATTACGGCCGATCGATCGCCGCGCTGACCCACAGTCTCTCCGCAGAAAAAAAACCGAGAAAAAAAGAAGAAATCTCGACGAGCCAGGCCCGAGACAACACCTGCTTCCGAAACTCGAGAAGAGTCAACTCTTTGTCCGAGCCGCTGGCGACGGTGCGTTACGTGCGACGAGAGCCGCCCACCACCTCCTCCTCCTCCTCCTCCTCCTCCCGTCGTGGGAATTTTCACCTCGGCCACGCTCTCGGTTTTTCTAAGGTAGCACCGGTCGGCGGACGTGCACAATGCAATGACGACGGAAATTGAGGTGTCCGATGACTTCGGCGCTCGAGCGGGAAAAGTAAATTCTGTTTTTAATTAGGGAGGAGACGGATTTTGTTTTCCCGTGAAATGCTTTTTTAATTGGCCCTTTCAGTTCACTCTGTTGGCGTTTGTACGGTTGAGTAAGCTGCAGCTATGCAGTTTCGTTTTGTTATTTTTTTATTTGCATCGTCGGTTAATTTATTTTTCTTCTTATACACAATTTAAGTGTTTTTTTTTTTAATTGGCTGATTATTGACAATTTATATTAATTTAATAGAAACAACGTTGAACTGGAAGAGCTAAAAAATAATTCAATATCCGTCGAGGTTTAATGCGATAAATATTTCTTTCATTGATAAATCAGTAAGTATACACGTAAAAAGAGGCAATTAACGTGATAAAATAAAATTACACGATTTCTTTTTATTCTCTTAAAGCAATTATGCAATTAAACAAGAATAAAAAATAATAAAAAAAAAAACAAGCGCATACTTAAATGTACACACGATCGCGATAGGCTTATTAATATCTCAGCGAGGCTTTTAAACTTTTGTTTATTTTTTCAACGAAGGTAGAGGAGAGTATTCTCAGCAAATTTTTCCGCCGTAATATCAGCATAATGTACGTGACGCCGCTCGAGAGCAGGTTTGCGCAATGCATTACGAAGGCAGGCCGGGCGCAGGCATCTCGACGAAAAATCGCCCGCGCGCGACTAGACCATTACTTATTGCCATTCTTCCTTTTGTTTCCCTCTCCCCGGCCGCGTTCACCCTGTTAGAAGCGTACCATAATCGCACACCTACATATAGAGGCCTGCGAAGAAAACGAGACGCTCTAATCTCGATCATTAAGCTCGCAATCGCGTCGTGTACCATTCTACGCGAGCCAAGGTCGTCGCTTCGTAATTATATGCAAATGCGCACTCGCTCTCTCTCTCCCGCATTCTCGCTCGAGTGAAAAAAAAATTGGCACACATTTTATGCCGAAACGGTTAATGAAGCGGTGGATGCACGCAGCATCGCCGTCCCCTTAAAAATTATGCGTACGTCCCAATGGGACTCGTCAAACTTAGCCGTCAAAATTCGCGAGTGCGAAGGAGGACGTAATAAGAGGGGCAGAGAAGCGCTTACAAATGACCGGGGATATTTTGTCCGAGCAACGCCGATCTAAAGGACGACGCGCCGAGGGGGGGGGGGGGGAAATGCCGCTGCACACGCGCACGCCGGCCGATATGATCTCCTTTGAAAGATCACCGCTATTAAGTCTAGAAATTCATTTGATATCGGGCTACACATCACAAAATGATTCTATTTGCGTCCAATGGTATCGCCTTGATGAAAAATCACCCTCCCGGCAAAAAATTAATGAAGTGCCGTTTTGAGAAAGAAGCTTTTCTTTTTTGCCTTCGCGACGTTGAGCAGAGAGTATTGCGGGCATGGATGGATAGTTACGAATATTTTTACGTTGATTAACACTGAGATATTACATACATGGCATGGCGTACAAAATGGCATTTCACGTCGAGACTGAATTTTTTTTTTCAGCGTCTGCCGGACATTATCCATTGATCTTTTTTCTCGTTCGAATTAAAATATATAAAATTTCGTCAAAAATGCAAGAGCCATAAAGCAACGAATAAATTTAATTATATCTCCGCGGAGCTTCAAGAAATTTCGCGAATCCACGCGCTGCGTCGCTCGTAATCCCTCTTGAAAATACAACGACAAAAAATTTTATCGCCCGAGAGAGATACATTCTAAAAGTTTGATATTTTAACAGCATTAAAAATATATAAAACGCGTACGAACAAACAGACCAAGAAAAAAGAAGGGCCCGCCCCGCGCCATTATTCCGGGACCTTAAAGAACCGGGTAAAACTTTATCATTGACGATAAGCATAAACTTCATCGATTTATTTTGTCCCCGGTCGCCTATACTTTTATGACGCCGGACGAGGCAATTTGCTCGTCGCGCACACGCGAGAAATGGACTTCGGCGCGTCGCTCTCTCTCTCTCTCTCCCGGTTGCTGCGCGCCGCTTTCTTGGGAGATAATTATGCAGCCTGGTCGACTGCGAATTTTCAACGCGCGCTCATACAACGACAGCCTGGTCACGAGAGAGTGCCGCGTCTCGACGGTCGAGACGAAAGCGAAGGAGCTCACGGCCGTCCGGAAGTTGCGGTCAATTTGGCATATGGCTTATTACAAAACGTTAAAATATAAAAGAAGGAACGAAGCTCGGACAGGAAAAATTACGAGGCAAGCCCGTACCCTCGGCTTCTTTTTCATTCATCCTTCCGACGAAATGTTGTTACACTTTCTCGCGGCACGCACTCGCCAGTACGCAAATTATGCAATTATGAACCCAAGAGAGGAGGAGCGGGGCTAAAATTAATTTTTCAGCTCAAATTACAGCTTACTTTAATACAATTTTATTTAACCTTCGCTTATCCCCCGTACGATCGATTAGGGAATTCGTTATTACACTTAAGTAAACGCACGCGTTGGATATTAGCGCCGATGCTTTATCGCAATTATTCGCTCACCGAGAGGTCAGGGAGTCACGCCAGAGCCAAGCAAAATCGTCCAAACAGGCCTCTCCAATTCCGTCCCTCCTTTCCAGCCAGGCTATACACTCTCGAGATACATCTATAGAGCCGCGAACGGACAAAAAAGTCCGCAGTCGATTTTTATCCTTCTGCAGTCCGCCGCGCACCGGTCGGCACGAAGGCGATAATCCGTAGCCACCTCCCGCGAAACGAGCGAGGAGAATCGGCGACGGATCGGGGCCGGCGGACACGCTCCTGCGCGAGCTTCTGTCCTTGCGCGCATAAAAGACACTCGGGGTGAAGAAAAAAAAAAAGTGAGCGAGTCGTCGCCGGGGGGAGGAGATCGCGAGGATCGATTGCCGGCACGCGAGCCACCTTCCGCGCGCCCAGAGGATTAGGACAGCCTCGCGGGTCTCTTTCCCCGGCGGTGCGTGCTATAATCGTCCTCGCGTGCTGCTACGTGTATATGTAGGCAAGAGAGGAGGTGCGAGAGGCGCCGCCGGTTTCACGGCCGCGGCCCGTGTGTCCTGAACTGGTGTGCGCGCCGTGCCGCCGGGGGATGTCAATGACATCGCGCGCGCCGCTGCAGCTGCCGCGCGAACACACACACACACACGCACGCACACGCACATGAGGCGGGCGAGCGCCGCTGGAGTAGCTGCACTGCACTGCACTCCCTAGAGTCAAGCGCTATATACGCCGTCACACCGCCTCCCCATACGCACGTTCCACTCTGCATGTATATAGCTACCCGCGTGCAGCTCGGCCTCCTCTTTTCTTCGAGACTCTGCGTCGCGCCATTTCCTCTCTCTCTCTTGCATATTTCTTTTTTCGTGGCTCGCTGCCTCTTAGAGCGAATATTTAGGCCCGCGGAATTTCGACTGCTGCAGTGCTCGTACATGTACGCACACGCCCGACTGGCATAATGTATTCCAGGAATTTTCGGCGGTGCGAGAGGCTCGAATCGTTTGCACGTGGATTTTCGAAATTTTAAACCCAACCGAGGGTCGAGTTTATTTCGCGAGCGAACGACTCGCATCCAAATTTATCGCCCTATCGCGCTTATAAATAGCTCGAAATGGACAAAGGCGTCCGAGCGAGCGATGAAATCGCTCAAAATTGTGCACTCGCGTGAATTCTAAATGAGCAAACAAACAAAGTGAAAACTCCGCCGGTGGTGCACGAAGGCAGCGCTCGAAAATACACTTTCGCTCGATTTAAACATCTCTCTCACCTACAATACATCAAATATCCAGCTCCGCCCAACGCGGAAAATATTTCGGAGCAACAAATTAGGATAAATGTGTGCGCATACGCGTACGAGGCGGGGCCGCCTTTTATTTTAAGAAGCGACGTTATAGAAAAGAAGCGTTTCTCGAATCGGTGGCGATAAATCATGGGTGGAACTGCAGCGGAGAGTCCACGGACTGCAGCAGCGCGACGACGACGCCGAGAGGCTGCATAGGCATCGCCCGAAGCCTGGCGTCGCTCGTCGGCAGCCGAAATAGCTCGGCCTCTCGCGAGAGAGGGCTTGGGTTTGCAGCGGGGGCAAAGACAAAGGAGGCGGATGAGACGCGTCGCGTGGGCCTCTCTCTCTCTCTCTCCTCCTTCGTCTTCCCCCTTTTCTTTTTTTTTATTTATTCTCCCTCGGCGTCGCGTGTGTCCTTCGCGGCCGTGAATAATTTTCGGCGGGGACGTTGCGTGGCTGCAGCGATAAGGACGAGCGCATATACCTTGCATAACGGTTCTGCGCCCCGGTGAAGGTGAGCTCGGCTGCGCGACGCCCCGTTGCCGTTCCTTTATTTACGAAGGAACGCCCGGCGAGGATGGCTAAAGTGTCGATTGCTTTGCTCATATTTTACGCGGTTATTTAAATAACCAACGTATTATTTTAACTAATTCAAAACATATTTAAAAGTTCTCTTTACTTTTTATGCTTAATTAATCTTCTAAAGAAATAAAGGGCATTTAATTTAAGAACAAAATTAATTCAAGATATAAATTGTACGAAAAATAGTTTATAAAAAAAAAGTGGTTAGTAATGGGAGCGAAGAAAAATCGTGATGAAATTATGAATGAATAATGCAGGCCGTGGCATTCGCCCCGTGGACGTTTTGAAGATGCATCGGTCGAGTGTTTATATTGGACGAGAAATAATTGTCGTTCTTAGAAGCCGGGGATGCGTGCGCCATGACGTGTCGACGGTTATATTTTCCCGGAGAGAACACGTCATGTGAGGTTCTAATGCCTCGATCGGATTTGATAAGCTGACGAGTTTTCTGACGATGATCAATAGATCAATTGCAGCGGCGGAATTGTTTCTCCTTCGTCCGACAGCCGGGTGAGTAGCTTTTTTTTTGGGCAAGTGATCGAGCGATCGGACGCTTGTCGAAACGCGTACAACGTCGGATAAATACACTCTCCACGCGATGAGCAATGCACGATCGACTTTGACACTGGCGTGCCGCTCGAAAAACGAAAAGATCCTAAACGCCTTCGCGAATTCAGACGTTCCGATTGATAACAAAACGAAAAATCCTTTCTATACTATCTAAATATGAAAGAGTGAACGAATGTTCAATTTCTTCGACGTTACAATTCGTTCACTCTTCCCAATAAGTGGACGACTTATAAACGTCAAAGAGTGAATTTTCACTCTTTCATATTTAGAGGGTAAAAAATTAATTGACAGAGGCAACCTCCGCAAATAAAGTTTCCGCGCATCCGTCGTAAATTAACGATCTCCCGGCGTCGATCAGTTTCTATAAAACGATTACTCCGATTGATAATCGATGGCTTAATAGGGGGAGAACAGCTTTCCTCGGCGAAGAGTAAAGTAACAAGGAGAGGAAGCCCTCGAGCCCGATATCTCCGGCGCTCCCTTAGCTTTCGCTCGAGCGAGCGGATGCTCGACTGTTCCCCCCGTGCTATAACTCTCGCGAGACGAATTGCGCGAACGAGCGAGCCGCGCTTATAAATATCAAGTTGACGGAAGAAACGAGCGGATAGAGAGGCGAGAGAGCGAGGGCCGGGCGGCCATTAACGTCGGAGCGGCGGGCGGGGTGGCCCGATGTGCAGCCGCCATCCAATTAACGCCCCGCGCCAAAAAGGAAAAGCGAGAAAAAATTCACTGGGACTCGAAACTCTCGCCGTGCACTTTTGCACATCGACGCCGACGCTGAATTTTCGCGATGCGTGCGATGAAGAATCGCTCGCGGGGCTTTATATAACATCGTATACGAAAATTTTTTTTTCGTCGTTTCGCTTTGGGGCGGCGCGTGCGTTTGATGCGTCGCGGCGTTGTAGCGGCAAGCTGTGCCGATGGCCGAGAATGTATTTTAAATATAGCTGAGAAATAGATCGCTGACCCAGTGATCCCCTATTCCCTTTGTCGTTGGACATGCGAGCACGAGTGGGCTTTATTTCTCTGGCTTTCGGGGGAAACCAAAGCGGAGTTTATTTTGGCGAGCGGCGTATACGAATATATATCGCGGGGAGTAAATATCCGCAGCGGCTCTACGATTATACGGACGACACGGAAATGCTAACAATTCGCGCTCATTAATGCTGGGGCAATCGAGAGAAAATGAGATATTCCTGTAATGACCGTTTAGCAGCCAGTGTTACGACTATTTTCTAAATTTTGTTGTTTGCCTTCGATGAGCTCAATAATGTAATACGGAATATGAATAGATTAATTATGCGTACGAATAATATCGTATGTACGTCTTCTTTAATGTTATCTAATGTCTTATTTATGTTTTATCATTTATCGATTACACTTGTATATCTAGACTGAGAAAAAAGGATTGTAAAAATTACTATCTGTATGGGAACGCGACCGTAGACTGGACTCTCACATAAAATTACCACTTTATAGTAAATTTTGCTGTTGTATATATGATTATTTTCAATACTGTACAGTAAAATTTGCTATATGTATGACAAATTTTACTCACACTGAGAAAAAATTCTAGTAAAAATTACTATCCTGTATAGAAAAGTGGCCATCAGACTGTCATGTAGTGGAAAAATTACCATAAATTTTACTAGAAAGTATTATACATTTTACTAGAATTATGGTAAAGTTTCCAATAATTCTATAGTAAACTTTACAATACAGGATGGTAATTTTTCCAATACAGGATGGTAATTTTTCCACTACATGACAGTGTGCGGCCACTTTTCTCAACAGGATAGTAATTTTTACTAGAATTTTTTCTCAGTCTACTGGTCGATATCATTGTGATTGTCCAGGCGAGGGAAAAGATCCGCGAAATTACGTGGGACCAGCGCGTGCAGCTCAGCCGTGGCACTCGGGGA
>JAWWEP010006808.1:0-22512 GCA_035582995.1 Sycophila quercilanae | reverse complement strand
TGGTAATTCGGTCATTTCCAATATTCGTAGACATTTTCTAAAAACATCATAAAATGATCCAAAAAACACTCAATTGACATTTATAAAATTTAAAAAATGAACAGGGGAGAGCTTTCCCCCGAAAATATTCAGTTGATTAGTAAATTGAAAAGCCCGAGAGCCTGCTCAACGCACGCAAGTTGGCTGTCGCCAAGTAAGCCCTGTCCCGCGACGAAGCGAGGTATAGTAGCCATCAGGAAGGCAGGAAATGGGGGGGACGAAAGATGAATAATCGCGTTGGTTCGCGGTGCCGGTCGTATAAGCGCCTATTGTCGGGCTGGGAGTGCAGGTGTCGGAGGCGCGCGCGCGCGCGCGGCTCCGCCAAACATGGACTGCACACGGCCGCGGGCGAAGGGCTGATTGCGGCAAGCGCGCGATAAAAAGAAGCGAGCGATGGAAGGAAGGCGCGCAGGAGAATCCGAGCGCTTGCACAACAAAAGGGACGAGGACTTCTCTTCGTGCTCCGACGGACGGGGAAGAGAGAGACAGAGAGCGTCAGAGATAAAGATAGATAGACAGAGACAGTGAGGGAGAGGGAGAGTCGCCTCGTAAAAATGAGAAAATAAGCGAGGAGGAAGCGAGTCGCGGAGGCGTTCCGTCAAGACTTCGCCTCTCCGCGAGTTTTAGGTGAGTACACCGGCGCGTCTCTCTCTCTCTCTCTCTCTCTGCTGACCTTCGAAATTTTCTCCTGCGTGGGCCGTCTGCGGGAGAAAAGGGAATTTTTATCGCGCGATCGTTCAACCTCAAATTTCTCCCTGGCAGTATATTTTAAAATTGATGCGGCCTTGCGCGAGCGAATACTTTACCCGGGGTACTTGAGATTTAACGACTTTAAATTTTTACGTTGACAACAATTTGTTATATTTTTACGGCCTTCGCTTCTTTTAGCTAATGCTTTTATTTTTTTTTATCTTAATACTTGAACGCGTACCTGCGCTGAATATGATTTTTTCAGTAAATTTTAAATTTTACGGCCCTTTTGTTTATACTTGATTTGATCATATGTTTGTTTGACTTGATCATATACCTATTAAATTTTTTATATAAAATTACCAAAAACAATAAATTACAGTAGTTACCAAAATTTAACTTTAGTATTATAATACTACTTTTGGTTCTTGATAAAATGAGCCAAGATACAAGTTTTTAGACCTATTTTATACTAACAAGGAGATGACCTGGGTTGCGGGTCCTGGATGTCGTCCAAACTTTGTAAAACGATTCTTTAGTCCAAAAAAAAAAAAAAATGAATACGTGTCTCGGGATTTTATTGACATTAGGGGACTTTTTTTAAAAACAATATAGGGGAAATGTATATTTACGATAATGTTAAATACTGGGAATCTAAAAGTTATACGGGCGAGTCAAAGGTCAACTAATAACCCTTAGCCCTCTAGAATTCGAGCCAAAGGCCTTCCCAAAGACGTAATGATCTCGATTTTTCATTACACTGAAAAAAATAATAGAGGAAGGTTTACAATTAATTTAATAAGATGGGGATAGATCTGGCCAGCCAAGAAAATTACTATAAACTTTGGAAAAATTACAATTTTTATAGTAAAACTGTAATTTTTCCAAAATTTATAGCAATTTTTCCAAATCTTATAGTAATTTTCTTGGCTTGCATAGTCTGCCCCTATCTTACAAAATTTATTGTAAACTTTTACATATTATTTTTTTCAGTGGAGTATTCCGCAGTCATCCGGGCCATCCCACCATCCACTGCGGGCGTGAAAACAATGGCCGAAAGGCAGCATGCCCCCTCAATCAGGTTCGGATGCTGCAAGACCCAGTTGACAATAGAAACGTAGAAAAAAGGTTGAAAATCAACGTTGACGTTGATTTGGCTTGATTTACAATGTTTATTTAAACATTTATCGAAAATTCATTATAAAAACCTTGATTTTCAACGCGCATTTTTAACGTTGATTTCACCATTTCTAGTTTCCACCAGGCCCGTTGAAAATCAACGATGAAATCAACATTGAAAATGAACGTTGAACATCGAAAATAAACGTTGAACATTGAAAATTAACGTTGAATATTGAAAATCAACGTTGAAAATCAAGATTGACAAGGAATATTCGGGAAACGTTGAATTAAACGTTGAAAATCAAGGTAAATCAATGTATTATCAACGTCAATGTTGATTTTCAATGTTCAACTTTGTAACGGGGGGGTTTGGCCATCCGTGTTTTGATTATGTTAATAATTAAATCTTGTCGGCCAATGTCGCCGCTTAGCCTCTTAGGCAGCGATTGCAGGCTCAAACTCCTCGTTGCAGAGAGTGAAGCCTGAACTTCCTCTGTGAGTGCTCCGGCTGAGCACAGAAAGTTGCCGACGTAGTCGGCCCGCGGAAAGTGGCAGGATTCTTTATGTGGGGGCTGAATGAACTGTTCTGACACACAAGGGAGTCTACCTTAATAATGCAAGTTTATTAACCTTAATGGAACAATAGTGGATTTTGTATCGTGCTTTCGCGTCGTAGTTTCTTTGCGCCTGCATGCGCGGCGTGCGCTCTAGCATTCGCGCGCGTTCGGATTCGGCGTTCGCGACGCGACGAGTGCACTCATACCTTATTGCGCTCGGACACGCTAATCCTAGTCGCCTTGATGATCGGTGAAGGCCCGGGCCCTCTATCTCGGAGAAGAGCGTCACCGTCGCTGCTCTCCGGCGTTTCGCCGTGTTGGCCTCCCCGGGCTTCGGCTCCTCGCTCGCGGTCGGCCCGCTGGCCGTCGCCACTGGTCGTAGGACCTTCCGAGCTTCGCGCTGGTCGCTGGTCCGCGGGAGAGTCCTCGCGCTGCGCGCGAGTTTTGGGCATTGTCCCTTTCATATCTCTATCTCTCTCTACCGATTGTCGCGCTCTCCTAATCACGCGGCTGTGCTTATGAATACAACGGTGTTGGCTATGCACGCGCGAGTGCCCCCTGTTCCTTAGCGTCGTGTTGTGTTTAACTCTTTATTCTCGCATTTATGCGGATTTGAAGCGTGTGCCATTTACCACGTTACAACCTTTTTACAACGTTACTATTTTCAAGTGAGGATCGACGTCGGGCACGCCGCCGAAACGATGTAATGCCATGCACATGTGATTCCGCGCGCGCGACTGCGGTGTGCCGCGGGGTCGTTTACCTCGCGCCCTCCGCCGAACGGAGGAGCTCCTTTCGTCGCGCAATCGGCCCTCAAAAAGCGAGTAGCGAGCCTCGTGGTGGCTGCCTCCGCGCGCACCCACACAGTGCCACGGGCACACCGACGGCCGGCAGACAGGTGGGGGGAGTCGTTGTCCTCATTCGCGGTGCGCGCGCTGATCGCGACCTGTTCGCCGTGTGCGCGCGCCTCGGAGTCGGGCAACAGCCGGAGAGCACATAGCGAGCCGCCAGTGTCTTCCGAGCCGCCGCCAGAGCA
Source organism: Sycophila quercilanae (assembly GCA_035582995.1). Classification (NCBI taxonomy): domain Eukaryota; kingdom Metazoa; phylum Arthropoda; class Insecta; order Hymenoptera; family Eurytomidae; genus Sycophila; species Sycophila quercilanae. Next base: position 19,068 of record JAWWEP010006808.1, on the reverse strand, counting down.
GCGCCGAGCGCGCACGCGGCCCTTGGCGTCCGCCGCGTATCGTGCATATATAACCGTGTCGCGTCCCCGGAGCTACGGGTGTTGCTCCCGTCGAGGCGAGTGTTGCCGCGAGCGTGTCCCAGGGAGGAGAGAAGGACGCTCCGCGGCCGCAGGACGTGTCCGCTTGAGGTTAGGTACGTTCGCGCACTGTTATCCTTGCGCGCCGCCGCGACCATGTAACCTTCCGCCGCGGAGCAGCAGCAGCAGCAACAGCAACAGCAACAGCAACGGCGAGACGCTCTCCACGTGAGACGTCATCGGTGAGCGTTTTTTTACCTTGGGCTTCCTGGCCGCCACCTGGAAAGCGCGGAAAGGCTTCGTCCTCTCGCGCTCTCGGCAGCTTCGCCTCTCCTGTGCATATATAGCTGTGCGTCCCTGTGTATACCTGTGCGAGTGTGTACGTACGCGCGAGAGAAAGAGTCTTTTCTTTCTTTCTTTAGTTTTGATTGGCCGTGGCTCGCTTTTCGCGATTCCGATATGCCAGCATGCATGTTTATGCCTACAATGTATAGGTCTTTTTTCATAATAATTTTTAAGCATAGTGGTAACTACAGTGGAGAGCTCAATCGTGCAGGCCCGTTGTGGGTCGAGAAAGGCAGTCGCTCGTGCACGTACACACACGGAAGGACGCAACACGTAACGCACTCCGAGGAGCAAGTTCGTCCCTTTAACTCCGTGTCGTTTGGTCCGCTTTACTTTACTGCTCCGATCGCGCCAGGTATATACATACCTAGAACTTACGTAAAGTTTACTGGCGAACGCGTGTTCGCGGGTCGAGGACCGATCGCGCCGCCGCCAGTGGAGTGCCAGCACGAAGGATAAAGGAGAAAAAGGTATCCTACGCGATAAGGAGTAGATAAAAGTTGGAGGGGTCAGACGTACAAAATGCGCTGCAGGGTATATATATGTGTGTATAGTGCGGTGGGCGCAGTTTTTCCGGGGAGCGAGAGGAGGCGGCAGTAAAGCGCGAAGCGATGAAGGCCGGAGTAGTCAGGGGGGTAATAAAAGGAAGGATCGCTTATAAGACGTTTCCTCCAAAAAAACGTGAACTATAGTTAGTATGTGGAAAAGCGATATACCTATTGGCTGAAAATACACGTACCCTATCAGTTTAATCAGTAACAAGTATATGAATTCAAAGAGGTTAAGTGAGTATTAGAATTTATGAAGCAAAGTATGGGATTTTAGTCTACGTGGTATCCATTTTTCCCGTACCAACGTAGACCATGGGTCAGTTTTAAATAGTCACGGTAGCATAAAATGAGGAACGCAGTAGTTGTTACAGATGTTCTGATTAAGGTACATCTAAAACAAATACTTGGTATCAAAATTTATGGTGCTTTCATTTCTAAGTAGGCTTTCTTCGGGAGAAACGCACGGAGGATGGGGGAAGGACGGAGGCGCGGGTGGTATATAGCTGCATGTGGAAAAGCGGAGTCGTGCTAAGAAAAAAGGTCCTTCCGTCTCCGTCCCTCCCACTGTCTTCGGTCCTTTCGCAAGCGGCGCAGCGGCGGCGGCAGCAGAAATCCCCGAGAGAGATAGCCGGAGCCGCCGAGCCGAGAGGAGAGCGCAAGGAAAAGGCTCGGCGTGGGGCGCGCACACACCGCGCGGCGATGCCAGATCTACCTGGTCGCGGAGTCGCCGCCGCCTCTCCTCCTGGCTGTCCGCCGGACGCCGATACAGCAGCCGTGTGTCCCGACGTCTCCGAGCGCCTTCGATCTCTCGCGAGGTGTACGCCCGGGCGATACCGATCTCGCGCGCGGAGTTTCGGTAGCGAGGGTACCGGTCGCCTCCGACGCTGGAGAACGCGGCATTTTTTTTTTCTCTTTCGCCGAAGTGACGCTCAAGGACTTCGTTCGCACGGGATCTAACGGGATAGCCGATAAACCAGCGCGATTCTTGCCGAGGAGGCTTTAACCTCGTGACTCACCGAGACTCGATGTTTCTCCAAAATACACCAGCTTTAGTTGCTCCTTTTCTCTACTCACAAGGAGATGACCAGGGTTGCGGGTCCTGGATTTCGCCCAAACTTTGTAGAATGATTCTTTGGTCAAAAAAAATGATTACGTGTCTCGGGATTTTATTGAATGAAGCCTAATAACAAAATTAGGGGATTTTTTAGGGGAATTGTATGTTAACGATAATGTTAAATACTGGGAATCTAAAAATCGTACACACACGTGTAAAAATTTAAAATAAAGTACTATGCAAAAGCTACAATTTGAGTCTTATTAGGTTAAAATATCTTCATTCAAAACGACGGTAATTTTTACTATAAATATCTCTCCGTGTATATATTAAATATTATATAAGTTTAAAAAACTGTAGAAAACAATTATAATTTTTCTAATAAAGTTAGTGTGTGAACAAATTAATTTTTTTAAAATAGACTGTTCTAATTTTTAGTAGATAATTTTTCTCTGCGTACAGGTAGTTTTATTTGATAAACATTAAATGCGTCGTTTTTATAACACACGTAACATTCACGCTGTTAATAGTAATGTTAAAGTTAACGTGAACAATGAAGTTTATATTGCCATTTGAGTTGTATTACCCTTAATCGATTTATCATTAAATAGTCATGAAAATGTTGTTGAATGTTTTCATTTGTTATGAAACCATTGTATTATAGCTTCAGAAAATTCTTATACTTTTACTATATATAGAGCTGATAAAATGTTGAGAATCGTTAAAAATACTGAAAAGAAATTGACTGGACAATCAAAGTTACATATGTTATCTTAAGTTAGGACATATTTTTGTGCTTAATGAAAGTAAACTACAAATTTAAAATACTACGAAGATTAAGACTACTAATTATTGAAATACAAGCGGATAGAGACGTGTAAGCAATAAAGCATTTACCGAGTAAAAAACACTTAAACAACACTAATAATCTTTAAACAATGTAGAAGTTGATAACGCAGTGGTGTTTAAATCAAATTTTATTTACAACGTAGAAATTTATTAGGTACATCACCGAATGGTATATATTTGTCATTACAATTAAATTTGAGTGAGAAGGCAGGTTTAATAATTCAAAATTTCCGGAGAACGGTAATATCTTTCACAGGAGTCACGTACAGTTTAATTATCTACAATAATAATAGACCTCGAGAATATTTTAGGGCTCGAAAGAGCGCGGCAACGGCGTACACGTTGTTTGTGTACCGGAAGGTGTACGATATCGTTTTTGTTCTCTGTATAGAAGTTTCGACCCCCCTTCTGTCCATCCGCCCCTCCCCCCAATCCCGCTCTTCAATTTTGTTTTCTCATTTTCCTTTTTTTTTTTGTACCAAGTGGACAGAGGCGAGTCGCGGAAGTCCTGTTATATGTGCACTTTGAGCGACTGTTTTACACTATTATCCAAGTTTTTACTTTGCAAAGGTGGAGGGAAAAGGAGCGTAGACGCGGCTTAGTCGGGTCATTTAACCGCTTAAAGTTTCGTAGGGAAAAAAGTGGGTGTATGAAGGATCCGTTCATCATTTACGTCGGTGTCTTGAATGTGTATAAAAGGACGGGAATTAAGATTATATCTACCTTGTATTACATTTTTTCTACATACATTTGGCACATTTATTATCGAATAACAATTTACACTTGCGTAGGTAAATTTATTGGAATATAGCTAGCTGTAGCCTGTTAGCATATGCACATTCTTTTTTATATTTCTTTTCGATAAATTAGGCTACCAGATGAAGGTTTTTCTCGCTGTAAAGAATTTTCGTTTCGGATTTTTGAGATAAGTTGCATTTTTTGAGGAAGGTCAGGTTTCTTTCGGAAAATTTTTTTATGTTGATCGGATGAATATTTTTAAATCTTGTATTTGTAAACACTAAATCGGATAAAGTGTAATAGTAAATAATTTGTACAATTTTGTATAATTTTGTATAATTTTGTATAATTTATAAATAAGTTGTATACTTGCATGTTAATTCACTCAGTTTATGTTTTATAAATTGACGCACGTATACTCAGAAAGGGAAACAAATAAAAAGGGAAAGAACGACGAAAAATTACTTTCCGGTGTACTGAGAGGAAATGGTCCATTAACATCCATTTTGCTTATAGTATTGCTTATTAAAGAATAAATACTGAATATTTTCTATATTTATTACTATATTATTTTTTGTACTACTAAAAACTAAAACTATTTTATTCAGTATAAACTTAAAATTATTCGAATCTTTTTCACAAATATTGATGTTTACTGTCTGGATCTGATGAAACCATGAAAGTTAAAAAATGCGTAAGCTAGCAGCTTGAATAATCGAATGTGAGTCATTCGCACATTTTGGTGACTGGATGATCAGTAACTATATCGGACTTTTGTGGCCAGAGGTTAAAGTTATTATCACTTTCGTAATACAAGAGAATATATTGTAGTAATGCATAATGCATTCAAATTAAACTACATAGTTAATGATTCGTCGTTTGGAACATGTGCTACGAAAAAATTAAATGGTCAACTATCCATAAACATTTATCATAACTGAAATTTTAATTAATGACAATATTATTATATTTAGTCAAAACGCAAGAGTAATAAAAGTAGGTCAGATATAGCCATAATTAAATATGTAGAATCGAGGTAGGCCACGTTAGATGAAAAGTTCAACCTAATTTTTCAATATTTAAAATTTAAAATAGACTATTGCCACATTCGCCGCGCGTTTCTCCGACTTTCCAGGCAAAAAAAACTTGCATCACTAATGAGTTAACTAAACGCGGCAATGCAAAAAGTTAGCCGAAAACAAAAGCGGCATTAAACTTCCCGACAAGAAAAATGCCCCCTTTCTTGGGCAACGGAATTCCATGACGTAAATTAAGCACAAAGTGCGCCGTGCATTCAGCCATTATTTCGTACACGCATAAACGCACGGCCCCGCAACAAAGGTGAAAAAAAAAAGAGGCAAGGAGAAAAAGCCGCGTATAAAGATCGGACAGCAGCGTATAATTAACCAGCGCGTAACAAAGGGACGAGTGAAACTGTAGGCTGAGGTGTATGTGTATGTCTGTGTGTGTGTATGTGTGTGTGTGTGTGTGTGTGTGTGTTTGCAGCAGGGCATCGGGGAAAACTGCACACAGCCGAAATGACGGGACGCGCTCGATTTGCTAATGAATGGCCGACGATTCATAGAGAGCCGGCGCGGCCGCCAAAAGGCCGAAGAAAGGGGGCAGCGAGGGCTATCGACGCGCGGCATTCATTAGCCGTGCGTTTTGTCCCGGCGCGGGAGGAAAAAAGCCCCGCACACACACACGCACACACACACACACAGACACGTGTATACGCTCATGCACGAGGACGCCTGGCCTAATTCCCTTTCGCGCCTTTTTGCCGCAATTAAATGCCTGCGCTCTGTTTTTTTCTTCTTCTCCGCGCCTCCCAATGAAAATCCCCCGCGCGCCTTTGCGTAAGAGGCAGAAGCGACGCGCGCCGCTGCGATAACGGCCGCCAAGCGCGCGGAGGAGGAGAGAAAAAAAAAGGAGTGACCTTGCGCGCGCGCGAATTTCACTGCGTTACCACATCCTCGCGCGCTCTCGCGAACTTCCGGCGCGCGCGTTCACGTGCGTTACGCGTCGATGCGCCGCCGTCGCTATTTTTTCCCCCGGCGTTCCCTCGTTCTTCTCCGCGAGCTACGCGCATAATGCCCGGCGTGTGGATCTCCGCGAGAGAGTCCCGCTGCAATTCCCGCCGTCGGTGCAGTTCTCTCACCGCACCCATGCGGTTGTACTAGATAGCTGCCTCGCCTTGAGCCGCGAATGTCGCGTTTGCGAAATTTCGCCGTCGGATGTTTCTCTTGCCTCTTTTCTTTTTTGCGCCGCGGATTCTTAAGCGTTCGAGACAATTCGCTGGTGATTTTTTTGTTCTTTCTTTTTTTTTTTTTTTATTGCGCATTATAGTCGACGGGGATATAGGCGTGCGGTATCGGGGTTAGCGGCGGCCGATCGCTTCGATACCGCCCACGCGCTTTGTTTGGTATTCATCTGTGAATTTCACTTTTTTAGTTCACCGCTGCCGGAACAACGTGGACTTTGTCGCGATTGAATAACGCTATTAGGAACTGCTTTCTTTTTTCGTCAGCGAGCTACAATAGCAGTCAGCTTGAAATACTACAGCGAGAGAATATTTATTTTTATTTTTAATGGGTTGTAGTGTTCATTTTGGGTATAATTTAAGATCGAAGCGCCCAGAAAGCAAAATTTACATGTTTAAATAATGTAAAATTACGAAATATGAAAAATTTATTGTCTGACTTAACAGTAGACGATTAAAATTTTATTTACAAGTTCCTCATTTAATTTTAATGTATGCTTGTCCGCAAATTTCATTTTATTTGCATTACTGTGGAATAAATGAAACAAGACAAGTTTGATTATCTGTAATGGATGGAAAAGTCGATATAAAAGTTTTATGAATATTTTCTATCGCGATTTATATACTATAGGTGTTATGGAATACGGGACTGTCGTTGATGGAACAAAAAGAAAATTTGATGATGTTATTAATTTCAATATAATGCGGTACGGATTGTGTCAGGTTATATCCATCATCGTAAAGTTAGGGATACGTAATGAGAATGCCACTACCTATGTAAATTATGGTGATAGTACGGTAAACGAGAATAATGTAGCAATAAGCCTGAAATATAATTATTATAACAGTCATTACAAGTACGCGGGCTTGGGTTCGCAACTCGTAATTTACATTTATATATATATATATTTTTTCAACAGGATAATGAGTTTTTTTTTAATCTAATAACTAAACTGCACAGTGTGGGCTTTTCAAAGAAATTACCTTCACATGTCAATTCTCGAGACACGTTTGTAAATAGTACTCGCAAGGACTGCGCGAGAAGTACCGAAATACAATGCGGCAATTAAAAAGCCGCAATATGCGTGGAGGAAGAAAGACTCAATTAATTTCGCAGCGCGGCAGATAAGGCAAAGTAGTTCAAGTTCATTTCCTCCTCGCGGCTGAAACAATGCGCGCGCCGTTATAAAAACAAAAGAAATGATTCCGCGCGCAATAAAAAGCAGATTTTCCATCATCGCGGCGAAACAAAGCGTCGAGAGGAGGCTCCTTTTTTTTCGCTCCCCCGCCGGTCTTACTACACCGTGCGGCAATCGCTATTAGACTACTTTCCCGCGGCGCGCGTCGAGTCAAATACGATTGCGCTCGATGCGCGTGCGCTACGTCTACGCACACATACGTTAGTCCAGTTAAATTAGCACAAAAAAGGCTAAAATTCTAGATAAATGTAAGTAGTACATTAAAAAATGAATTCGTGTAGGGAACGAGTATACAAACGACACAGTATCGTTTTTGAACAAAGTTTTTACTGGTTTCATTGTTTAAAAAATTATTTAAGTTGTAAAATGAATGACTTGAATTTTGATTGCAAACCGTTTATCGTATGAAAATAAAAAAAATATTTGGATGAAGAGTTTAAAAATACCTTCAAAATAAAAAAAAAAGAACGGTGCAATCGGTTTTACGAGCAATTAATTAAAAAACGTTATTTTTAACGTTAACAATTTCATAAACAAAATAAGGTAGTACAACTTAGTAACTTTGATAATATTTTGGTATTGCCACAGTTAGTACGAGGTTTAATTTTCATATCGATATGTTTAATACTTTTTGAATAATTATAGTTTAAACAATAAAAAAGGCCTTTTTTGCAAGGCTGTAACTTTTTTTTCAATCGCTTAAAGTGTCTGTTACGGGTGTTTCTAGAAAGGTTGTAACCTACACTTTGACGTTAAAGCGAAATATGATAAAATTTTTGCAAATACAATGTTCAAAAACTGCACTATTAACAATAATCAAGACTTTTATTACTTTTAAATAACTTTTTGTATACAACAGGGTTTTTGTTTTAGCACGGTAGTTAAACATTCTATCACTGTTCATATCTATCTACGTATATATCCATATAGAGCGCGCGTGTCTTTCGGCCTCGGGACTGCTCGGTCCTTCAAAAGAAGCGTTCAACTGTCGTTACCGAGGTCCCTCTCTTCCTCTGGCTCTCTCTCTTTTACAACGTAACGAGGCAGCTCCGGCTGTCCCGTCTCCTCGCGCGCATCCAGTGACCCATAACCCATGCTCTCCTACGCGCGGAGAGCCTTTCCTCGCCGGCGATTGCCGCCGCGGCTCTTGTTTCGGTCGGAGCGTAACCGAGGCCGTGCTGCCGTTCTCGTTGTTGCAGCATGCGACGAGGGAGATATGTGCCATTGCAGCCGAGGACAATAAAAGCGAGGAGGGGAGCAGCCGGCAAGGAGGATAAAGGAGGAGGAGTTGCGAGCGGAGACGTTGTGGGATGCCATTGGAGGGGGAGGAGGCGCGAGGAGGTGAAGAGTCATCGTTGAGGTCGCCGGGAGCCGAAGCGGCGGCGATGCTGCGCGGGGACAGGTAGCGTTGCACGCGCTCCTCGCCCCCACGAGGCACACGTACGATGCACCCAGCCCTGCCGCTGCTGCTATTCTGGCTCGCCCTGGTCGAAGGCTTGCCCCTGCAGCCTGTGCCACCCCATCTAGGTGAGTTTCTTTAACATTTTTTCTACAAGACGGCTTTACATTTTTTTTGTTACTTCACCTTGGAGACGATTAAACGTCAGTGACTTTAAAAAGTGATGATAGTGCGCTTCTGGGACGAGTACGTGGGTTTAAATTTGTTGGAATAAAACATTTTGTAGTTGGGATAAATTAAAATTTTTATCTAAACTAATTTTTTTTTTTATAATCCCATTGGAACTATACTTGAAGAAACGTGAAATTGGATGCAGCGTAAAAATCTCATTATCGGAGTCGAGTGGTTTGATTGACAAAGAGAGATCCGACCGCGGGATTCCGCTGCCGTTTGAGCGCACGCACTGCAGAAGTTTAATTGAGATGCATGCTTAGATTCGCTCGCGCGCCACGGTATCCGTTATTCGGCCATTTTCAACAATGAAGCGCATTCCGACTGTCTCGGAAACAAATGCTTAAACGATGATTCACGAGTCACCTGGGGAATTCCCCTTGGTTGCTCAAAATGAAACTCGTTACTACTTACTGATAAGCAAATTATTCAGCGGTTTTCCATGTTCATCCCTGACGCTTGCCGCTTTTAGCAGTTGCCAGAATTTTTACGTTTAGTCATTTCCTAAAATTCTTCTTTTTTTTTTTCACCGTTATGAGTAAACAAGCTGTGCACTGCGTCAGACAAGTTTTTTCTTTATCCAAGAAACTTAGTGAAAACTACTTTGCGTATGCACTATAACAGTTTTTTGTTCCTCAAAACTTTTTCAATCCTTATCATGTTAGTTTATTTTACAATTTAAGTGAGAGTTTATCCCCTACTTTATACTTTTCTATTTTACCCAAAATCAGAGCTGTTTTCTAAGGTGAACCAATATAAAGTTCAATTATTCTACGCTAATATAATTTCAGTTTGGAAATAACACAAAGGAGAGTGCCTTTTTATAATATTTTTAAATCAACAATTATTTGTTAATACTATACTTATGTGGCTCTTGAATATGACTCAAAAACTTACACCTCAAGGAAAATATATAAAAAAGATTAACAGATTCGAGGAATTTAATATAGGAATATCAAAATATTATTTTAAAAATAGCAGCTATTTGTAAAATGTGTTTTGTGTTCTTTTAATTAAAGAATTGCATCTCCAGGTCGGCCAGTCGATTTATTTATTTCAAAAAATAAAGAATTGCATCTTTTACCATTTGAAGTTACGCATAATCGTAAAAAAGACATTGAGATTCTTTTAAAGCCCATTCAGTCGACGAACGTTCACTTTTCACCTTCCATTCCGAATCTCATTGAGGCTCATCTGGAAGCAGAGCTGGAAGCATTCCGGTGATAATTAATGCCTCGCGAAAAAGGCGCACCACCGGGAGAAAGAGAAAAAAAAGAAGCCCGGCTTTTGTTCGGCCTCGATGTGTGGGATACACAGCATAACGTTTTCCAGATCTTCCTCATATATGGTGGAGTGCGTTGTCCGCTCGAACACTCGGCATAATTGACGGGCGTGCTCTTGAACTTACCCATCTCCACGTGTGCCCTCCTCGCCGACAATGACCTCGCGGCTACGCTCTCCCGTCTCTCTGAGTCACAATTACTTTTATTCCTCGATTCTCTAAAAGATTGCGCGCTAGGGATAAATTTTCAGATTGATGTATATAATGTAACGGTTCGTTCGCCTGCGCTCAGCGTTCAATGTGCAAGAAAGCCGGGCGAACGCGCTGCAGGCCAAAAGTGTAGAGAGTTTCTATTGCAATGTACGATTTCCCTGGTAAAAGCACGATCGCATTTTATAATTAGGTAGAAGTTTGTTTGGAAAAAAATGGGTCGAAAATGGATTGAAATGAATCCATTTTTAGCCTTGTAATGAAACGCCTTTTCTCATGGTTTCAAGTCAGTTAATGGAATCGATTTGAATTCTATTTTATTAGCTAAAAATTACTTACAAGGGGACTATCAGGCCTCCGGGTCACAGATTTGGATGAAACATGGTAAATCGTTTTCTAATACCGAATGATGAAACAAACCACCTTTAGTTTGATCTAATAGGTCTTTGTACAACAGGTACAACTAAAAACATTAGCTTTGCTCATATAGCTAACGCTAAGTAAGTTGTATATACAGATGTTCTTGCAATGCTATCAAATCACACTGCATCTGCTGAATAAAAGCCTATTAGATTAAACTAAAGGTGGTTTATTTCGTTATTCGATACTAGAAAACAATTTTTAAAGTATCATAAAAATCTGTGACCTGGAGGCCTGACACTCCTTTTTAGTTTTAATTTAGTTTTCATAGAAACAGAAAAATAAAATTCTTCTTGGGTCCAGTTCAATAATTCTCTCATTGGTACTTCGACTAGCAGAAAGGCATTGTCACATTAATTTTGAACATTGTAAATGATTATCAACAACTTTTGAATCTTAATATTACGTCTTATACGATGAGAACTACAAGATTATTGTTGAAAATATTTGAAAGATTTTGAGATTGTCGTATCCATTTTTACGCGGCTAAAGCAAGGTATTTTTTTTTGTTACTATTAGTTGGTTTCAGGCTTTTCGCCACCAATTCTAGTAACAGTCTTGTTAATGGGCGAAAAAACGTATCATTAATAGCCGTAAACAAGACAATAGTCATATCTATAAGCAACAAGAAGTGTTGCCTATTTTTATCAGGACAGTTTTTACCAGGGTTCGACCGAGATATAAATATTAATTAGCCTATTTTGATTTGTAACGTTCAGAGGGCTGCTTCAAAAGTTTATTTTAGCGTTACGATTACGAACTGATTTTATAAAATATTTTTTGAATAATTGAAACCCAGTATAAATATATTCTTAATTTGAAAAAATGAAAAAACTTTTACTGTTGATCAAACATCGAACGGGAATTTGATATTATTATGAAAACGAAATGGAAATGCAATGAAGTCACTTTTCAGTTGCGTTAATTAGAGGGAGTACAGGTTTACAGGTCATGCCAGAATCATCGCGAACGAATATAGTGCACTTTGTGGGGAAGCTTGTTTACCGCAGCCAGCGACCGCGCCCTTTGACATAGGATGTGCCGGAGAGTAAAAGTGTGTACTTTAGCATCGATGCCATTCTGGAATTTCAAATTCTGAATTACATCCACTTCAAAATCGGCGGGAAAAACGACTTTTTTTTTTTAAAGGTAATGGAAATTTTTTGTAATAATCATAGAAATTGCTTTGCAAAAAGTAGAAATTGTTAATCACAATTGAAAATATCCAAAGTTAATTAATTCCTTTCGTTTGCCATAATTCTCATTCGATTTCCGTGCCTCGGTCAGTCGCGTTTTCTGCGCAGATTAAAAAGCTGTATTTGCGTGATTTGCTCGAAAATTCAAAGTAAATACCACAGCTGTATACCTTTCGGCTCTTTGAGCCCCGGTATAATATGGGCAAACTGCTCAAATACCGCCTTGCGGAAACGCAGAACCGTGTAATTTGCACTCGCGTGACTTTTTTTCCGAGCGAGGACACGCGTTTCTTGCTGGCTCTGCGGGTTTCAAAAGAGACACGCCTCCAATGATTAACGCGCGAGATCATGGCAAGCAAATTCGAGTGTTAATTTCTTCTTCGTCGTCCCACGCGCTCCCGGAGTGGCGCAATAACGGGAAACGCGTTAGCGTTTTTCTCCCATTCAATGAATTTTTTTGCTCTCCTGCGGCCCGCTCTCCACTGACAAGCCGAGCACGTTTCTTCCATCTGACTTTCGTTCGGCCTTTTTTTTATTTTACCTCTGCTAAACTACGGCTATCATTTTAATTGTCTAAGAAAATACTACAGTAATGACGCGGAGAATGCGTTTAAACTTTTCAAAAATATATACACAGAGAATTTTCTCGTAAAATTTACGGTGATTTTCTGGTAAAAATTACGTGTCCACTTAATCTTACCTGTAACCTACTGCAACTGCGAAGAGGAAGCTGAACCGATTGAAAAACTCCAGAAAAACACAAACACAAACACAAAGAATCTTCAACGTCCTTCTGATATCGCCAAAAACTTCCCGTGAACTGGACCTGGTGCTGGCCGGATCGAGAAAAAGCACGTGGGCTTGCTCTCACTATTTTATAAGTCGGATGGCGATCGGAGCTCCCTCTGCCAACGAGTTTCGTATGATGAGGTGATTGTTGACACAAGGGCCGCCTGGCGGTTAGCCCGACATGATAAGGCGACGAGTTTATCGCAACAAAGGCATTTGGGTTAAGGGTCTTTACACGCACTTGCGATAAGGAGTGGGAATAAGGAAATAAGGGGAGAATAAGGGCCCCCGCACAATAAAAACTTAAGTTCAGGGAAATAAAAAGGAATAAGAAAATTCATTGATAGTATATCTATATATACGAGGAACAACGAGAAATAAGAGGGAATAAGTCCCTTATTTCTTATATCTTATTCCCTCTTATGCCCTCTTATTCTACGTTGTACCTCGTATATATAGATATACTATCAATGAATTTTCTTATTCCTTCTTATTTCCCTGAACTGAAGTTTTTAGCGTGCCGGAGCCCTAAAGAAATAGGAGGAATAACAGCGGGAATAAGGCCTCGGATACGAAGGAAGGAATGGGAATGAGGAATAATTGCGAATAAAAAAAAGGATTAATTGAGAATAAGGTAGGAATAATTGAGAACAAGAAAGGAATAAAGAATGAATTTTTTTATTTTTGTTTAGGCCTAAGAAAATAAGGGCCCTGACACGAAAAATGAGAATAAGAATAAGAATAAAGCGGTGCAAAATGGGAATAAGAATAAGGAATAAAGGTAACAAAGCTAATATATCTACAGTTACCGCCTTATTCTTATTCTTATTCTTATTCTCATTTTTCGTGTCACGGCCCTTATTTTCTTAGGCCTCAACAGAAATAAAAAAAATTATTCTTTATTCCTTTCTTGTTCTCAATTATTCCTGCCTTATTCTCAATTGTTCCTTTTTTTATTCGCAATTATTCCTCATTCCCATTCCTTCCTTCGTGTCTGAGGCCTTATTCCCGCTGTTATTCCTCCTATTTCTTTATTTCCCCCTTATTTCCTTATTCCCACTCCTTATCGCAAGTGCGTGTAAAGACCCTTAACCCAAATACCTTTGTTGCGATAAACTCGTCGCCTCATCATGTCTGGCTAACCGCCAGGCGGCCCTTGTGTCCACAATCACCTCATCATGTGAAACTCGTCGGCAGAGGGAGCTCCGATCGCCATCCGACTTATAAAAGTAGTGAGAGCAAGCCCGCGTGCTTTTTCTCGATCCGGCCAGCACCAGGTCCAGTTCACGGGAAGTTTTTGGCGATATCAGATGGACGTTGAAAATTCTTTGTGTTTGTGTTTGTGTTTGTGTTTTTCTGGAATTCTTCAATCGGTTCAGCTTCCTCTTCGCAGTTGCAGTAGGTTACAGGTAAGATTAAGTGGATATTTCATATCAGTAAAATCATTGTTAACGTGATTCATGAATTTGATTTGAAAACTCCCAATCCAATGACTATCCCTTTGCTTAATCGATAATGCTTTCTGAAAAATTATTAGATGTTGCATAAACAATTTTGAGGCGATTTATACATTTCTTAAAGTTTAAAGAATAAATAGACTACGAACTTATCGCAAGTGCGTGTAAAGACCCATAAGGAAATAAGGGGGAATAAGGAAATAAGAGGAATAACAGCGGGAATAACAAAATAAGACTTCTTATTCTCGAAATGTACTATGCTTTCAAATATATATATTTTTGAATATATTTTCGAATAAGAAGACCAATTTTTAATCTCTTAAGAACCAAAAATTTGTATTTAAAATAATAAAAACCTTCATAAATCGACTCTGTCCATATGTTAGTGGACAAGAATACTTTTTTCCTATACTTTTTCTCTCCGTGTACTCCACTTAAAATAAACCACATGCAAACAGATTCATTTTCGCAAATCGAGTAATCCCCAGCCCAGCTTCTCGTCTTTACTTTGTATATTTCACTGTGCGCGTAAGCCCGTGCCGGCTTTTCTTATTTCCCCTCGTGGTCTTCGAGCTTATTCGTCGTGCCGTGTCCCGCTTATTTATCGGCCGAATAAGAGCCGCGGTGGCAGCGTGCCGCCGCGCTTTTATTGCGTTTGCATTACTATACACGTGGGGGGATGCCCTTCGTCGTCGGCCCCCGTGGGCTAACCGCTGAAAATTTTCTTGTCCCGCCGCGCAGCAACTCGCGTAATAAACGCCCGTTGCGTTTTCGAGCGCGGCATATAATATGCGCGCGCAACGCTTTTCAGCGTTCCGAACAGAGCTAATATACCTTTATTTAGCGCGTGCGGCTGTTGCCGCTCGTGGCAGTAAATTGAACGGGGACCCTTTTTTTTGCGCCGCCGACTCGGGGCTTCGTGTATTTCTCCCGTGTTGAAGGTCCTTTCTCTGCCTCTCCTGCTTTTTTAGCGCAGCCGTTGTTCAACGCGTGAAGTTTTGCCCGTCGGCAACTTTAGCGTGGGTGCGTTACGCAAGCGGCACGTGCGAGGATAATAGCGCGTACGCTTTAAAGGTCGGCCTGCGTTTCTTCGAGATAAAACTTATTTATATACATCGTGGCAAGCGCTTTGGTCGCATGCGAAATAACCGCCGAATCATTTTATTATCGTGCGATCAATCCGCGAGTTTTCTGCGCACGCAACAATCTCATGCGGGATTTATCTGCCTCGATTGTCGAAAACAATGTGTTATTCAAAGAAGTGTTTATGCATAAACAATTTGGCTAATTCCTATCGAAAGATCGGCTGGCTTTTTTGTCGCGTGATTCGAGGGGAGGGAAAAAATATTGTTGAATACTTGTTATCGAGGGCCCGCCACAATGAAAACTTGGAATCGAATATAATGCATTACGTAGTGTCACTTGCACGGAGAGAAAAGTTCAATGAAGAATTACTATACTCTCTAGTATGCGAGGGACAGACTCGAATTTTACTGATTAATTGCTTACATTTTGAAAATTTTAACATAACTGATATTAAAAAGTACAAGTAATTCCATAAAAATTATAATGAAGTATAGTAAAAATTGAAGATCTAAAAAGCGATACACGAGTTTGGAAATTTTAATTACAATTATTGTAAGTTTTTCTGAAATACTGTGTAGTAAAATTTTCGTAGTGCGTATCTTAATATTTCATAATGCTTTTATTAAATATTAATACTGAAAATGCTAAAAATGACTATACTGTATTGTAAATTTTACTGAAATTCAAGTCTGTCCTCGGGATACTATAACAGTGTAGTAATTATTCTTAAATTTTATTGCATTTTTTCCTAGAACATTTCTATATTCTCCTGTCGATCCACTTACAATTATTAGTTGTATGAATTGTAACTAATGAACGCACTTCTTGCGGGTAAACAACAATGCGTCGGGCTGCACAAAAGCACCGACGCGGATCCCGGTGAAAGAAAGCATCGTTGAAAGCAAGCTTTCGCGCTCGTTCCGCTTAATTCCGCATACGTGAGCACCAAACCCGCGGCCTTTGCCCGCGCAACGCAAAAAAATGCGAGTCAAATTCGCGCGCGAAAAGCACTTCACTGTAATATGCAATAGAATGCAGTTTAAAAAAAAATGAAAGAAATACAAACGAAAAATATTTTCAACCCAGTGCGTACATCCCGCTGGAGCGAGCTTCATTGTACTCGCGGCGCCACGTGCAGTTTTTGCCGCTGCCCAGTCGGGAGAGGAAAACTTTGCGCCAGTCGCTGCCGCGCTGTATATAATATATTCATTGAAACGCGTAGGCGGCGGCCTCGAGCCTCAAACGCGCATCTCCTCGTTGCGGCGCTTTTCAAAATTCGAGCATTAACCCCGCGCCGCCGACGTGCTCGGACGGGAATCGCGCGCGGCGCAGGTAAACCGAGACGCGTGCGGGAACGACCGGACAATGGGCCGCGGTAAAAACGTGCGAGAGGCAGCCAGTTCCCCGATAATAATTGCGGCGCGCACGCACGCATTGGGCATAATAAAGCAGTTTCATTTTGAATTCCCGTCTAGAAGCTTGCGGCTAGGCTCGATGATGAGGTACGCGCGGAGGAGAGGGAGACCTTCTCCTCGATGTAATTCAGGCTCGAATTCAGGTCTAATTAAAGTTTGAGCCATTGATCACGCGAATGCCGTTGATCTATAATGATAGTTCGGGCGGATATTCCTTGGACAATGGGAATAATTTGATCCGTGATCGGAAGACGCAAAAAAAGAGCGCTCGAGCCGATAATGAAATAGCACTATGTAACGGGGTCTGAAAGCCAATTAAAAATTCAAATTTCGCTCCACAAAATAGCAGACGAAAATACAACTAATTTACTTATAAAACTTAATAAAAACAAAATTACGAAAAACCAGGAGTTAGTTGCCCTCCGTTATGTAATTATCTATCATTTTACAAAGTTTCTAGTTATTATAACAATATATCATCGAGAAAACCTTTAAAAATATAAACAAATTGCATTTTTCAAGGTTTTCTTGGCGATATATTATAATTATTTGAAACTTTGTAAAATAATAGATAATTACATAACGGAGGGCAGCTAACTCCTATTTTTTCATAATTTTGTTTTTATTAATTGTTATAAGTATATTAGTTGTATTTTCGTCTGCTATTTTGTGGCGCGAAATTTGAATTTTTAATTGGCTTTCAGACCCCCTTACGCTAATACCGTCGTTATTATACGAGTGTATTGTGACAGTCTCCGTTCGTCAATATGATTTAATGTAGGAAATGGACAATGCCGTCTGCAAATGCATGAGTAACTGCCCATAGGCACAGGTATTATAAACGTTAATATTACGCTAAGGGGATGAGTGAACTATGTTCTGTGTAGCTAGCATCATAGCCGGTTGATTATGACAATAGAGTCAGCTACCTAAATTATTCCATTATATCCGTCTGGTATAGAATATTGAAAAATAATCAACACTTATTTTTTCTTTTTTCAATTTAATGTATATTAACAAAAATATAATCGACGTAATGTCAACATGGCGGAGTATAGGGGTAAACGGTATAGTAATTGGCACCCGAAGTAGACGACACAACATAGTGATTGGCCCTAATTAGGATAGTGATTGGCGCAGCTATAGATATACAAAATAATGAAAAATTTGCGTTCAATTTCAAATAACGAAATAACGAAAAAGTTGCGGTCAATGACTACTCCCCTGCCAACGACTATACTGCTTACCCCTATTTATATAGTGAATCGAAGTGACGTCACATGAACTTTCAAAGCGCGATATCTTCAAATTGAATCACTAAATTAAAAAAAAAAAAAAAATACGTGTCGATTATTTTTTAATATTCTATATAAGGATTTAATGGAATTAAAAAAAAAATTAGTAGCCGACCCTATTGTCAGGGCATTAATGTGCAAAATTGAAAATTAATATAAGAGTATATTAATTGTTATAAAGTATACCGGAAACAGTGTGAAGTGTCAATGTTTATTGGTGAACTCAATTTATAAGCGACTATAATTATAAAATTCGTAAATAAATTGATGAACAGGGAGAATTTATCGTAAAAATTATGGAATTAAAACGTAACAACGAGTCAGAACTTCTCATATTCACGATTTAAAAAAAATCTTTTTATCTCGGGACAAATACGCTTTAATTTATATTATTATCAATAATTCAAGTTATTATTTTAATGTAACAATAATGATGTGTAACCAAACAGTATTATTACATCGACATTAATCGAGAAAATATAATCCGCTTAAAATATATTCTACAGTTAAAGTAAACTGATCCCGCAGTATAGTAATATTAATATCAAATATGCTTCAAATATGCTTCATTTGACCTAATTGGGAGCATAAATAGACCTTAAATAATTGTAAAAAAAAAATAATAATTCAGCTAGTCATTTGAAAAAACTCGTCGAGGTGGAGTGGTTGTTTTTTGCACTCGTATCCGCGCGGAAAATGTTTGAAAAGTTTCTCGGAGCAAAGGCTCTGAATGTAAAAATAAAATGGAATTGAGGGATTTGGTGGATTTTCGTTTTTCAGGGTTCATCCGTAACTCGTACATCCGCCGCTATGAACCGGCCTGGTACGACGCGGCTGCCTTGCGCCGACATCGCGATCGAGTGCGTCGCGACGCTTCGTGGCCCGCGAGGGATCAGCCGCTTATCCTGCGAGTCCGCGCCCTCGACAAGTGAGTATATACATACCTTCTATTACTGTTGTACTTTCAACTACTTTATCCCTATCTATTTTGCTTGAGAATACATTCAGAATGTGATCGTCTTACCTACGTAAAGTTCTACTTCTTTTTACGCTTTATTTGAACCATTTTCTAAAAGTAAAAAAGTATTACTTTTAAGTAGAGAGCTTTTTCGTTGAACTTTTTGTTTAAAACTGTTTTTAAACACTGAGTGAAACGTCTAGTAAAAATTACTATGCTGTATACACGGAGAGAATGAGTAAGTAAAAATTACTAACCTCATAGTAAAGATTGC
>JAWWEP010006798.1:0-22517 GCA_035582995.1 Sycophila quercilanae | reverse complement strand
TCTCTAGTGCTTTAAAAATGGCAAATTAAAATCGGCATTTTTTGAAATGTGCTTTTCTTCGTTGGGAGCGACGATATTTACAAATTAATTAACAAAGAGTATTTTACATAATTATTATAATTAGTTGCTATAGTTTCATATTACGTACACATATAATAGTTTTATATTTTATTTGCAATATTTAATTATTAAATAACAAGTGGCCCTAAATTATCCTTGAAACACGAAATTAATTATAAAAGGTATTACAACATTTCAAGAAGAAGTAACTATATATATAAAAATATAAACATAGTGTAAATTAAAGTACTAACATGAATGATGGCGCACTAGAGTTAGATTTATCCCACAGCTATTAAAAAATAAGAAGAAGAAGTCTAAACTGAAGACAGTATAAATTTTAACGAAAATAAGTTTTGTAAAATATTTTTAGTATACAAAAATTACTTCGCCTTAATTCAACCATTCAATTTACAAACAATTAAATTACTTAATACTATGTACTGTAATGATGGTCTTCTCATGATTAAAATTGTTAATACGTTAGTGGATCATTTTATTCTATTTTTTTTTCATAAGAGATTGCACTTATATACATTGTATTACCAACAACCTCCACTTGTGAATACTTCCATAGTACTAATAAAAACTAATATTGGATTTTTTTCTACCTAATGTCGGTTAAAGCGCATCTGCAATATTCTTCCAGCTAATATTACTAATTATGTTAATGGAATAGGGGCGCTTCAGTTTATATTTCAGTTTATAATTAACGAGTCAAATTTTCCATACACTAAATCCATAGAAAATAAATAATATAAGATGATAAAAGAGAAATATACTACAAAGATTTAATATTATTCTTATGAAATAGAACTGAATCAAATTTTGAACTACATCACAAGAAAGCTCGTTCCAATATCTTTTTATTCTATCAGTAAGTAAAAAAGCTTCATAAAACTGTAAAAGACACTGTATTTTCGTACTATAGAACTTCAGAAGTAATTTCAGTTTGATTTTACATTTGATATTGTCTTCTTATACTAAATAAATAAGTAAATTTAATTTTTTCTTTTATATTTATATACTTTTTTTATTCATCCTTAAGACGTTTTACAAATTAAAGGTAAGAAAAATTTTCCAAATCCAATCTGGTGATTAAAAGAATGATTCGATTTCTCAGAGCACAATCTGGAGCAATCCACTTCCTCGGCGACTTAGCGGGGAGCGCGGAAGAGGGGTTGACTTGTACGTAGCGCGGCAGAGGAGGCTCGATGAAAAGCGACGGGACGTCTCCCGAGGCGCCCGCGCCTCTCCGCCTTATTTACAGCGCGGACAATGAGCCGATAATTAAGAAGCCGTGTAATTACCGATTAGCTGCTCGTGCACGTCGCCAACGCCTCGCGGCACCCTCCAGGCGTGTGTACCTGCCTTCGCTGCATTAGGACACGTGATCATTATACTCGAAAATTTTACGAGTCCGAATAAAATACGGGATGCCGCGATTCTCGTTTAAATGATCTTTAGCATTGATTTATCTCGCCAAGACATTTCACTTGTATAACATCGTAAATAAAATATGCTAATTTATATTTCTATTCCCCGCATTTCTTTTGTTTTTCTTTTATTCATTAATTTTTCCGATTGTTATTACATTTTAGTAATATTTAAATCTTCCAATTTTTATAAATTATTCTGATTTTTTTATCTTTTAGAAAGAATTAACGTAATACTTATATTAATTATTGTTTTGATAAATTTTCGATTGCAAATAATTGTTACATCTTTCAGAAACTTAAATTATTTGAAAGGTCTAAATTAGTACTTTTAAAAAGTTTTGGAATTGGAATTATTCGAAGAATTTTTTTCGGTAAAGTGTACATCATGTTGTTTTACGAATAAAAATGACTTTTAGTTTGCTAGCATGAAATTTGCGGCTTTTGAATTGTACATTCCAATTTTACACCTAGAAAACCTAATAGCTTCTGCTCAAAAAGAAAGCAGTTTCCCTTGAAGCTACATATTGAAATTATAGACGAAAAAATTATCTTTTAATTTTTCTTATAAAATTTAATTAATCTTTCATATAAAATAATTTATATAATCTTTCTTATAAAATAAACACTGAAAAAAAATTTGGTAATATTTTAAGTAAATATTTACTTCAATAGTACTTGTTAAATATTTCTTAGAATCAACAAAATATTTCTTTAAAACTAAATGAATTATTTATTTCTAAATAAATTTAGTAGTTTCAAAAAACTAATTACTTGATTCAAAGAAATATTTAACAAGTATTATTGAAATAAATATTTACTTAAAATTACCAAATTTTTCTCTCAGTGTACAATCTGACAAATTTTGCTATACACTGAAAAATAAAATTAGCAAGTTCAACTAAATATTTCCTTAAAGTTTTGCCAAGTAAATATTTCTTTGTATTGCAACTTTAATTGTATGTTGTTGGGTCAACAAAATAATTAATTGAATCAAAGTAATATTTACTTGGCAAAACTTTAAAGAAATATTTGGTAGAACTTACTATTTTTTTTTTCAGTGTAGCTCTTGTAAATTTTATAAGAAACTTCTGTAATTTTGGCAATAATGTCTGTCATTAAAATTGCAATTTTTAGTAGATCTTTAATCTCCTTATAAATTAAATATTTTCTTCACGTTTGTTCGACAAAGTACCTAATTTTATGCGCTACTTTCTGTCTATTATAAATACAATAATGTCTAAAGTAAAGTGATAAATATTAATATATTAAAGATTTCTTCCACTATTGGTTTCGTGCAAGACCACCCTTCGAAATCTAAAGTTGTAACCAAAATACGAACAGTCTTAACAGTCTTCGCGAAGCAGTCGATAGCACTAATTAAAAAGCTCGAGCAGATAAGCGATCCGCGAACAGAAGGAGCGCGAGATAATAAGTATGGAAGCGGGCGCGCGGAGGGATAGGACGAGGAGCACGCACAAAGAGCGGACGGGGCCGGCGCGCCATCAGATGTGCTCGCGGAGGTGCATAATTGAAATCAATTTCACGGCGCCAGGGGGCGATCGATGCCGCTGCTCGATAAGGGGCCTCGCCGCGCGGCTCCTCGTGCAAACATGTCCGAAACCGTCTATCGCGATCGATGAGCCGGCCGTCGACTTCCATTAGCTCCGATGCGCCCGCTCCTCTCCCTCTTTCGTTCCGCTCCATTCACGTGCTGCGTTTGCTTATTTTCCATTTGCTATTTTCACTTTTTCCTTCTTCTTCTGATTATTATTATTACTCTTTTAGTTTGTATTTACTGATAACGGAAGAAACTTCTTCATGGGAATAATTCTGTGTAAAATCATGCATATGACTACTTAGAGCGTCTCTTCTCTAACAAGGAGATGACCAGGATTGGATGGGTCCTGGATATCGCCCAAACTTTGTGAAATAATTCTTTGATCGCAAAAATTGAGCACGTGTCTCGGGATTTTATGGAATAATTATTTGCATAATTATGATTAATTTTATTCGGGATTTTATGATAAAATCACGAGACACATTTTCAGTTTTTGTAAGCGGGTAACGAATATACAACATTATATTTTTTAAAAATCTAGGAGAACTATGCAGCTGCGAAAACTTTAATTGCTCGGAAACTAAAAGTCATGCAATCACTCATAAAAATTAAAAAAAAATATTTATTGACTGCATTTTTTAATTAAATGTACAGATAAGTTTTAAATTAGTATAGCCTAACTTTGTACTTTATTTTCATTTTTTATGTTTACGTGAATCTACTGTGATGTCATTAATATTTTTTCTTGTTAGTTGTTATAAGTAATATTGTAAATTTTTGTAAATACTGTACTACAATAAACAACTATTTTATTATATTCTATTTTTTTTATGTTGGGCACGAGCACGCAGATAGGACTGACGTTCGTTTACGTAAATAGGCGAAAAATACGATCTTTTTCATGGGTAAATCAGAGTCTGAAGAAGCGGAAGAAACGAACCGTGGCATAAAAAATGTCACGCCTCGAGGATAGCTTCTTCATCCGAGACACGCGAACCTTATCAGCGAATTTTATCGAGACGCGCTTATTACGCTGTTTATTAGCTACCTTCTCCCATTGGTCCCGCGAAGGAGAGAGATAGAAAATTTTTCTAGGACTGCCTCGGGTAGAGATCCACAGGATTTTAAAGATTCTTCCCAAAACGCAAGGTTCGCCCGCCGAACTCGATACTTTTTTTCCACACCTTATACATAAATGTATCCTCATTCTCACCACGAACGTATGCTAGCTAAGCAATTTACTAACGTTTTTTTTAAATGTTTTTTAAAATTTACGTGATGAAATATTGAACGACACCTTTTCCGGAATATTTCATTAATGTTTAAATTTACGAAAGGCCGCATTACCGACTCGGAAGACTTTTTTTCCCTCGCGGTTAACTATATAGCTTCAATTTTTATGCCTGCTTCTCGGATACTCGATGCAGTGGCGTCGGGTTGCCTAGAGAAAATTAATAACTTGTGGGCTATACCGACGCGATTCGCTTCTTCCCTTTTTTTTTTTTTTTGTTTTTTTTTTTAGCCGGCGTCCGCGCGCTCGCAGACGCCCAAGTATGTTAAACTCGCGCGCGATCCTCTCGGCGTCTTTTTTTATTTTCTTCGAACGCCGAACCCGCCAAGAATTACCCCGAGTAATCGATAACGTTGCCGAATTTTTTTTCGCCTCGTCGCTTCGCGCGCTGGTGATATGTTGCGACGGAGAAACTCGTGGGATGTTTCACTGGAGAATGTGACCAATTTTTGCGAAACTGCGTAATGAAAAAACTTGGGTAGGGCGATAATTTAATAAATTTGGAGCGCGAGGGATACTTAAAAATTCTTACTTTGATGCTTATTTTTTGTACGATTTATCGAAGAAGTTCTGGATTCTTCGACGCTGAGGCACGCGCAAAAATGTCGCTTACTGTGAAAATTTTGCACGAGGTGATAGTAATAATACTCTTAAATGAGCTTTAACAAGACGTTGTGAAGATTCGAAAAAATATATTTCATTGATGAAATACTAAATTCCCGGTTGACGCCAACATTCAAAAAGTTCTGATGAAATTTTGATATTAAAATTTGAATAATTATAAGAGAAGTCTATGACTAGGTTTGTTTAATTGCATTGGTATCGTTAGTGAAATAAAAATTATGTTTGTAAACGTTCTAATTATTCCAAATTTTATTTCAAATATGCGTGTTAATTCGTCTATAAAAAAAAGTGCATAACATTATTGTGAATGTTCGAATTATAGAAAAAAAAAAATTAAGAAAGTTATTTTGTTAAATAGAATTACGCTCATGCGGTAGAGAATTTTTTTTTAACATTTTAATTTATTATTTTAATCAATCAAGATTAAATTATTTTTCATTTTTACAGCGCGCGACTGATTGTTATATCTCGTAACTCGTTTTGTATTATTTTTCACCCATAATGCTTATTTTTTTTATTAATAGTAAATTGTTAGATTTTATTTTTAAAATAATGTAAGTATTGCTTAATTAATGTAATGATTTTTATTTCGAACACATATCAGTAATTAAAAGAATAAGATTACCTTACGAACTATTTTTAGAAGATATAGAAGAAAAATATTTACAATGATCTTTTTGATCAGGAGGCGCGGTAGCGCCTCGAGGCAAGTTTAATTTTTACATTAAAATTATCTACTAATTATCCTAGACCTACTAAAATAAAAAGGAAATTACAAAAATCGCGCAAAGCGTGGAAGACTAGCCTACTTTTAATTAAATAATTCATTAAGCTTTTAAATTTTTATCGCACATTAGGCACCTATTATGAGCTACTTAGTTATCTAAAAGCGAATGTAGGCTCGCGGGGAGGCCTAAAATGAATCTGAATTAATTACGTTCCGTCAGGCGAAACGAGGCGTATCAGAAATAAAAACGGCAAAACGCGCCTGTCTCGGGGCGATGGAGAAAAGAAGATGCGCGCGGCTTGTGCACGACTCCGCGTGATTAATAAGCCTGAAACGCGTTGAGAGGGCGATTTAACCCGCGCCTCCGGATCGGCAAATGCTTAGCCTCCCTCACTCCCTGTTGTTTCGCCTTCATCCTCGACTTTCTATTTTCATTCCTCGCAATGTTTCTCGATCTTCTTTTTCTTTTTTTTTACATTTCTCTCCGCCTGTTTGTACGAATTTGCCCGAGTAATTTTCGCTAATTAAACGACCATAATTTTTCTTGCTCGATATTAATTGTTCAATGTAAAAACTATTTTTTTTTCAATGATATAGAGGTTAATAAAGAATAAAACATTAATAAAAGTAACTAAACACCTATATTCATTGAAAATAAAAGCTCTCTTTTTTTTGTTTTAAATTAATTTTACATTTGATTCTTTTCTTCCGTGAAATCGAGATATTATTACATCAAAGCAAGGAGAACGCTGCATCGCACAGCGGCTGGTGCTATAAGCAGCCATCTGTGGGAAGCGAAAAGCGCAGCCTACTCCGAATGTTAATTGTTGTTTAAATTTATGACAGCCCCCGTCTGCTCCTTTCTCCCTTTTTTTCCACCTCCGGCGCATCGACCCTTTCCCGCCGAATGAGTTGGCCCATTCATTTGTCGAATGAAAGAGGTAACGTTTCGCCAAAAGCATCTTTATAGAAAACGATCTCGACGATTAGGCCCCAGTCGCGGCTCCAAATCAGTCGGACGTCGTTTGCGGCTCTCTTTATGTCTAATGCGCTTTGCGCTTAATCGCAGCCGCGATGGAGAATAAGACGCTGCGCGATTTGTCAACTTTTTAAAAAGTTAAGATCGAAGATTACAAATAATTACTTTTTCAGGAACTGATTAGAGAGAATAGTCGAAAATAATTGTTTTGTTGATAATGTAAATTGCGTCATAGCAAAATTATTATTTGGTTTTTATAGAGATCGTTATCAAATTCAAAATAGCTTAGATCTGCAGCTTCCCAGAAAAATGGCATAATTCAAGTATACGAATCCATGTTTGAAGCAAGAGGCACTATAGCAACGTAAAATGAAGCTTACGAGTATTATCGAAAAAAAGCAATTTTCAAATGACTAAGGCGAATATTCTGAGACAACCTTCACATGCTTTGATAGAACAAGTCCACTGAGACATCCGGTTGTAGACGCAACCATCCTCTTACTGCTCTCCTTATCTCTTTGGGGGCTCTTCACAGTTTTCTACGGATTTTGCATAACCTATACGTACCAATGAGTGTTCGAATCTATCAGGAGGAAAATGTGCACTATTTTATTAATTTTAATTATTTGCACTATTTTATTAAATTTTAATTTATTGTTGTTCTTTTAGCGGAGACTTTTACAGCTTTTTTAAGTATAGTCCCCTACGTTAATTTGATTTGACCGTGCAAATATTTGCGCCATAAACTATTCAAATTCTGGAATAAAAAGAAATTACCACTGTATATAATTTGTGTATCTCTTAGAATAAATGTGAACATGGAGAGACAAGTTCTAGTAAAAATTACTATACTGCTTTGTAACGCAGGAACAGTCTCGACAAATTGTACTATATAGAAAGTACAGCAACGTTTGTTAGACTTACAGTAAATTTTACACTAAGTCTAGCAAATTTTATACTACACTTTCTAGTAAAATTTTTTATTTGTCGAGTCTGTCCCTGCGTTACAAAACAGTATAGTTAACAATAGTAGTTTTTACAAGAATTATTATAACAATAGTGGTTTTTACAAGAACTTTTCTCTCTGTGCACAATAGTAAAAATATTTATGTAACAATATAAAAGTTACAATGTCAAAAACAATATTAAACATCGTAGCAACAGCGAGAGCTCGAAATAAAGGGCCAATAATTAAAAAGCAATTCGAAAAGTCAATCCCTCCGTCCTGGCTCGGCTCGCGATCCCCCAACCCCCGCGGGGCACTCGCGGGGCAATAAAAAGCAATAAGCCATAAACCATCCGAAATAGCGCGGTGTAAGTAAGGTACGTAAGTGCACCTCGGGCGCGTAAAGTGCGTCTCGTAAATCGCCGTTAAAGCGCACCATCGAAAATATAAAAATCCATTTCGTGGCCCTCCCGCACCTAACTAAATAGATATATCTACCTTCTCTCGGCTCTTCTCGCTTCGCCGGCTCCGCGCGCATCACCGGGCGGGAGGAGCGCGAGGACACGGGGGAGTCAGTCGGGAGAGCGAAAATGGGCGGGCACGGCATCGCGAGGACGCTAAACGCACTGCGTTCCAAATAATGAAAATTAATGAGACAGCGCGAGACGCACGCACGCCTCCTCCGACGCGTGCGGCGTATATTGTTTTTTCGACGGGGAGGACAATGAGGCACCGCGGACTCGCCGCCAACGCGCGAAACGCACTCCGCGTCGGCCGCGCCGGGTCCAGGCCGCTCTTGCGCCAGTCATCCTTGCACTCGAGGTACGCCAAAGCTTTATTTGGAGATAGTTTGTGTCGCTAGCAATCGAATGCATTCCATTTCGGAGAATTCAAAAGCGTTTTTTCATTCTTGAGTGATTAATCAAGTTTCTGATGAGGAGGTTTATCAAAGTACGTAGGAAGTAATAACGGTAATTACATACGCACGTGTAGCCCAGCATTCGTACGACGAGAGCGACATTCTCGCATAATTATAATTCTATGTAAAACTCTCTTGTTATCGAAATTTATGAACGCCTCAATTATTTCGTCGCCTCCTTAGTAAACATTTGAAGCTACAGCTAAGCTTATATGGCGCAAAGCTAAGGAAAATAGCTTAATAACTGTGAGTACGAATGAAAGGCTTTTTCATCCATTTTATGAATTCATTAAGTAATATAACTTCCAAATCTTTAAGTTAATTCTGTTCAATAATTTGGTTGATTCGTACACTGTAAAAATTACGTGAAAAAACGTAATCGTGGGACGGTTGGAAATACTGTACATTTTTACGGGAAAAAGCTCTGTAATTTTTACATGAAAGTACTCTTAGTTTTTACAGGGTTTTTCTTGTAAAATTGACAAAGCTTGGCCAACCGTCGAATATTCAGATAAAAATTACGGTGATTTTGACCAACTGCTCCACAATTACGTTTTTTCATGTAATTTTTATACGAGAAAATCACCGTAATTTTTACAAGAAAATTCTCATTGTAAACTTCTATGAAGTTCATTATGAAGATATTTGAGTTTTTTTACCTACTGTTATAATGTGATGATGAATTTAAAACTGAAACTTGGACTTTTTGAGAAGCTTTGTAATTTTTACAAGTAAAGCCCTTAATTTTTGCGAGAAAGTCCGCGTAATTTTTTTTAGAGCTTTTCTTGTAAAAACTACAAAGCTTCGCCAAAAGTTAATATATTTAGGTAAAAATTAAATTTTATTTATCAAGAATGTATTTGCAAATTTGAAATACCCTCAAATCTCGGTTGGCTTGTATTCCACTAGAAATTGTAGGTCCCAACGCAATTTAAAAGGCCAATTGTTAATCGCATAAACATAAATCGCGTAAATTGCGTAAAAAAAGAAGAAAAAAAGAAAGTATACATTATTTACCAAAACTTTAGAAATAGTCTCAGCAAGTAGTGTAATGCCTATATACAGAGCGGTCTACTCGCGGCAGGGTTATTGACAGTGGATTTCTCGGAAGGGGCGCGAGTGAAGTTCGGCCCGCGGAAAAGAGGCGAGGAAAGCACAGCCAGTATAGGGAGGGATACGAGGGAACTCCCCGACTCGTACATAACAAAACTATATAGTGGCGGTGGCGGTCGCGGAATTTTTTACGTAACCCTCGTGTACGTAGTTGCCTACGTCATCACCGAATGTCTTCGCCAAAAATAAAGCTCATTGATTTTTCCGCGGGCTCCTCGCCCTCTCACCCTGCCCCCTCAATGGACGGCGAGTCAATGAATGTCGGGGCCGAGCGGCGCCGTCGGACGATCATCCGCGTATACATGCGCCGCGCTCGGTATAAACAGATAGAGTAACGGGTAATGGAGGATGAAGGAGCGAGGGGGTGGTTAGGGGGATGATTAACGTTTTTCCGAATTTCGTCAGTGTTTGCCGCGGCACGCCGCCGCAAGCTGATCGATCCCGCCGCGAATACACACGCTTATTGAAACGAGTTCTCCCGTTCTTTGTCCAGAGGCGCTCTACTCGCGGCTTGCGTAATGTTGTGTCACTCGAGAAGGGATGTCTTCTCATTCATAAAAGTAGATTCAGTCGTTTCGCCGAAATTTCTTAGGCAGCTACCACCCCCGCAAATAAATAACTTTGTTTTTTTTTCTTCTATTTCGCGTGCCTCATCTGCGGGGAGTATTTTTAGAAACACCATGACGTCTATAGTTCCACGTGTAATGCGAATATTTGCACAGAGCAATTTTTTATAGGTATTTTTATTAGAAACTATTGTAATTCTGTCATAGACTGTTGACAGGTTAACTTTTACAATTCGTTATTATAAAATTTGCAACTATAAACATTTTTACAGTAAACCTTGCGAGTTTTTACAATAGTGTTTCGTTTTTTTTTAATTTTTCTTATTTGAAAATTAAATTATATATTTCGATTCTATTTCGACGATCGTGCGCAAGAAGATGCTATTTTGTTTGTGATGGGTGAAGAAAGGTATTATTTCATTTGCGGGTGAAGAAGGGTCCTATCTCGTTTCTGGCTGAAAAGATACTCTTCTCGGAATAAAATTTTTTTGACGATTTCATTAAATTCGAATTCAGCACGAGCCGAAAATACCCCCTAGTTGCTATTGAAAACCAAAATGGAGCATAAAGGGTTTGGCTGATTTTAAAGACAAGAAAGCGGAAAAAGTCGAGTAAGTGCGGGGAAATTTAAAATCATTGCGAAAAACTGGAATTTTAGAACCACTTTATTTTTCCACATGTACCAATTCTTCCTATTCTTTTACAATTTCACAGTGAAAATAAGAAACAACATTCGAAAGGTCGATATTGCGGGCGCGAAGCTTTACAAATGCACGAAGAGGAAAGGCGTTAAAGCTCGCCGAAAAAAAGCACCTATAAGTCGCGACGAGGTAGGGTCGTCTCGGCTCTTTCCTCCTCCAGCAGCGAATTCCTGGGCTCGTAAATGGTGTCAGTGCGTATCTGCGGCTTGCCGGCGAAAACCGCAAACGTTCGCTTTCGAAATATAATCTACATCTTATGAACATGAACTTAAATGGATGCACATAGCCAAGGCTAAAGGCCCTCGTGCGTTCTTACTGCGAAAGTGAGATCGATTGTCGGGAGCGCGAGGGACGAAGTCCAAGACGCGAGGGTATCGTTCATTCAGAGTATTTTACACTTCCGAGAAAAGAAGGCAAGTCGAAGCTTTTTTTGCAAGTCTTTTGCGTAAATCGATTAGGCATTTTTAGGACTGTTCCGAGGGGCGACGACTGAGAACAGTAAAGGGTAATGCGGATGATTGGGTTTCAATGTGAATCTAGAAAGTCCGCGATTTTTATAGAAAAACTCACTGCGCGAACAAAAGGTAATTAATAAACTTGATGAAATTTTTACTATAAGTTAGATAATTAACAACAATCAAAGAAATTTTATTTTATAAAGTAGTATTTTCGTGGTTGATTAGTATAGTGCGTAAATTAACCAATTAACCCTGTCAGACCTAAATTTTTCTTTTATATTAAACAAAAATTGCGTAAGTACGTATTTCCACAAAATTTATGGTTACTTTTTAACTATTTTTTTTCTATTTTTATTAAAACTGATATTTTTAATTTGTTTAGTTATACATGTTTCACGTTTTATGTTGTCCACTGCAATAATATGTAATTCTTTTAATTTAGGAGATATTTGCGATTGAAATTTGAATAAAATCTGAACAGGAGTTTTTGCATAGTTCTATAAAAAACGTTTTTTTTTTTTTTTTTTTGTAAAACTCAACATAACCCATAGCATAAACCATAAAGGGTTGTTTTGCTAAAAAAACTCAACATTAAGCACTCAAAAAATAATTTTTTTTACGTTTTTCTCACGAACATTATAAATACACTAAAACTTGACTAAGACTCTTTTACAATATAATCTACCTGTACGCTAAATTCAAGTCAATTATGAACGGTAATTCTGAGGCTACGTTGCTACCTTAAAAAAGGAGTCTCTTAGCAGTCACTGCAGAGAAAAACAAGTGATCCAAAGTTTCTTCGTAGAAAAAAAGCAATCGTTTCTGCGAAAGGAGCACTTTCGACGTAAAAAAGATGAGCGTCTCTAGACAATGGTTCTATTAAAACCGATCGAGCCTCGCTCGCGTCTCGAGAGTTTGGGAAAAAAAAGGAACGGCGAGATGGTCTCTCCCACGGCAGTTTAAAAGAATATACCTCCCCCGCGGAAAAAATCCGAGATACCCGCTAGTGGTTACCAAGCGACAAATCACATTTTATTGTAATGCGCTGCGCTACGAAATATGCCTCATAAATACATAAATATATGGTTATAGTGCTATTCCTATTCTCGTCGAACCTCCCTATACTTCCTCTTAAAACTTGCACCATAGCAGCGGTGCCTATATTTATAAAAAAAATTAATCTCGCGAAAGAGGTATCGGATTGAAGTAAAAGTAAATATAAATTTAAATTAATCTAATAAAACATTTTATTACCAAAGAAATAAATTTAATTACAAAAGAACATAAAATTCAAACCGATCGAGTCAACATTGACATAACAATAGAATTTTACGAATATAATTCATAATTCAGGAAATCGTTGCGCAATATATTAAGAAAAAAAATATCACCTTTTCTTACCAAAAGTTAGAATTAATAATTTATTTAATACAATTCGTACGCGAATAAAACTTGTACATCTCCTGCGTATGGAAATATCTTCTTCGACAAAAATCGAGTGGAATCTTTTTCAAAGTGACGCAATTTTGTTCATCAACCTACGCAGGGGTAATAAAAAAAAACTAAGGTACTAATCGAGATTGAATTTCTCGAAAACTATGAGCGATATATGGAAAAGTACAGTCAATTTTAATACATCCTGGTTATATGTGTGTGAATAAGAGCTCGTCCCACGCGTCATTTCCTTCTCCAGTGGCGGTGGTGCGTTGGCTCGCGAAATGTCCGAGAGGGGGTGTGCGGATATCTTCCGGTAGCGCGAGGCGTGGGCGTCGGGAGTCCCAACTACGAGCGGAGACGGAATCGAGAAACCGAAACGAGGAGGCAACGAGTCATAGCGGATTGTAAATTCTTGGGAAATCGATCGATCGAGTCGCTAAGGTCGGGCTAGCGTTGTAAGTGCGGGATTATTCTTTTCAAAATTTTTAGACCGCAAATCTATATTTGTTTGCACAAATGGCTCCTACGATTCTCTCAAAGAAATACTACTCGAAAATTTTTGCAAAAATATATTTAGGAATATATAGGCGCCTTTAAGGAACAATTTATTGAGTACACTCAAAAAAAAAATTAATAATTTTATGTAAAGATTTTCTTCAATAGTACTTGTTAGATATTTCTTTGAATCAAGCAATTATTTTTTTGAAACTACTTAATTTATTTAGAAACAAATAAATTCATTTTTAGTTTTAATGAAATATTTAGTTGATTCAAAGAAATATTTAAAAAGTACTATTGAAGTAAATATTTACTTAATATTACCAAATTTTTCTCTCAGTGTAGTTTACTGCAATAGTACACGGAGAAAAATTTTCCATTAAAAATTATTATAGTTTTCCCTAAAGCGAGGAGAAACTGGAACTTTAAAAAGAAATTGCGATAATGAATAGCAAATTTTACTGTAAATACAGTAAAATTTAATATAACTATAGTAATATTTAGTACAACTATAGTAAAATTTGCTGGTTATTATACTAATTTTTTTGATAGTTCCAGTTTGTCCGCGTTTTAGGTAAAACTATAGTAATTTTTAATGGAAAAATCTTCTCCGTGTATTAATGACTAAAACATTATTATCAACGTGAAAAATTGTCTTCTTTTGTCTGTAGATTGTTTTCATTTTGTTTGTTTAATAAGGGAGTTTTAAATCCAATTCGTTTATAATAATAATAATAATAATAATAATAATAATAATAATATAATAAAATACAATTGAACAGTCCAAAATTGAAATTCCTATGAAATTCCACGGGCTGCACAATATTCAAGAACAGCTTCAGTCTTTCGCGAGAAATTAATAAAAACGATCGGTCGCGTCTCCTTTGATAAACATTTATCCATGCCGAAGCCGCCGGAGAAAAACAATGGAAAAGTTTTTCATACTCCCTCGTAAAATGGTATAACGCTCGGCGTGGAAAAGTTTGTAAAAAAAAGTCGTTGAAGAGCGCGTAAACCGTCGGTAGCACTCGCGAAAAAAATCGATGAGCAGGAATCGCGATAAAGGAGGACGGAGCGATCGGAGACGACGCGAGCGCGCGCCGGGCGATATCGTCGATAGGACAAGGCTTGTTTGTTCTCGCTCGGCACTCGCGAGGAGGGGGTGGTGGTGAGGGCGCGAAGAGGACGGCGGAGGCGAGGAGCGCGGGAAATGGATGTCTGCGTGGTCGTTTCCCGCGTGCGAGCAGCGCCGCCGCCGCCACCCCCCGGTGGGGGAATCCCCGAACTGTCTGGTCCGGTCCGGTTCGGTGGTGCCGCGGCGTCGCCAGCGCCGAAAATTTGGCTCGCTGCTTGGGCGATCGAGCGCGCGTGTGTCAGCTCGTGTCTCCGCCGACTCTGCCCACGCGCTCGCCGGCAAAAGTAGGGCAAAGTCGATTCATTCATTCGGCTGGCCCGCTGATTCGTTTGTACGCGCATGTGTGCGTCGCCATCATCCCCTTCCGCGGAAATCTCCGCGGGGGTGAGGGGAGGGGGTGCGCCCCGCGATCGGTGACTTGGCAGGATGCGGCGCGGGGGTGAAGTCCGCGAATCGCGGGACTTTTTTCTCGGGCTCTGCTACCCACGTATGTGCCCCGGTAATTTACGAGCGCCGCTTTCTTTGGTATTCGGGAGGAGGTGGGGGAGCTTTTTTAGGGTGCGCTCCTTCACACCCGCCCGGCTTGTTTATGGACTATTGCCGCGAGCTCGCGGGATTCATATGATAATGAGGACGCGATCTGCAGTAGGTGGTGGCGGAAACGATGACACGCTCTCGTGGGGAATTTGAAAATTGAATGCTGCAGAGGGCTTTATGAAATTCGGTAATGTGTTTCGTATTTGAGATGAATCTTGCGAATTTCAGTTTGTTTATTATATACGACAATCATTAACGGAGCAAATGATTTTTTATTCAGACGACGTTACATTAATATTTTTATAGCCTTCACCTAAGAGAAGATATGTAATAGTAAAAATAGTTTTCTTTTTTAAAACTTCTTAGAAATGTGCTTTAAGAATTTCTGTATCATTTTATGACATTTTTGAAAAATGTGTGAGCTCGCTTTTGTATCTCAGAATCTACTGCACAACTTTTAACGAGTCCGAGTTTAATTTTTTTTCCAAGTTAATTAATGCTTTTCTTTTATTATGATTTTCCATGTTTTTCTGCCTTACATATTAAACTTAATGAAAGTTATACATTTTCTTTTGCTGGAATTTATGTCAATCATCAACCAAAAAAAGTGGAGATGGCCCAAGGCGTAGGTATGAGCAAACATGCTTCCTCGTTTTTTTTTAGAGAAACTCGCCCCCGCGCAATGTCATAAGAAGAAAGGCTTGAGTCACCCTGCTATCGCGGCAGAAGACGTCCCAGTCAGTCGCCCGAGCGAACTTTTCGGAATCTCATTTCTGCGGGGGTTGATTCGCTTGCATACGTTAGGAGATGCGTCTTTTCTCTTTTGGTAATAAAGCCACCTCGTGGGAGGTTTTAACGCTTAGCCACCTACGTGAGTGCCAGTTGCCGGAAATTCAAAAGGGAGTCGTGTTGATCAAGCTATCAAAGCATTTCAATTTCGTCGTTCTGGTTATAAGAGAATACTTAATTTACAGTCTTATTAAAAATATCTGTCGCTGATAAGCTTTTCATACCTACTTAGTACCTTATAAGTATCGATAACTGTTTGTACTCTATTTTTAAAACAGTACACTGAGAGAAAAATTTGGTAATTTTAAGTAAATATTTACTTCAATAGTTATACTTGTTAAATATTTCATTGAATCAAGTAATTTATTATTTTTTTTTTTTGAAACTACTAAATTTATTTAGGAACAAATAAATTCATTTAGTTTTAAAGAAATATTCAGTTGATTCAAAAGAAATATTTAACAAGTACTATTGAAGTACATATTTACTTAAAATTACTAAATTTTGTTATGATTAAAAATGGTATTGTAAAATGTAATTCCATCATCAGCTTGTAAATTAGTTTGATTTTTCTTTTAACGAGCGTTGAGTCGAGTAACTCGTGGAAAATTCATCAACTGAACTCGTGACAACTATGGAAGCAGATCGGACCGAAAATTTTCGGGCGCTTCAAGTGGGTCAAGAAAATCGCATTAAGCGAGCGCGCCGCTCGCACCCGAAAAATCAATGTCCGCGCGCTGCTTTTCCGCGTGAAAGGCCGACCTCGTTTTCATGCGGCGCGCAAATAAAAGGAGGTAGGGAGGATTCCTTCTACATTAGCTCGATGATCCCGCGCCGAGTCTTTTTCGAGGGCCGAGCACTGCCAGGCTCGCACGCGAATCCAATTCGCCCTGGTCTTTTTTTTCGCCGACCAATTTGTCAGTGTCCGCGCGATGCCGATCGAAATCGTCCCAGCACTTTGCCACGAGCTCACGAAGAAACTGGGCAGTGCTCTACCTCGCGGAGATTATGTCGAGATATTTTTATTAGCGTATTGCGTTTAAAAACAGTACGCTAATAAAAAGAATTATTAATTTAATAAATGATTAATTAATGAATGAATTAATTAGTGCATTAATCAATTGTTCTAAAAGTAATCCAGGTTGAAGTATTATAGGTTTTAGGATGCGTATAGGGAAATCTTAAAATTACATTTATCATTGGAAGGGCAAAACAATAGTACTGAAGGATTACAGAAACGGCTAAAGGGAAATGAAGTTCTGCGCCTGGCGAAAACGAAAGAAGAAGGAACCCGAAAGGGCGGGAGGGGGTCATATTCCATATTGCCAAATATACGTCGTTATTAAGCACAATGCGCCGTGCCTGACGTTTTTTGTCCGCACGCCATTGTCGATAACCCCGCGGGTATGGGCGGCGTGTAGGCCGCGTTTTTGGACGTCGTCGCAGATAGTAGTACAGCAGCAACACCGCTGAAGTACCGACCCCTCATTCTCTCATTCACGGCTGACTACCCCTGGACTCTTACGTAGCCACGATGGTATATATCGACTGGACTTGAGAACTGGATGAAACTTCATGCATTGCCCTCCACGCAATCACCTCTTTCCTTAACTGTGCTCGAATTGGTATTCTAATTTGATACTTCGTCCCTGCTCTCTAAATTCTATATCCAGTGAAGCTTTCACTGATTTTCGCAGTGAAAAATTTTCCACTTAAAAATTAGCGAATTTTCCACTGATTTTAAAGTGAATTAATTTCACTGAAATTTCATTTAAAATTGGCTGATTTTTCAGCTGAAATTCGCAGTAGTTTTCGAAGTGCATTTTCACTAAATTTTCAGTGAGTATAATTCACTAATTTCCAGTTGCGCACTTATATAACTTCATAAAACAGTGGATATTAACTGTAAATCAGTGGATTATCACTGGATGGAATTTAGAGAGTGGTAGAAAATTAAATATCTTATTATAATACCGACGGTTAATTAAGTACTGATCAGAATTTTTCGTAAATTAGCCAGTAATTGAAACAGTATCTGATGAAAATCTGATAAATTAGTGAAGAAACTGTGCACTGCGCAAGGGCGCCAAGTCTACTATGGAAGTGTTTAATTTACTCTAGTGCCTTAAAAATGATTAAGATAGTCTTTTCTGAAATGTGCTTTTCTTCATTAGAGAAAATGATATACCATCTGAGAAACTTATCATATAAACGATATTTCCCATACGTTGATCAGAAAATTGATAACATCCTTATCGGAAACTATTGTAGTCTACGTAAGAAAGTAAAGTTTCTAGTCAGAATTTAAACTATAAGTTGACCAATCACCAGAAATTTAGTCTTATTCTGACCAATTGCTAGTTAATTTTTTATTATAACTATCGCGACTACGATTGCTTTATTTTAAAAATCTCAAAAAGTTACAAAAAAAAGTATATTTTTTATTGTGTAAAACTATCATTGTAGTTATAGAGATTGCGAAATTTCGGTGTCCTTGCGAAAGCTTTGATTTCCACGTGACTTCCGTTTTAACATGTCAACGAACCCTCGGTATTACCTTCATTCCGCAAAAGCTGTGCTAATCACGATTAATACTTCCAAAGTGCACGAAAGTGTATCACCACGTTGTGAATTTTATTTCCGGTAAGCATAAGATAATTCGATTGCTCAGAAAATTTCCGAAATCGAAAGTCTCAGATTATCATGGAATATCATATAATTAAATTAAGAAAATAATTATTATATTTAATTATCTCTAAAATTTCATTGCCCTACTTTTCGGTTTATTTTCGAAGTGCTTCTCACGTTGTTAATTATTTGAAAAATAAGAACTCGAGCAAAAGCTACATTCATTTTAGCAATAAAATGCGGTTGCAAAAAAAGACGTTTCTTTTCGTTCCTTCACCATTATAGTTTTTAGTTTTTAGTTTCAGTAATCCGTTGAATTATTAATGAATAAAAAAAATAAAAAATAAAAAATGCTACTCACTCTTACTTTCACGAAATATGAAATAACATGCACACATAGTAAAAGATTAATTATTCTGAAACACTGTCTCGGCTAAGCCTTTTCAATAGGCTTCCACTTTCATCAGAGGCTACCTTTCTGAACATTCGGTTTTTTTTTAGAACAAAAGAGCAGCGGGCTATGCAGACGGAAGCGAAGCGAAAGGGATCCCGCGAGTCACCAGGGATTGTCGCTGCCGGGCGAAAGGTCAGGGCCACCCTCTAATTCAGCTGAGTGTACGGGAGCCACCGAGGAAATCTTACGTCATCGGCCCAGGCGCTTATACTTATACTTACAAGCGTGTGCTCCTTCGGGAAAATTCAATCACTTAATCGGCCGCGGCGTCGGTTCCGGGCTCCCACTGCATGTCCAAGGGATTTTCCTGAAATTGAAGACTGCGATCGACGAAGAAGGCTTTTTTCGACTCGACTTTGGCAAGCGCGCGCGCGCGATCGCAGCGAAACGGAAGCCGCGCTAAGTGATCGTCGTGCGTGCCTCGTAACTTCTTGGCCGGAAGCATTTGTATTTTTCATATTTAATGCGGAACCCTTTGAATAATATTCAAGAGGGAGATCTTGATTATTGCCAACTGCTGTTCTAACTCTTGCTGCGCGCACACTGCATTTAAATCATTGAAATTTCTTTTTTATTACGAAGAGCGCCAAAGTCTTTCAAGAAAATTGAGATTCTCCACTGTATATATCTGATAAATATTAAATAAAAATTGCGACATTTAATCGTTGTTGCACTATTTATTTTCTCGCTCACTATTGTAGTCGGTATAGATATATTTAGTCTTCAAAAAAGGCACTGGTACATATCAAAATTTTGAAATAAGCTTTTAATAATTGTGTAAAACAATCTGTAAAAGAATTTGATTATATAAAATTTAAAAAAAAAGATTAATTAATTAATTAAAATGGCGTAAAATCTAGAATTATACGACTTTTTATCATTAGTTTAAATAAAAACACGGTTTTTTTGGAAATCGAAAATGTTCTAGTTTTGGTTAGGAACGATAATTTGATGAGAAGAATAGTTGAAAAAAAATGTTTTATTGCAATAAAAATAAAAGATTAGAAAATTAATTTCTGTGGTTCAAGTTAAATTTTTCTTAGAAATTCAATGCTACAACTATTTTTATGCATTTAGGAAAAATGTAATTTTGTACTCTTTCCAGTATTTGAATGCATTTTTATGCTCATTTTAGTACTTGAATGCACTTGTATGCACTAGTTTGCACTTAAGCTTCAACTGAATTGCTGAAATAGTTATTACACAATAAAATGACGTCATAAATAAACGATAGATCGACGGTTGACCGATAGCATCCTGGTATACTAAGAGACTAAAAGAGGGAGAGAGAGAGAGAGAGAGAGAGAGAGAGAGAGAGAGAGAGAGAGAGAAGAAATTACAAAAATAATTAATTAAAAATCTTAAAATCTTGATGTAAGAGGACAAACAACCTAAAATAAGCAATTAATCATTTGTAATAAATCCAACTGACTCACCAAAATGATTCCGCTTTCGCGCAGTGGTATACTACCCAAGTGCACTGACGTCGAAATTGATTTAGCGGAAACGTTCGGAGCTTTTACGATGTTTGCCCACGACATTCTCGACAATTTGCCGCGGAGAAGCAGGCGCGGGCCCCGGGAATTCCGCGACCGTGCGGTATTTCGCGTGGAAACGTTAGAATCAATTCGTGGCCGCATGTAACATCCGCGTCGCGGCGCCTTTTGGAAGTCCCGTGCGAAATTCAACACTTGGCGCTAAGTTACGAAGTCGCGCGACGATCGCTTCTATTTCTTCTGAATACTGGATTCTCTCCGCGACATCGATGACTCACGGGAGAAACATAATTGCCTGGTTTATCAAAAATATTTTTGGAGGTGCGATGCTTTATCTTTCTTTAAATAATCTAAATCTTGAGAAATCTAGGTATGGTAAAATTTTGAGGGAAATCTACTTATATCGAAATTTATTATGATTCACACACTGAGAGAAATATCTAATAAAAATTACTATATTACTGTATGGGAAATTACTATACTGCATTGAGATATGACATCGGGGGTCACGTGACCTGAAAACAATGTCATTGGAAACTCACAGGCCATATTGAGATCACGTGATTCAGTATGTCAAATCCCAATAGTAAAATTTGCCATAAATACAGTAAAAATTGGAATACTGTATCCGTATGGCAAAATTTACTGTATTTTTGGTAAATTTTACTATAAAGTATAATAATTTCCCATACAGTATAGTAATTTTCACTAGACTCTTATTGTTAGTGAATATACTGTTTAGCTGAGTTAGGTAAAATTAATTTTTTTATCGTTGGTATACTTTCCTACCTTTATTTAGTGGTGAAAAAGGTCCTATCTCGATTCTAGTTGAAAAAAAATTCTATCTCGGAATGGAATTTCTTCGCGACGATTTTAAATTTGTCTGCAGCTACTCGACTTTCCGTTTTCTTGTCCTTATTATACTCTGCTCTGTTTTTTTTCAATAGCAACTATAGGAGGTTTTCGGGTGTGCTGAAAAAATTCCATACCGAGATAGTATCTTTTCAGCCCAAAACGAGATAGGACCTTTCTTCACCCGTAAACAGGATAGGACATTTTTTCAACCGCAAGCGAAATAGGATCTGCTTCCGCGCGAACATCGATATCGACTAAGTATTTCAAAAAGTGAGACATTTTTAAGATTGCAAATAAAAATCATCCGCAAGTCGAATTTTGTTTTAAAAGTTAAAGCAACTCGATCAATTACCGCGAAACCCCGATTAGGTCATGCACTGAAACTTTTCTCTCTTGAAAGCCGGAGAAACGAGTCGCGGCTGCGTACTCCTCGTGTTTTCGTCCGCCTTGCCATTGTTCCTCCGCGCTAAGTTTCGCCGAGCTCGCACATATCACCCACTTCCCTTATTAACTTCGTGCTTTGCTTCTCGCTCCCATTCACTTCCCTGCATTATGCTTATTCTCGTCGGGAGTGTGTAAATTTGTCCGATTTTCCGGCTGATAGCGGGCAAATTCGGGCCACCTTTATACAACTCGACTGCGCGCGTAACGACGCCCCTTAAAAAAAAAAATTCCATTCACGCCGAATAAGGTCCGAATTTAAAAATCATTCGGCTTCTAAGCGCTAAATTGAAGCACGGATAATAATCAGCTTGCGTAGGATGAAAGCTGTATGCAGCCCGCTTTTTCGTCTATAGACGTATTTTGGGACATCAGGGAGATATCGCTGCGCGTGAAGCGAAAGTTAAAAGCTTTTCGTTTGTGCTGGCGAACAAAAAAGGGAGCGAAACGGGGTCACGAGGGAAAAAGTTGCAGGATGCACTTTTATTAGGATGCCGGGCGAGAGATTGGATGAAACGGCGGATTTTAATAGGGCATTGGATAAAATTTTCTTTTATGCACGGGCTGGTAATTAAAAAATTTTTTTTTATTGCTAGTTTTTAAATTCAGTGCTACTGCGTTTTTTTATAGCTGCCTGTTGGGCAGTGCACGTCCTTTTGTTTGTTAAAAAAATTATCCTTTCATTGTAACTTTGAGTTTTTGTATAATAATGGGAAACTATTTCATTTGGTCGGTTCATATTAAGTTTTGAAATTAATTATTAAAATTTGAACTTCTGATATAATGAATATTATTTTATGCAACTCTGTGCGTAAAAGTGCCTTTTACGCACGCTTGCGCGTGCTAAAACGGCATTTTTCCGCCGT
>JAWWEP010006746.1:6998-19032 GCA_035582995.1 Sycophila quercilanae | reverse complement strand
AAAAAAAATGTGAAAAAATGTTATATCCGGCAGTTTATTATGCGAAACGATCGAGGCTTCCTTAGCTTGTACCGCTCGACCAACTTTTTTCCTTCTTGTTTTTTCGTACAAGCGACGATTTGTCGCGACTGACCTCTAAATTCGTCTTTTTTTTCCCTTTACAAAATCGCCTAGCCAGTAGCGTGATTTACGGGTTTTGTGTGCCGTATTTATGGGTTATGTTTTGAGGAACGAGAGATTTATCTTCACTCCCGGTGCCTTCTTTTAGGGGTCGGGGCGTTGACGTTTAATACGCCGTTTTATTCGATGGCATTTTTTTCCCCTTTTTTTATGGAACGAACGA
The DNA here is from genome assembly GCA_035582995.1 of Sycophila quercilanae. Classification (NCBI taxonomy): domain Eukaryota; kingdom Metazoa; phylum Arthropoda; class Insecta; order Hymenoptera; family Eurytomidae; genus Sycophila; species Sycophila quercilanae. Next base: position 18,689 of record JAWWEP010006746.1, on the reverse strand, counting down.
CCCCAGGTTTTATACACCTCCGGCACGACCGTACAAGAGCTTTAACGGCTCGAATTGTGGATTACCGTATCTTTAAGGCTTGATATTGATTTCCATCGCGCTCGGCTTTCAAAGTTTCTCTTACGTTTTTATGATTTAAGGTGAAACTAAATTTGATGTAAATTACCTTATCGTTTTCTTCGTTGGTATTCACAAAAAGAAAATGATTGTATATTATTGCCGTGCTACTAAAAATGTTTTAGGTCAAAGATACTTAAATTCATTGTTCTCATAGATTTCGCACACAAGACGTAAAACAATAAAACGGAATTATAGTCAGAAATTTATAATACATTTTTTTTTGCGAAAAATGTAAGAAACAAAAGAAAACAAAAATTATAATCTTTTTTCTTAACGAAAAACGAGCTGTTTCTCGGGTGTATCTCGAAGACCGACATAAAAAGGGCAAGCCTCGAAAATCCTTTGATTAACCGCCTCGCCGATGGAATCAGTTCATCCGTGGAGGCGTTCGAAAGGCATCAGTCTCGCGAGGAGACGTCCGATCGACCCGACCCGACCTCAAAGCATCGCGGTCATTCAAAAGAGCATTACGGCCCCGGAATTCCCTACCCCCACTCAACTCCCGACCACCGCCCCCTGCGCGCTCGTCCGAGCGACGATCGCGAACAAATCCCGCGTACATACCCCGGCGAGGCGTAAAATCCCCCGTCGGGGCGCCGGCTGGGAGATATGGGGACCATCTCCTTTTTTTTTGCGGCGTCCTGGCTGGATTTGCGGGCAGCTGTACACGCGCCGGGGCGAAGATTGATTGGCCCGGAGGGTTACTTTCGCACTTGTCTCCGCGCGTCTTCCGGCGCGCGGATCAGTCTCGCTCGCATCCCTCCCCTCTGCTTTTCTTTCTTTCTTCTTTTTTTCTTCACCGCCGGTATTGAGGTCCTCCGATCTCGAGGACTAATCCCGCCACGACGTCGACGTCGACGACTCTTATCGGCCGTTATATCGGCCCTTCCGCCGCTGCGCTCATTCAATTTGATCGGAGTTGTGCGCGCGCGTGTGTCTATCGAGGCTGGTAGTCTTCTTCTGCTTCTTCTTCGTCTCTTTTCTTTCCTTCCCCGTCGTTGATTACCCGAGACGCGGCGCTGCCACGGATGAATACTCTCGTTCAATTTTATAGAGGAGCGAGCGAGGAAAATGATCGGACCCATTTGATCCTGCGGAAATGGAATGTCACCGCTTGCTTTTCTCTCGGAGGACTCGGACTAACGTACGATCCCCCGACTGGAGATTTGCGGAAATATCTAATCTTGTAATGGTAAATAAGGAAGCGCAGCTGAGGCTTGGAAAATATCTTTTAGATGAATAGTTCAGTTTAATTATAGTTCTTATTATCTACACAATGCAAGCGGCTTGATGAATTAGACGTTATTTTCTTAATTGTTAAAATTTATCATGCTGAGGAATTACGTGTTCAAAAAAGTTTGCTTGCAGCTCTGCTAAAATAAAAATTCTTTTTATTCTAGGCGATAAATAATTCAAGGAGAAATAGATAGTAAAATTAATAGAAAACAATAGCAGAGAAATATTGTGGGATAGATAATGGTGTGCTTAATGTAGTGATCTGCTGAAGTCACATGCACGTTTGAAGAAAAATTTCTCGAATTCAGAACATTAATTATAAAGGCGAATTATTGAAGAAATTTATTAGGTGCTTTTGTTCGATTTATTAAATGCGCATGAAATAATGAGCACTTGAACGTGAAAAAGGAACTGCAGATTGTATACCTTAAGACCGCTAATCACCTGTATCTCCTACCGAAGGTTAGGTTTTCACCGGTACGTACGTATCATCCAATTAGTCCGAGGCGTCTTCATTCCTTTCTCTTTCTCTTTCTACCTCTTACTTGCTCTCTTTCCTCCCTCTTAGTTAGCCAGTATTCATCGACTTAGCTCTTCTTTCGTTTCTTCTTCTTAATTGGCACGACAAATGTACTTACAATTGAAAGGGACTTACGATCAATTAAATTCAATCCCGTCTCGTGTATCACGGACCTAATTAAGAGATAAATTGTTGGATTATTATGTCCGCGGAAGAAATTTTCCATAATTTTTTCGATTTTGAACCTACGAGTGTATATCTATAACAATTCAAAGTTTGAAACTGATTTTACTGCAGTTATTATAACAATAATATGCAAAAAGATTTCCTTAACCCAAGGTAACCAAGGTCCATTTCAGCTTCTCTAAAGACAGGCCGGAATTTATTAGCTCCTTTTTCTTTCACAATTGCTTTATTTTTTAATCGTCTACCCGCCGGGCTTTGCATCTGCAAAGGAGATCAATTTATAAATCCCTCGAACCTTTTTTTTTCTGCATCCTTTGTCAATTCTTCTTTTAACGCCAATCTCCTTCGCCGTCCTCTTTTCTTCTCGCGAGTTTCTCCTTCTGCTCGGCCGAGAAAGAAAGAAAAGTGAAAAAAAAAAAACGTTAGCGGAGCCGACTGATGAAAGGAGATGATCGCTTTGTTCATTAGTCCGGCTGATTTACTGGCTTTGTTTTCCGCTGGCATCTCTCTTCTTCCAGAGTGAGATCGAACTCATTTTCCTCTTTCACAATTTTCCGCGAGTTTAAGACCGTTTCGACGGAACAGTCTACAATGAACATTCCAGAAAAATATTTGAATCGTCATTGGAAAAACTTATTACTTCTATCGATTGAAAATTAAGTGAGCTTATCTTTTAATCCATTACATTGAAATTGCATTAAAAATATTGGAACATCGCGGAAAATAAGATAATAGAGTGTAATTGAATGTAAAAGCTGCTTATTTAGAAGAATTTTAATAATCAATCAACGATTAAGTTTGCAAGTATGAGAATCGGTACAGAACATCAAACATAAACCCTCTGCTGAATCTGGATTATGAGTTCCGAATTTCCATTTCCAAGTTCCTTAATGAAAACTTTAATCACGTCACTCGTTAAAGTGTTCAGACGCAACCGCAAATAGCAAACTTCCGTAAGTAGCGGGTAAAGGGCTTCCATAAATTAATGAATAGAATCTATGCTATATTACGTCGATCGTGATATTTAATAGTTTCAGGAAAATCAGCTTTTAACTTTTCATTGTTGTATTAACAAAGCAATTTCTATTATTTAACTTGGGCTGCTATTTACGTTTGGTGTTAATCGCTGTATTTGTTTTTAATTGATAAATTGTTTACTAAATTCGATGCATTTCACATTTGATTTTCTCTAATTGAAAACGATAATTTATTAACTTCATTAAAATTACATTAATTCAACTGAATTTAATTTAAATCAAGTTTAATAATTATTTATTTTAAGAAAAGTATTCTAAGCGTACATTCAAATTTAATAAAGTTTTGACATTTTTTGTTAGTATATTGTACGCGTATAAGTAGTAAAGGTCCTAATTCGGTCAGACAATGTTTTCCGAATACAGCATCAGTGCAAAATCTCGGTTGCATGCCGTATTAGCTTCCATTAACAACAGAAGCTAAAGAATCCATTCCCATACCCGGAAGCATTGTCAAACAATAAAAGCATTACTAATAATACGAACAATAGCGTAACATCAAAATTCGCAGAGTGAGGCTAACAGGGACGATCTGTCGATTATCCGCTTAAGCTACTAGTTATTGGGGAATTCATCGCTCAAATGCTGCAGACTTAGTCTCAAAAAGAGGAAAAGCGTCCGAAGTGGGCAGCTACGAGTAAGAGAGAGGGAGAGGTAGAGAGAGGGAGAGGTAAAGAGAGAGAGAGAAAGAGAGAGAGAGAGAGAGAGAGAGGGGATGAAGAATTAATGCGGTAGTATAAGCGGGTCACGCGTATAAGTCGCGCTTTCGGGGCAGCCCGAATCTCGTTAGCGAAATTGGGAAGGGAAATCCTAAGCTGCCGTTGCGGTTGCGCCGCTACGTCTCGAGACTATATTTACGACGGATTTACTCTCTTTCTCGGACGCAGGGTCATTGTGGGACTCCCCCATCATCAACCGGTACGATGCTTCCTTTTTCTTCCGAGTTTATATCCTCGCTATAATCTCGTTTTTTGAGGAGCGTCGTATATTTCTTGATTTTAAATGAAAGCTAATTTAACCGAATGGGACGATTCGACGGTTTGTTTCGCTTCGTAAATTTTGTTTGGTGTCACCTTCCTTAGTGAGCCTACAGCAATAGCGCTACAGTAATCATAATTTATAATTTTTTTTTATGTGTCTCTCTCTCTCAATTTATCTAAATTTTCGAACGACATTTTGGTGAAAATACGCATCCAGCGATTATGAAAGATAAATAAAGCTGAACGAAGACAGTAGAAGGGTCGATGACTGCAAGGCAAAACTTTCACTGATCGCTTAATAGTAATAATTGCAAAAAAAAATTATTTCTTTTTAATATTCTTTTCCTTCAGGAAATAAATTTGTATGGTAATTTTAAATTACGTATGAATTTTTTTTATATTTTTATCAGTTTTATCGGTTTACCATTGACATTTAGTAGGAATATCCATGGGATTCTCCTTTGAGCGCTTCAATAAGCACCGACCAATGTGGAGCGGTTTCCCAAAGTAGCATTTATCATTCTGAGTTCTGTCATCAATTTTCTCAATTTCCCACGGCCCCACTGTGGGTAACGTGAGGTTTATAACAGGCTCAGATTAGAAAATAGAAAATTGAATGCCAGTACAAAAGAGATGGCGTGAAAAGCAATAATTTGAAGCAATAGTTGAAATATATTATTTAAAAATTTAAATAAATTTACCAATCAAAGATTCTGGAATTCTATATTCTATTCTTCCTGCTGAAATGACCAGTATCGATGCTATAGGAGCCTTCAAGAATATACTGAGCTCCTACACTACTAAATTTCAGTTTCCTTTATTTTTTGTTTGATTTTAAGATTTAATTTTAGAATTGCACTGTGCCCCCTCACTTCTATAATTTTCAGTTCTCTTATATTTAGTTTTAAATAAATTTTAGCTTTTCTATTTGTACTAAATAAATAAATAAATAAATAAATAAAAATTTTTTAAGTCTTCTTAACATTTGAAAGGGTTTTTAAGTTTTAAGTAGATAAATATGGGTATGGTCAGACGTCACACTGTATTTAACTTTATTTTATATTAAACCCTTTACTCAAATTAAGTGTTATACTACATCGGACTTAATTAATTCGAACTTTCATTAATATTTATGTAATATATTGATTAATTATAACACGTATATTAATTTTAAAATATTTTGTACTTTGTAAGTAGATCGCAACACATAAGTAAAATTCACTGATCTATAAAACGCATTCCTATATCTGTCAAGATTTTAATTTTTAACGTCGATTAATTAAAAGAAACTCTCTTTCGTGGTTTCGGTACTTCATTTTTTTCATCAGTTCCATTTAGTTTTCTTTTATATTCATAAATGCGAGTAGAGCCGGAAAAGTCAATATTTGAAGTAACCAATTCCAGTGAAGCACAGCAAATAAAAATAAACCAAAGTGCAAGTTTTTATTCTACGAAAAAAACCCGGAGGTTCATCCTGGAGTGGAAGTGCACAAAGGCAATTCGTTCCACTTTGCGCGAGGATCCATAAGAGCGCTGAGGAGATTTTTGCATAAGCGAGTTTGGGGCTGCGTCGCTTGGGGAGCGAGTGCAGTCGGCCGATCGATTTTTATGCGCGCGCGAAAAGTTCGGAGGCGCGAAGGGCCTCTACGGGACCCCAAGGGGCAACTCTCGCTGCAAGACCGACGACTTCGCCTGTCCTATAATACGAAAACATACGGGAGCCTTCTTTCTTCGGTAACCCCTTTGTCGAACGTTCACCTTAAATTTATGACTCTTTTCGTAATGAGCAAAGGAAAAATTACGTTATACGTTTTGAATTTTTTTTACTGATGTATTCGTAAGTAAAAAAAGTCAGTCGATAAGTCTACTGCTGAGTATTTACAATTGAAAAAGTAATTATGAAAATCACGTATAATTAAAAACAAAATTAGGTTGAAAGTTTTTTATTTTATTACTTGTGAAATAATGTTTATACAGATGAATTTTTTTTTGTTAATGATGTATTCGTATATTAAAGAAATTGCAGCCGATAATTTTATTGCCCATCGTTTGCGATATAGAATTAATTATAAAAATCACGTATAATTAAAAACAAATTAATTCGAAGATTCTAAACTTGGGAGTTACTTAAGAAAAATAAGAGATTACTAAGCTACTAAAAATAATTAAAATGAGAAAATAACTAAAATAAGAAAAAATATTAAGACTTTAAATTTAGTTCATTTAGACTAGAAAATAAATAAATTTAGTAAGTTTACATTTATAGAACAAACTGTTAAAATTATCTTTTTTAATTATTTAACTGTTACTACTTTTCTAAAACAAAAGAAATTAGTACTTAAATTCTCTAGTTTGTTTGAATTATGCTTGTTATTATCAATTTCGTACGTGTCTTCTTGATATTTACCTTGAAGGTCCGTGAGTAATCCTTTGACGCTTAAAATTTTTAAAAATATGATAAAAATAATCGCCGAATATAAAACCTATATTAGAAAATTTCTCATTTACTAGAATTAAAAGGAGAAATTGGTTAATTACGCAAAAACCTTTAAAAATAAAAATGTTTACAGTATAAATAATTCTGTTGGCAAAATTTAATAAATGAATATATGAATAAATTATAAAAATTGTTAAAAATTTATGAAGGGCTTTAAAGCGCCTTAAATGTATAAATAAACTATAGTTGTTCGTAAAAAAAAACATAAATGTTTTTAATACAGTAATTTACACTAGCATTAAAAGAAAAAAAAATTCCTCGCCGTAAATTATCATCATTAGCTAAAGTAAACCGCGAATAGTTAAAAAAATCAACAATTGCGACGATAGCAGTATAGCAGAGGGCGGCGTGCCCGCCATGGGAAAGAGCGAGTCGCCCCATTGTGTGCACAAACAGCGCGAAGAAAGGCGACGGTGTGCCGCCCGAGAAAGAGCGTTAAAATAAAAAAAAAGTAAGAGAGAGAGAGGGAGAGAAAAAGGAACGAGCGCGGGGCATGCGTGCGCCGCGACAAATCGATCCGTGTGCGCTCGCGCGGCTCGCAATTAAAGTCTTTCTTTCCCTGCGCCTTCTCCCCTTCCAAGGCGATTCCTATCTATACTCCGGTGATTGGCTGCCGAAGGCACGAAAGCAGCCAGCGCGAAAAGGGCGAGCGCAAAAAAAGGAGAACAAAAAGAAAAAAAAATAATAATAATAACAAGGCGAGATCGGCGCCGGGAAGATAAGGAGCTCGCGAGGCCCTGCACGCACGCGCCTCAAGAGATTATTTTTCTTTACCTTCGAGAGGTGGGCACACAGGGGGGGAGGTATAATCGTCGAATCGACAACGACCTCGCTTTACAGCGCCATACTTAACGATCGCGCCTGGATTTTTTAGCTGAGCGAAATTTTCGAACGTGTGTTTCTCGTCTTAGGATCGGCCCGGATGTGGCTTTGATTGATGGCTGCTTTTGGACGTTGATTGAAATTTCATGTGCTCGAGCGTTATTTTCTCTTTTATTTTTATTTTTTTTTTTTAAAGAACGAAAAATATGCGAAGGCATTTGATTGAAGGATTAACATTTTTTTTCTTTTCAGGTCGGAGGGAAAATAATTATTCTGATAATTTCATGATAATTGAAACAGGCTTGTTACCGATAATATTCCTGCTTAAGATGATAATCAACTGCCTCTTGAATCTGATAGCTTGGAATGAAATTTCTGTTTATCGTATTAATGGTTCAACGCTATGAGCTTTATTCAATTGAAAGTTCATCTTTATTTTAAATAACTAGGCAATCAGAAGGTACGCGCCACGCTCGCACACGGGTTCAAGCGCTTTTGTTTTAACATTGACATTTGCGTGATGAAATTCTCCAACTACTTATTCTTCCACCTCACGTTCAGCTTGACAGTAAAATGACAGTAAAGTTAAGTATCTAAAACTTTGATCTGCATTAGCGTGGAAGCGAAATATTTCAAATTTACAAAACGTTTCTCCGATAAGATCGGAAATTTCGCCTCTGTTCCTCCTTCTTTTCTTCGTGAATGTTCCGTTAGCGGAAGAGTTTTTAAATAAGAAAAAAAAAGAGTAGGAAGACTCGCGTCGCAGACACCATCATCGTCATTGTTGCGAGCTTTATAAACCAAGAATACGCCGTGAAAAATGGCATCAGGCACGCCGGCACGTTGACGCGGTCCCCGTGCACCTCGAAAAGGGAAGCTCGCGACTTACAAGATTTATCGAGGGCCGGGGAAAAGCGGGGTGGTATCGGTCGCCTCCGGCGGAAAATCTCGGGGCTCTAATTTCTCATTTTCTGAATGAAGAGAAAGTATAATTTCCATTTTTCACGCGTCTGAGCCCCGCCGGTACAGCGTCCGGATATTAGGAGGGAAGAAAAATATTGGTCGATACGTTTTTTTTTCCTTTCTTTTCGTCTTTTTTAAATAAAAAGTGTCGCCTCGTGAGCTTCGGCTACTTCGCCATCCTTTTATTTTTCTTCATGCACCCAGAAGACGACGCTGATTTACTCACAATGTATCGCACGCTCGATAATAAAGTCAACGACTACGCGACTTTCTGTATTCTTCCTGCAATAGTCAAAATTGTATATACTGATGTATTTATCTTTTTCCCGGAATCGGGTTGTGATGACGTGTGGCTTTTTTTGGCTTTTTTCTAAAGCAGCGATGAAATTGAATGATAGCATTGAACTCGTATTGAACTTCTCCTATTGAAAAGGTATACACATAGAGGACGTTGTTTAAATGAAATTAAATAAGGTTACTCTTGTGTAATATTTCATTTATTTGGTTTAAATTCTTTTTAATTAAGTTTATTCATTTGTACGCGGTAACTAGAATCTCAACAATTTTCATTATAAGTAATTTTGTTTTTATGTTGTTTTAGAAATTGAAAAAAAAAGAAGTTAATTTAAAAGTGTAAATCATTTTTATATACAATTGTAAATACAACTAATTGATTTTCCACTGCTAGTGGTTTAACTTTTTCACGTTCAAAGATAAGAAATACAATTTTTCATCTTTTTTACATCGATTACCGACAAGTGTTTGTACACAAAGAATTCGTGCGCTTTATCCTCCAGTGAATCTGATAATTACTTATTCATCATTAGACGTCAGTATTATTAATGAAGTCCCTCTCTGAAATCGTGAGGTTTTCTCCCTTCGTCAAAACGAATTATTGTGATAGCAATCTGTACGAGCAATACACAAAATCACTTTGTCGTTGCTGTACAATCACTTTGTATTGTAATAATGTATTTTAATGACAAAATAGCTTTTTTGTAGTATCTTATCGATACACGTACGGAAAAGTTGATCCTCGGAAGAGTCCGAGTGATTAGAGAGGGATAATAACCTACTTCCGAGAAACATTTTCAGTGTACGCATAAAAAACTCTTAATACTATAGCGAAAAAATAGCGTTTTACTTACTGACAATTACAAAATTTTTGTGTAGGGGAGACCGGGGTTGGTATTAACATTTTACGGAAAATTAGGACTGTTTTTTAATCAAAGAATCATTTTGCTATACTACCATATTACGTTTACATCATAAAGGGCTAAATTAAACACGTAAAGGCAATTGTGGAACGTATAGATCTATTCGCTTCGCAAAAAATTGAATGTTATATCTTACCCTTGTTACTTTTAGCCCCGGTCTTCCCTACCATCTTTTATGTGAAATTTTTAATTTCATTTGTATAAAATAATTTTCAATCGATTCATTTTATACAAATTTATGATATATAAAATGAGCGACATTCGTGATGACGTGTTATAATAAAGTAGGTATTAATTATATTATTATCACTTTCATGCATCACGTACATACATTGACTTAATAAAAGTATAATCACAAAATAGTATTAAATTTTATGGATTATATAAGTTTAATGTTATTTATATAACCATCAGTGATTAATAATTTCACGCAAGGTATTTTTGACTCTCAATTTTACACAGGATAATATTGTTAATAAATGCCGTATTGTACAGTACAAGAAGTAGATGTCATAATTTAAGAGATCGATTTCATTAAAAAAGAAAAAAAAACATAGAAATACTACATATTTGTTTTATTCCGGAAAAAAGGATAACTTGTTTATTTTTGGAAAAAGTCGCGAAAAACTAAAAGCTCAAATTTCCTGCAAAACGTGAAATATGTTATGCTTTTTGGTGTAAAAGACGCAGTCGCCAAACTTTTATTTATAATCAACTACGACTAATCAATTTTTTTGCTCACATATTGTCACCGCGCTTTTTTACACAATGTTTTAGGCAACTTAAACAATCGAATAAAATTTGGTTTCCTCGCAATAAAAATAGTTGAATATCGATAAAAGGTCAGCAATGAGAATACAATGACCTGAATATAATATGTGCACAAGTTTTCCCTGATGCATGCAAATTATCTCGTCGGACTAAACATGGATTAGTACTACTTATGCATGTACATCTACGCGTACTATTCATGCTAATGCGAAAATCGCAAATTGCTTTATAAAGCATTCAGTATTAACATGTTTTTATTGTTCACTCGAGGATAATAAAATCTGGTGCACCATCAGCCATTTTGAACATGCATGATATACACACATTACACAAAGTGTAGAATAATTAATATATTTTCAGAAAAAAAGAAATTCCAGATTTCTCCCCTCGTTATAAAACCTCTGACTAAAGCGCAGAGAATGGCTACATTATCGCGGAATCATTGGCTATTAATAGCTCGCAGTAGCCGGCGGACAAATCGCTCATTGAGCCGTTCATCCGTCGAGCACGGCTCATTAAGGGTCGCCGGCCGTCTGTCGTCGCTCGGACCGACCCGTCCACGCCGCGAGCAATCATCGTCATCGCTCGACAGCCGGTCACCTCTCGCTTTAACACCGACTGCTCGTTACAGCGCGGACGTGCGCGCATATACATCCGCGCTCGAAATTCCCCTTAATGGCCGTGGAACACGTCGGCGAGTCTTGGAGCGGATAACAGCCTCATGACGGGAGCCGCCGAGCCGATAATTGAAAATCGCTGTCGCCCCGGCGCCGAGTGATTTTCCCGTCGAGTACCCGGCCCTCTTTTGCTCGGACGTGTCGCGCCCGCTCGTACACGCAACGCGTTTCAACTTTTCGCAAGCTGCGCGCATCGCCGCTGATGCGGGCCGGGGCCGTGCCGTTTCGGTTCGCGCGAATTTTCACGCTCGGCGCACGGATCGGCTGTTCGCTTCTGACGAAATGAATCCCCGATTTTGCGGAGTTCTGTTGCTCTTTTTTTTTTTATGTTTTTTCCTTTTTTTTTTGCTTTTTTGAAGCGGAGTTATGGGAGGGAAGTATTCTAGACTATATAATGGATTTATGATTTTAAAAGTATTCTTATTGAAGGTGATGATTTGTATTTTGTATATTTAAAAAAAGTATAACTTGATTGGCTTAGAAATGTATTCTGGTGTTTATCGCTTGATGACCATGACATGCTCGTAAATAATTGTTTTTTTTTGTTCCTTCGTTGTAAACGTGTTGTATTATATTTTTTTCATTTAATACCTTTTTTACGCTAGGACAACATTTGAGAACGAGATGAATTTGTCTTTTATGTAAAATGTTTATACATTAAGTAGATT
>JAWWEP010006735.1:0-31897 GCA_035582995.1 Sycophila quercilanae | reverse complement strand
ATTCTGATATCACATTTGAAACAAATTAAATAATGAGAAGAAAAAAGAAAGCTTGCAAGCAAAAAAATAGTCCAGAATTAAAATAAAAACCAAACATCAGAATGTTCACAAATAAAATTTTTTTCGACTGGTACACGTGGTTTTAGAAAATATAAGCTACATTTCCTTTACTTAAAATCTTTGAAGATACATACAAGGATTATATAAATTCTTAAATAAAATATATTGTTCGAGTTTTTCAGCGAAACGTTCGCACTTTTTCCTTGTACCTTTATCCAAATGAAAAGATCTTGAAGAGTCTCCGAAGACTTGAGCGTCTTCACTTTAACATCTGCGGCCACATTATTTTTCATTCTGTATAAAATACAACTATTACTTAATAACTATTGTTATTATTTGTGTTCAAAGAACAGCAATACCAAAATTATAAAATGCGCGATAAAAAAACGCATGTAGTAAAAATTTTACGATTAATTTAATGATCTTGTACCTTATTCTATTGTTTAAAACAATGAAAAAAAAATATTTCTTTTCTTAAAACATCGAAGGTATCATATTCTGTTGACAAAACGTCAAAAACAAATCGAATCCCGTCCAAAATGTTACTGAACAATTGAGTAAAAAAAATTTTGCACACAAATTTTTATAAAATTTTTTATCGTGGACAAATTTAGACATAAAATTACCACATAAAATTCTCCAAATATGATAAAAAACACGAATTCAAGAAATCCCGTCCAAAATTTTACTGAACAATTGTGTAGAAAAAATTTTGCACACAAATTTTTATAAAATTTTTTATCGTTGACAAGTTTAGACATTAAATTACCACATAAAATTCTCCAAATATGATTAAAAAACACGAATTCTAAACGTACAGTCTCGGTAAAAGCTCACCATACACCAACCCACTCCCTTGTGGCATTGACTGACAAAACGGACGAGGGCGCAGCTAAATTCCCGGCGAATTAACCCCCCCCCCTCCCAAAAAAAAAAAATGAGAATCGGAAATGCCGAGATGAAAAAAAGGGAGGAATAAGAGCAACGATCGAAGGCCCGTAGACACACGATCGTCTCTCACGCCGAGAGAGGAAGTCCTACGAAGTAGGTCTCGCGTACGCCTGGCCTTGAGGACGGCTTCGCGCCTCGAGCGAGCGACTCAACTCCATCCGCTTACTTACACTTACCTATCCAGCTGGCCGTTACACGAAAAACGACCGACACTCTGACATTGCCGCGGCAATCGCACGTGCCGAGGCGCGAGATTCGCATTTTCTTTCTTTTTTTTTTTTTAAATTGGTTATTGATCTGCCGAGATGGGACTGTTAGGAAATTTATTTGGACTTAAATAATAATACAATACAATGGAAGTTGAAATTGAAGTGAGGAGAAAGTATTGGGTACTTTGTTTTTAAGTGAAAGATTTGCATTTGATTCGGATTTATAAAACTATAAATAAAATTGTTTTTCAATTTTGTAAAGAAAAAAAGTGTGCACGCTGATGTTACATTATTGCTAATTTATGTGCAAAATTTTCTTAAGTACTTACAATATGAATAAATTTATTGACATGTGCGAAAAAGTAGAAAAAGTGATGAAAATTTTGATCAATGTTCGATTGACTTCGAATTTTCGTTAACCGTTCGATTAATTTAAACGAAAATCGAAATTATTTATATTCTTTTAGTTCTAAATTTCTAATGATTCTCATTAACTGCTCATTAAATGAAAATTCATTAAAATAGTAGTATATAATTTCGATAAAAACTGTCATTCATACTTCAAAAATCCGCGATAAGAATGTCGAAAATATTATTTTCCTTGTAACTTAATATAAAATTATAGAACATATATTTTGACTAAATGCATAATTACTAAAGTGTTATGATTTTATGTGACTCAAAATTATTTCTATTGTAATTATATTCGATATTTTTCTTTTTTATTCAAAATCTCTATATAATTTCCTGACCAAATGAATCAATCCTCAACATATACTATTTAAATAAATATACTCTACATCAGTTATATATAGTTTTCAATTAGCACTCTTAAAAATCCCGTGTTTTTTAACACTTACAGAAAAAGATTAATTCATTGCATAAATAAAATAAATTTATTCTACTTCCAACGCTCTAAATAAATCAATAACCCAGTACAATGTCACGATTTTAAGGATCCAAATCGCATATCCCCCATAAAAACCGTATCGCAATCTCAACAAATGAATTTAGTGCGAGTGAATTTCGAAGCGAGCGCGTCGCTTCGGGAAAACGAGACTCTACGAGGTCCCCGTAGCGTCTCTAATTTTCAAATAAGCCGCTTGAGCATCGCCGAGAAAAGATTAGTGTACCGAGGGAAGAAGGCTCCTTCCGCCCTGCTTTCGCTCCGTACACCCTGCATTCGCGCGGGGAGCAAAAAACAAATCGATGAAATCTGCCCACCCGCCGGCGCTTCGGAGGAAGACGCGATACCCGCTCCCGCCGCACCATTGCCGTGCATTGATTTTAATTAACCGGGCGGAGCGTGTTGCCAGCTCGGTATTTGATCGTGCGATCTCGTTAAATTTCCCTTCGCGTAATGAGGTTGGATTGCGGCGCGGATCGATCGCCCGGAATTGAACAAATGAGACGTTGGTGCCTCTTTCTTTTTTTTTTTTTTCTTTTTTATAATAATGTTCTACGAGTAATGAATTTCCTTTTAAGTAGAGCAGCATTAATTAGTGTTTTTTATGCAAAATGTTAAATTGATCGTCAGATTTTTTTTTTTATTTCACGTAATAAATATTTATTTTAATCGTTTTTTCTTTTTATTTAAGTATAATTATAAGAAGCTTTTATTGTGTAATTTTGTTTGGAATTATTGATTTTTATTTGTTATGTGGCATTTATTTTGATTTTTGATAATGCACTACTTATTTATTTAACTATTACAAAAATAATATTAGAGTTTTTATTTCCTCTAATGCCGTTGGTTATCATACTATTTCACAATACTCTCAGCCGGTATATTCGCAGTTATCCTTATCTCTTAGAAACGTTTTGTCTCTATATTGAAGATGCCGCCAGCTTCTTTCTGACTCTTTTATGCGATTTCTATTTTACATATCGTAAGAGTTCAGTGATAAAATTATTGAATGTACATCTTAAAAGTTTGCAATAATAATATTTTCGAATTTTCTAATGATAATAGTCGTAATAACACAATTTATAAATATAATGAAATACATAATGAACTGCAGAAAGTAATGATTATACGTTGATCTCAGTACCTGCAGAGATTTTTTTCAGGTCCAAAATAATTTTAACAGAATTAATTTAAAATGCATGTTTAATTAATGTAATTAATTAATAAAACAATGAATAATGTTCTTCTTGTTTAGATAAAAAAGTCTTAAAACTTCTAATTTTTTAGCACAAGGTAAATTACATTATAGATCAAATTACAATAGCCTTGTATTCAATTATGAGTTGCCTTGTATTGATAAAAGACTTCGAATAATACTTTTCACTAATAAATTTGACAATGAAACTTCATTTATTCGACGAAAAAAATAAGATTTAATTTAAACGTAAAAAAATTAAACTAAAGAACCTCACAAAAATTTAACAATCCTTCCATAAAATACCTTAATTTTCTCAATATTGTTATTACATCTACCGCACTAATAAAAATGAATATCAACTATAAAATCGAAGCTAAATCATCATTTTCAATTCAAGCTCTACTCTACTGTGCTTTCCAATAAATTTCCAAGAAGCTTTCGTAAAATACTTAAATTTTCTCAATGTTATTATATCTAACGCACTAATAAAATGTAAAAAAAAGAAATTAATATCAATAAATTTATAACACTGTAGCTAATTCATCATTTTCAATTCAAGCTCCATACTCTACTCTACTTTCGAATAAATTTCCAAGAAGCGTCGATCCGCGAAGCATTACGTAACCCGCAAATATCGCGAGCCCCGAAACTCTCTATCCTAATCGCTCTAATTAAATTATCCCCGAAGTTCCAGCCTAACGGTAAGCCAGGTTAGCAGTGGGACGCGTGAAAATCGGCTGAAACGGCCGCTCGTGCAATGAGCCGCGAGGGAGAGAGAATCGATCTCCGTTACGAGGCGACCCACGCTTGCCGGACTTCCCCCGGGCACCGGGGATTCCCCTTGACCTTAGCGCGCGGCGCCGCGCGCATGCGCAACCCTACTTTCACTCCGCGACGCGTCCGACGATGCCGATAATTCGGCCGCTGCGCTCAATTAGCGATGCTGCGAGTACCTTGTATATATACTACGATGACGCTTTTACCTTATACTCGAACGTTTATTCAAACATGGATTTTATCGACTTTATTGTATTAAAATTTCCAATTTTTTGTTTATCTTTTTTTTATGGTATCATTGCGATGAAGCGTTACATTTGAAAATAATGTAAAAGTAAAATTAGTTAATCTTTTATAAGCTTAAGAATTTATGAGTAAACTAAACTTGATAAAATTTAATAAATATACATAAAATAAACTTGAATTTAATAAATATAATTTTTGTATTTTTCTCAGACTTAAATGATTATTTTTAGTCGAATATACTAAACTAATGTCTCCAGATTTTGACCGTTAGGGTCTAGTAATAAATAAACGTGCTACTCAAAATAAGAGAGAAAAAATCGGAATCTAGCAATTCAAGATTTACATAATAAAAAAAAAGATAAACAGAAGAACAGAGTAGCTGTAAAAAAAAAGACATATCGCATTTAAAAAACTTGTTTCGTTGAAAAGTTGCGAAGTCCACTTAAATGCGTAAATTTTCTAAAATTAAAAGAAGTACGCGAGTACTGATTGAGCAAACATAAGTATTATCGTCTGGATACGTATACTAAGTCAACTTTGAGTCTCAATAAATTACAGTTATTGCCATCTTTTTTTAAATATCAGACTATCAAATTGACGGTAAATTAGTTTTTATAGTATGTACGTGTTCTCCTATCAAAATTAAAATTTTCGGATTCTGACATTAAGTCACTCACAGCAACCAGAAGATAATGAACAGAATCTATTATATCTATGTTTTAAAATTGAGTAAAATTAACATTCTTACAGGATAATGAAAGAAAAATAAGAATTAACATTTACAATCAGCAGTTCTCAAATAAAAAATGAATTGATGGTGACGTGTGTTCGCACGTAAGGTACACTCCGGCGTAGATAAGTATGAACTACGAGGAAAATAAAGTGTACGTCTGACGTTTCTAAAGCTTTCGACAAACATAAAGATTTTAAAGAATAACTTAAAAGGAAAATTTAACCAGAAAAAAATAAGGTAAATAAACGAAAAAAGAATATCACGGCTCGTTTGATAAAAGATGAGGCAAAAATCGCGTGATCAACGTCATCTCGGCAAGCATCGTTAGGGGCGCAATAAAATTCATTCCTCGATTTATATATACATCCGTAAAATAGAGACTCATGGATACGTATATTTATTTAACGTTTCCATGTTTGCGGTTTTCAAAACGCGTTTGCTTTATGACGTTTACATCAGGTGAGATAAAAGATCATTTGGCAATCGTAATTAATATTATTGTAAACAGTTTAGTAATATCCGTGATATTTAAAATTTTTCTTTATTTTTCTTCTCTATACTGGCTAATTTTTTTAAAAATATTTTTCAGACAACTAATTTTTAACAATTTAGATGGCCTTTCTATTTATTATAAAGAATAATTCTACATTGATTTTCTATAAAGAAAAATAAAAATCGTTTGAATGTTATATTTTTCTAATAGATATTGTAACTGTAGAAAAAAGTCTGAAGATTTGCTTCGAGCTTTTAAATAGTGCACCATTTTTTCTAGATGCGTTTATAGGAGATTAGATAATTTCAATTTTAAATTCCAATTAAAGGATGATGCTGCAATATATTTTTTAATATGCAGAGATTAAAAAATGTTACATTGTCATTAATAGGTGATTAAAATGTCATTGTATTTAGTTATTTCTAAATGATCCTTCATTTAAATACTATTTTCGACAAATAAACAATTTGATGCAACGTCAGTTCTGAAACTGAAACCAGTGAATAATACAAGTTGTTGCATGAAAAATACAGAATATTTTACGAGGAACAAAAACAGAGAAATCCATGTTCCGGACACTTTACGTTTATGATTACTGACTAAACAAACGACTCTTTTACAACTGTTGCTTCATTGTTCGTACTCGTTATTTCATAATTTATAATTCTTTAAATCTTATTTATTGCTCGTTCTTTTCAAACTAAGATTTCTTAAATTTTTAATAATAGAATAGGCTGTAGGAAAAAAATTATCGCTAATGGAACAATATTGTTTTAATTAAAAATTTCATTTCATTAAAGTAGGAAATTCTGACTAAATTAAAAAAACTGTTCAATTTTTTCTTATCAATTCTTTTTTCGACTCTAATCATCCTGTTTACTGTAAATTAAATGGGGTACCCACGCATCTCGGTCGAGTCATCTGGTCTCTTTGTCAACGGGAGGTCAATCGAAAGAATAAAGTGTGACGCAATATGATAACATTCTAAAACAATTTTATTCAATTGATATGTAAAATACAATACATCGTGAAGTATACTTTCGAAGCACACTACACATACGTTCATTGGGAAAATGCTGCCTGTGATCTAATAAATGTACACATCGGTTGGATTTTCATCGTAAGGCTTTAAGATGAGGGTTCAAAACTTCAAAGTAAAACTCACTGATTAGCATCTTCGATAATGAGCTGAAATTAGAAAATTTAAAAATTAACAAATTTATGAATCGATTACTGAGGATCTACTATATTTAATTATGAGTAGTAACTGTGTTCATCCGAAAAAGTTAAGAAACTTCATCCCAGTAATTATTATTGAAATCTGACAATTTAGCATTTGCTAATTGAGTGATTGCATAACATAGTGGCTAAATTAAACTTTTTATCACTGTTACGCGCATAAAATTAAGATACCATAATACAAATTTTCATTCTTTTAAAAGTTTTCAATATAACTCTTCCCACAAATGTCCTAAATTTAATGCTAATATTTTATAAGAAAACTGTTTAGCATAAAAAATAATTGTTATAATGTTTGTATTATAAAATAAATAAATATTTCGAGAAGCATTTAATTATAGGGGAACTCGGGGCATAGTGAACCTTGGGGTGGGGTGGACCTTCGGGTCATAGTGAGCCACCCCATTAAAAATATGTCGCATGCATTTGGTGTGAAAAACATTTATTAACAAGTTTCATTTAAATTAAAGCATAAATTATATGTTGTAATACTGTAATGTAATCATACAAATGCTTTAATTTAAATGAAACTTGTTAATAAATATTTTTCAGACCATATGCTGTGCCCCGAGTTCCCCTACACTGAGAGAAAAATTTGGTGATATTAAGTAAATATTTACTTCAATAGGACTTGTTGAATATTTCTTTGAATCAAGCAATTATTTTTTTTGAAACTACGTAATTTATTTAGAAACAAATAAATTCATTTAGTTTTAATGAAATATTTAGTTGATCCAAAAAAATATTTAACAAGTACTTTATTGAAGTAAATATTTACTTAAATTAATCAAATTTTTTTTCAGTATATAATTTCAAAATAAAGTACTTATTTTAATGCAAATCACTCTTATCCATATTAAGCTATACTGTACAGAACTATCGCAAAAGCTCAATTGCAGCTGGTAAAACGGGAATATTTAAATTTATTTTGAAGATTGAACGAATTATCGACGATTTTTGCAATAACAAATAATAAGTAGCAGTTGACATACATGGTACAAAAAGGAGTAGAAGATAAAAGCAGAGAATAATAATTCACAGCGGTGATTCAGAAAGCAATTCAGTCGAGGTCCAGGCGCAGGCGAGGACCGGGAATTACCGAGGCCGCGATCATGTGTCGCAAATCAATTTGTAAAATTTTAAATAATACAGCTTAAATTTTGCGTTCTTTTATTATTTGTTTCGCTGCGCAGTTGCGCGAAGAATGACTGATTCGGTAAAATTAAAGCGTGCCTGGAGTGACTCATAAATTAAGTGGTTTTTATTTAAAACATTATTAAATGTAATAATTGTAATTAATTGATAGGATTAATTGATTGGTACATTGATTTTATATACAAGATTAGAAAATTAAATGAAAGATATGAACTCCATTTAATTACAGATCTGCGCAAGCTCAATGAATAATTACGATAAAGATTTTTTTTTTAATCGTTTATAGAGGAGAGTTATTTAGACAAAATGGAAGTAATTTCTCTTTTAACATTAAATAGAAAGAAACATTATATTGAATGTACTGTTTTCTTTTGTATTTGTATATTTTTTCAGCGAAGAATCTTTGGCTGATTTTTTTGCCATGAATTTTACATTTTCTTAAATTATTCAAATATTATTTACATTTCAATTTAGACCTTCATTCGTCTTTTCGAAACTGCAAGGTTATCATGTTTCTACTTTCTTTAAAACTTATCGTTTAACTCGATGAATCGAGCAACTCGTATAGTAAGTATGTCTGCCAGAAAACCGCAGACTAATACATGACTTGCGAGATTCCTTCAACAAATTTTTTAAGGCTACAAATGCCACCAAAATATCA
This sequence comes from Sycophila quercilanae, assembly GCA_035582995.1. Lineage (NCBI taxonomy): Eukaryota > Metazoa > Arthropoda > Insecta > Hymenoptera > Eurytomidae > Sycophila > Sycophila quercilanae. The sequence goes on along the minus strand of JAWWEP010006735.1, from coordinate 23,268 downwards.
AAGAATTCTTCACACTAAAAAACTGTTCTCTTCAAATTTAGGGTAAAAATATTACAACGGGGAATAAAAGCTCCGTAATTTTTACGGAAACCACTTTGTAATTTTCACAAGAATTTTCACTATCGTGATTTTCCCGTCAAATTTACGCTGAAGATACTCATAATAATCTATTCTTGAACAAACTATAAGGAGCTTTTCTTGAAAAAAATTAAAGAGCTTCTCTTTTAAAAGTTATAAAGCTTAACAGTCCAAGCCTCAGGTAATTTGAAAATGATAGTTTCAACAAGAAACTCCAGTTCTTACATAAACCGTCTCAATTACATTTTTCCACCTAATTTAGCTCAGTGCATATTGACATGCACTCATTCTTATTATTAATGATCGCTCGAGTTTGTGCATAAACAGATGATTTCCAATAAAGTGTACAATATTCGCCAAACACAAATAATCATCTCAATTGCACTTAAGAATTTCGCGTCTCCAACGACTTAAAAATCAGAATTAATAAACTGGAGAGTCGGTATAATGGATCACGTGAGTGAGCCTCGTGCGTGCGACGCGGAAAACACAATGACCCGCTCGCATGGGTGTTTGTGTGCGTGATTCCGATAAAAATCGGCAAGCACGAAAATTGAGCCACTCGCGGATCGTTAAGTAATCGAAAAGGCCTCGTGAGTGGCTGATTAACGGACCGGGGGGTGACGCAATTTGTCTCCTCTTGCTGCGCCTGAACGCTCCAGTCGCCGTAGCCGCCTGCCTTTAAATTGTCGATCGTATCCGATTTCACGGTGTGAATTTTTTGCAAGTGAGAAGCTGCGAGGATTCGAGCTTTTTACTTCGTTCGCTGCATCGATCGTTCGGAACTGAGACTTACCTGGAGGATCTTAATTTCTTGCAGTTCATTATAATTGTAGATGTACTTCATCTTCTCCGATGTATAAGTAGCGTATCAAGAAAATCTGTTTATTGTTATGTCTCTTTTTTCTTTCTTTTTTCCAATAATTCATGAGTGCTCATAAATTATAAGATCAAACGATAGCCCGATACATATAGTCCCTACAGCTATTAATTAAGATCCACGGGAAAAAGTATATAATCTACTGCACAGAAAAAAGTTCGAATTTCACTTTTACGGTCGCAATTAAACTGCGCTGTATATCACGTCGAAACTCGACTAAAACGAAGCATAGAAGCCTCTTGAAGCTTCTAACCGATTCATTCGCAAGAAAAAATTATTGGCGCTGTATATCCGCGTGTATCCTTTAAAAAGAAAATCATCTTATGAAAACAGTATTCAAAGCAGAATTGGGTATAATACATAATAGAATCGCAAGTAAGATGACTCACGGGAAATAATTTACTCGTTGCATCGAGGATTCATCAAAAGTAATTATCGACCCTCTTCGCCTCTAGAATCGATCCTCCGCGAAGATCAATCTCCTCGCATCCGAAAGAAACTCGCTAAACTCTTATATATATATGACGTATATTATCAGTGGAACCCGCGTGTTGTTGTGTTCATTATTTTTCAGAATTACGTGTCACGATTGAGCGCATATATACAAAAGGAGGATAAGAAAACACACAAACGGCCCCTGAGAGAGAGAGAGTCAATATTTGACTGGCTTAATTTACGAGAGAAGAGCCGATCGTTTAATTTCGTTCCCTCACGACTCCCGATCTCCGCGTGCTGTTTGCTCGGCCGCTTACGTTTCTTTCTGCTACTCCTTTCTTCCTCCTCCTCCTCTTCTTCGTCTTTTTAGCCTCCGACAGGCGAAACAAGCGCAGGCAGTCGCGGGAGTCCATCTGCTCAAATAAAGCCCCTCGCGAAATTTCAAGTGTTCCGAGAGTAATCACCAAATTATTCCCGTGCAAAAACTACCAGGTCTTTACCAAAAATTTCTTTGTGTACTTGTTTTATATACCAAAAAAAACTGTAGACAAAGATAAATAAGGTTGCACTGATATCCAGATAAAAATTAGCAGTGATTTTGAGATAGATTAGACGAAATAATTGAGGTTGAAAGATGAGACGCGCAATACTGTCTCGGGCAACTGCAAACATTATTTAAGACGAGTCATGAAATGTGCAAAGTCTAAATTTTAAATAAGCAAAAGTCAAACCAAGAATGTCTTTCGGGATTATGACATCTATAGATTTTTATCCTTATCATAAAGAATTATTTTTGTTTGTTCTTCACCTCTGAATTTTACGTACTTAATTTTATTCAAGTTCATTATCTTAATTCGCTCGATATTTACTATGTTTACGCGCAGTTCGTTTGTTATAATAAACGAGATTTTAATGAAAATACACTGAAAAAAAAATAGTAAATTCAACAAAATATTTCTTTAAGTAGTGCCAAGCAAATGGTTTCATTGAATTAAATAAATCTTTTTGTAAAAACTGCTAAATAAAGTTACTTCAATGAAATATTTAGTTGAGATCTACAATATATTTAGTTAATTCAATGAAACCATTTACTTGGCACTACTTAAAGAAAGATTTTCTTGAATTTACTATCTTTTTTTCAGATATAAGAATATTATTTTAAATAAAATAAAAATAAAATAATCATTTTACCTTATACTTGTATTCTATTATTTCGTTGTTGAATTGTCTATTTCTATCTTAAAATTTGTACAGCTTAAACATTTCTTATAAAATAACAAAAAATAAAAATTTAATAAAATCTAAGACAAAATTCAGTAGAAAACAGTCTCTTATTAAAACTTTTCACCTAGAATCCCTCGCAAGAGAAAATCTCGACCGAGCAACAGTCGTCGGGACAATCTCGCTCGGGGACGAAATTTCCGAGCGCACGGACAATTCCCGGGGAAAACGGAAAGCCGGACGAACGGTAAGGGATGGGAGGAGGGGGGGGTGGTAAAGCCCCCGGCAATCCGGAGGAGCGGAAGTCATTTCCCGCGGATTTTATTCCGCGCGTCTGTGAGACGCTCTTTACGAGGATTTTATTGACCGTTTAACAATTTATCGGGGATCCCGACCTTTTTTTCCTCGCGCTCCGACCGACTTTCTGCCCACTTTTTTTTTAGTGGCACCCACGAGCAGGTTTGATGCAAATGTTGTAGTGGCTTTTATTGCCTCGTTTCGGAGGCGAGCGATACTCTTCCTCCCCCCATTGGATTCACGCGATTGTGAAATATTGGACTAAAATCGAAACTGACGGCGCGATTGATTAAGCGTTTTCTCGCTGATTGCAGTTTTATTCGGCGTTCAGCAGTTCCTCTGCGTTATCTGGTAAAGTGACATCTCTCTAAACAAAAAAGAGTGAAATTTCACTTTTTAATGTTATAAGTCGTCCACTTATCCGGAAGAGTGAACGACTTATAACATTCAAAGAGTGAATATTCACTCTTTCACATTGAATTTCACTCTTTTATATTTAGAGAGGCACGTTAATTGGGAACGAGATGGGAATAGTCATTGAATGCCGTCAATGCAGTTACGATGTGAAATTAATTATTTCGATAGAGCATGAAAAAATTAAAAATTGAAAATAAAACATTGTTTTTTTAGTATCAAAAAATGTTTGGGCTGTAATATATTAATAAGAGAATTACTTTGTTAAAATAAAAAGAAAACTAATAAATGTCTATAATTTGAATAGCCTCGTTGAAAGATAACAATACATTTTGCAAGTGACCTTGTTTATAATTACGATAATGTGTGAATGGTGTACTTTATTTAAAAAAAAAATGTAAAATAAAATGAATAATGTTCTTAAAAATTACTCAATTGGATTGTCTGACACTTTCTGTTATCGTGAAAAATTGATTCAAAAATTTCTTTAATAAAATGAAATACTATTATTTAATATTCAGCACTCTCAAAACAAAAATTCCTTATAACAGTGAAAAAGCTGAACTTGAAACTATCAAGGCGAATTTTTTTAATATTAAAACAGGTTTTTATCTCAAAATTTCGAAGGCAAGACAAACAAAGCAAGATAAGCAGAATTTGATTCTTTGTTCAATAAATTTAAATGAGATTTTTTTAAAACGCAAATTGAGACAATGCCTAACCATAGAAAGTAATAAAAAGAACGATGCACTTGATTTATTATTTTATGTGTATTATCTAATCAATTTTGGTAAGTTCGACTACTTTATGACAAAGGCCTTTTGTATAATTTGAGGAAGACCTTAAATTACACATGAAAATTACAGTTTTTAAGATTACACTAAATTTTTTATGTTCTAATATAATGATAATAGAATATTTTTTTGAATCTAAGAGAAATAATTATTTGTTGTATAATTCTACATAATAATTATTATTCTACAGTAATTCAAAGCGTCGGATTAATAATAGATTGAAGTATAAAAAATAAAAAATAAATTCTCTAAATAATTGATGGCTAATTTCACTCTCGCCTCCTGATTAAAATCAATTATTGAAACATCAATTAATCGTAATCTCCGATAAAAAAAATAATAATTTAAGTAGTTCTTACGTTTATAATCAACCGCTAACTAGAACAACTCGAGGGTCTTCCATAAATTATGCAAAAGCGTCACACATGCAAATTTTGGATCCCGTCCAAAATAATTATGATAATTAAGCGGACGCAGCACCAAGATTTTTTCACTCGTAGAGACGCAGAAAATAAAAAAACAAAAAATATATACCGAATGAAGCTAATAAATCGGAGTCGACGCTTGGAGCTTGGTCCGAAGTTCGGCTGCCGGCACTCGGCATCTTCAAACGTCACGCGACAATGACATCTATATACCGAAAGTTCCCGACAGCTGCTCGCGTCTTAAAATCTCGTAAACAAAAGCAGTTTGATGACCAAAATTTCCGGCGAGCTAATTGAACTGATCGAGCGACCCTTACGCGCAAATCGATTTATTGTGTTGGGAAATTTTTGGGCGTCCGATTTCTGACGGCAATTCATCGGGCGTTTGATTAGGCCTGCTTGTAAATTTTCTTTATTTCTAGAATTTAATTGAAATTGGCCGTCACTCCCTTTTATTGTTGTGATAGCGGAGGCAGATTAACAATTTTTTTTGTTCACTGTGTCTTGATAAAAATTTTTATTTCTTTTATTTTCAATTGATAATATAACATTCTGCGAGTAGGAATATAATATATAAATAGTATATAAATTACATTATAAATAATAAATAATTATATTTCAACATCTGCGTTTAACAAAAAATTCTAGTAGGACTTGTGAATTTAAAAAATGTTTAAAAAAGCCTTTTTTTAATCACGTTATTTTTTTGAGGTACATGAATAAGAAATTAAAGAATAAATATTAATATTTACCAAACAATTTTGAATAAAATATGTTAAAATACAATTTTTGTCGTCATATCAGAAAGAAGTAATCATAACAGTGTGAATTCCCGTACAAATCATTCTAATCTTCTTCACAAAAAACTGGATTTTACACAGTGCGTAAGTATTTAATAAGCAAAATATTTACTTCTCACTTTCATCAGATCATATTCTAAATTTATTTTGATTTATTAATGCAAATCATTTAATATTTCTCTTTTCATCTAATTTATTCTATGTTTGTCATTCAATCCAAGTTTTTAGATGACACACGATTTTTAAATTATTTTTCACAAATGTAACAAGTTACTTTTATCAAATAAAATTTTATTAGTAAATATTATTTATAGTTTATTTTTAAATTTAATATTAAGTACAGATATTATTTTCAAATAAATTTAATTTGGTTACTATATATAAAATTATCCATATTTTTAAGGGATTGATTAACAAGTAAAATAATGAAATATTATGTAATAGGCATCGGCAAATCACTGCAATTCAACAAAATTAGCAAGGATCGCTTCAAAAGGCAAAAGGTTGATGATTCATCGAGAGCAGCATGAAGCTTAAAGCTTTTTCATTGTTTGAAAGAATCTTGATCATCAAATTCTATTGTTCGTTACAATAAAGCTTAATTAAATTTTGCATAAAATAATTCAAAGATTTATATATAATTTACATAACAACATATGCTTTTCAGAAAAATTTCGCTTAATTTATTACTATAATCGAGAACAAGCATTAAAATATGAATAATTTTGTTCTCAAATGTTTCTCAATCATTCACAACGACATTCTTCGTGCAACAATAAATTAATTTATCGTATATTCCACCCTGGAAACTTTCAGGACTAATATTTTAAACTAATATCATAATATACAATTCTTTCAATTGTTATGACAATTAAAACGTCTAAGCGTAGGGGTACTTTAAATAAAATACAATTAAATTCTAACGATTTTATAGAAAAGTCTTTTCTTTTTCATTTTTATTTATTTATACTTTGTAAAGCTTGTACATCCCCTCATTTTCATATTAGACAATAAGGACAATTTATCCATAAAATGATTAAATAAATAAAACAATATTATCGTTATCAGCTTCTCACCGAAAATCCCCGATTCTCTCACAGCCGATTCACCGCAACACCTCCCTACACACCCGAATCCGAATTACCCTTCCACAAAAAAAGAAAATAAAAATTCTTCTCATAACAATTTAAAAAAAGACAAGCACCGCTAACGAGGCAACGGTCATGCCACCGCGAAATCTGGCGTCGAGATCGTTCGCGACGCTCGCCAAAGTCGCCTTAGTCAACCGGCGGCGAGCACCTATAACTGGCCGGCGGCCTGGCCGTTCGCATCAGTTTTTGACTGGTGCACCGACTGCATATAGCCCGCGCTCGCGAATAAGACCGTCGCCGATCTTATCGCCCGGCGATGCCGGCCCCGCGCACCACCAAAGCCAGCAGCATCCAGGACCATCCAACGCGCGGCTAAACTATCATCTGCTGGTCAGCGATCGCAAGTACACTTCTCTTCTCGGTTTCTTCCTTCGCATTCCACTGCTTTGGTGCACGGCTTTTGGACTCGAGAATCGAGAGGAGCGGATTTTTTTAAACGGTAGGTGATGTTGGACGATGGACGCGATTCAACGGTGACAGTATATATACGTAATACTGGAAGCTTCGATGACAGTGTAATATATATGCTACTAATATTATTGCTGAATTGAAAAGCGTAATATAAGTGTCGATGCGGCCGCTTCGTTTTAATGATAGTATGTATATCAATGCGTTTATTGTTTATTTTGTGACTATGAGGTGTATTTATGAATAATTTACGTCATTAATAGTATAGTTGTGATAATATTATCAAGCTTCCTTTAACAAGTAAACTGTACAGTATTATACATACATACAGTATATACATACAGTATAGTGTATATATACAGTACATATATATATACACTATACGTTGGCAAACATTGAGTAAATTGTTATTTGTGTTATTCTGGGTAATACTAAGGTTGCTAGACCGTAATTTTTCGTGTAATTAGAATTAATTATGTATAGTCATCATAGGCAAAAGAGTATCTCTTATTAAAGATACTACCTATAAATATATATAAATTAATTTTTACAAAATAATGTGTACCTTCAGCAAATGGATCGGTACAATTTGAAACGTCAAGTCGGTTAAAAAAAAAAAAGCTCCCGGAAAGCCTCCGCGAAACATTAATGAGTTCATGAATGGCAGCGGAAAAATCCTTTGGAAAAGTAGTATCAACGCTTGGGGTACACATTAATGCACACACAGTGCGCTGTGATCATTGCGCGAACCACACTCGCGTTAAATGAACACGTGCCAATTCGCACCGGTAATAACCTGCAATGCGAAATAATCGCGTAAGGTTTGCATAATCGACGAAGAAAAAAAAAACCGGACGTTTCCATCGGTCAGTACACGCTTCCTCCCGTCGCTGGCGGTACACTAAATTGTCCAAAATGCCCGACATTTGTGTGCGCGATGTCAGCAACTGTTCACTTTTTAATTCTACGCTTTGGCCCGATTCTTAAAATAGTAGACGAACAAAAATAAATCTCAGCTGATAAGAGACGGTGGTTACACATCTTGCGGATGAATTTTGCTTATTTGCACTTGTATAGTGCAAATACTCTGTAAGATACTGAATTTTTTAATATTTTATTTTATTTCAGTTTAATTATTTTTTTTTTTTGTAGTGTTGTGTAATTTTTCGCGTTGATTACTTAATATTATGTTATTATATTATTAACTACTTGTAAGTAGATTGTGATTGATATTTCTGTTTATTTGTCGGTTACTGAAATACTGATTTTAATTAACTAAATTAACATAAATTAACTTTAATAAGAAATCTTACATCTTACCGTGAGTGTACGTTGTACACGCGATAAGATATCCATTAGCAACACTGCAATGGAAAAAAATTGGCAAAAACTTACATTCAAATCATACTTCATTGTTTGTATTTTTCAGAAATTCAAACTTGAGCTTTACTTTTGAGTAGAAAATACTAAATCAACTTACGTAATTAATAAAATATATATAAGTATAATAATTCAAACTTGAGCGTTACTTTTGAGTATAGAAAATAATAAATCAACTTGTGTAATTAAAAAAAATATATAAAGGTATAATAATGCACTACAGCTATGTAGTATGCAAAGTTGCAGAACTCATTCATTGATTTCTGACGTATATCGTGGATCACGTGACAAATGCATTGTATACCGGTTAACTGAGTCGCGATTAATGATAAGAAAAGCCAAAGTGTCGATACAAAATTCAATAGGAAAATTTTAGCACTTCAGAAAACACTTTTTTTAACATTCAACGTTCTTCTTTAATTTAGCAAATCAGAAAATTATTTGATAAAAATGCCTTTGGTTTTGTGAAACGAATTGTTGCCTGAAATAATTTGAACGCAACTTTACTTTTGTTTACATAAGTTTGCAATGAACTTCCACACAAGATCAGATTAGACCTGAATATAGAGTTTGAATCGGATTAAAAATTAGAACTGGAAATAAAATTTAAACAGATCAATTTGTACATGACTGGACGACTCATTAGCCTTTACCAGAAGAATTTAAAAAAAAAGTCTCTATCAAACACGACAGTTCGACGATACCAGCCTATGAGAATCTAATCACATCTAATGATTTTAAAAAGTTTAACTGATTTGATCTCAATAGGCATTGGTTATTTCTAGCCATAAACTTTGGTTTACTACTCATTGAAGCGTTTCATTTTATGCAAACAACACTGTATTTCCCGAAGACAATTACAATTTCTCAAAAATAATTATATTATTAAGTGTTATTGTGAATCATTAGATAATAGGAAATACAAGTCTTTAAAAAAAGATAGCGAACTTTGATCGCTTGCTTAAACTCTATTGTTTTAATTTCATTAGAAAACACCGCGTTATCTACGAAGAACATATATATGTATATGTAAAGCATCGATGATTTTTAAGCGATAATGAGTAAACCGAGAATTAAAAATGAAGAGTAAATAAAAAAAAAAATTGCGTAAGTTGCTAAGTATAGAATTAATCAAACTTCATTTGTTTTGCCGCCTACGAAACGTACTACTTTTAGCCGGTTACTTTCTCACGTGCGTGATTACTACAGTATTGTAAACTACTCGAGCGTATAGCGATTGAGATCTTCTATATCCTAATCGGAGCTGATAAAATCATGTTAAATTTTCAATTGAGTTTTTGAAAGTGTATCTGATATTTTCTGATGATCCTTAATTCAAGTACTACTCAACTGATATCTGTCATAAAATATTAAAATTTTTTTATTTATTTATTTAGGAATAATTCAAAAAAGTAGGACATTATTTATTTACTAAAAAGAAAAAGATTCTCATTTACATTATTTTTGCTAATAAATTTAATAAGAATACTATAGCAATGATCAGATTATTTATGTATTAAAAAGAAAACGATTCTCTTTTACTTTATTTTTGCTAATAAGTTTAATAAGAATACTAGCAAAGATCAGAAAATATAAGTTGCTTCTTACTTTTGTTTGTACAACTTAAATTTAACAATTTAACAATTGTTTTAACGTCATTTAATTTGCTAATCTACTAAAAAGAAAATTTAATTTAGTGTCAATATGAACATTTGGATGGTATTCATTTCAATTTTTTACGCTTTTCTTTCTTTCGCTAAATCAGCCGCTGCAGTTCTTTAACAAACAAACCTGTCGATAAAAAATTTTTTTACATCGTGGTTAGTGCAGTTGGTCTTGGACAAATAAGATTACGGTGAGCTCCGGGAGTCCAGGTGACACTAACAATAATTGATCCAAACTATAATCATGTCGCGTGTCATCGAATATAACGTCGAGTGGTGGAGTGATTTTAATTTTCTCACTATATTTTAAACAATTTTTAACCCGAAGCTCAGGCTTTTTAAAGCTCAAGCTTCTTATTTACAAGTGATTAAAATATTACTAATTACATTGTACAATTTTTGTGAAGATTTTACATCGTCTTCAAATATTTTTAAACGACTAATTTCTTGGAAGAATAATATTGATCTACTGGTTATAAAAAAAAGCCCGATCGATCAAGTCAGCAGAAACCAGCTGGTTCTGACTAGCTGAGATTCGGTTAATCCTGGTTAAAAAGTGATTTAAACATCGCTAATAATAAACGATAATAAACGTCACCAATAAACGTCGGCCACTGATAATTTTATAATCATCGTGCATATGAACATATGCACATGCAGTTTTCGCATGCAAACATAGTGATTCTAGTTCATATCTTTGTCATTCATTTATTCTTTTTCCATATTTATTAAGTTTGAAACAAATTTTACGTTTATTGGAGAATTGCTTCCTCCTCGAGGAAGCTTTTTTTTTTATTTATTAGACTTAATGAACGACTTAAAATTTTCTTGATCGTATCTTTCCGTTAACATCGTAAATCTTGTATTTTAGAAATTTGAAAATAAATTTCTCGTTGAAGATACTAAAAAAGTTAATTTCTCTTATCTACAGATTTTATTCTATCCTCGTTATTTGTACTTTTGCTAATTCACTCGGATGTTCACTCACGACCCACCTTTCCTTTTTGACCTGACACACTAAACGGTATAAGCAATTAGCTAAAACAAACTATAGTGGAAGCCAAAAAAAATCTTTCCTCGAAACGCAAAATTTAATTTTATTTCTATATAAAAACAGAGTGATAAATTATAATTGTAAGGAACAAAATTATTAGGTAATTTATGGCACATCATTAAAATGCATGCTAAATATTATCGCATGCAATTATATTAATTTAAAATAATACGCTGCAAAAAAAATTAATTATCATAATTTCTATACGCTTATCAGTTAAATCAATATTATTGCATATTAAAACTGTTGTTACTAGTAGTAATTACAAAAATAATTATATTGAATTAAAATATTAGTTTTTAATTGTTAAACATTAATGTACATGAATTTAATTGATATACTTATAAATTAATTGTAGATAACCGCTTCTTATTTTTGTTTCGAGTTTTGTTTACTAACGCTACGAACTCTGTAAATAGTACTAAGAATAAATTACCATTTATACAATATCCATTACAACCTCATGAAAAATTTACAAAAAAAATGTATTTTCCGAGACGTTCGCTGGCAAAAAAAAGCAGAAGGCAATACTTGTAAAAATAACAAAATTAACATACTGATAACGCTAATCCTTTCTTAAAAATCCTTTCTTAAAAAAGTGATGGCAGGATGTTGTAAAGCATTTTAAAAGGCGATTTGATTAATACGCACGTGTATATCCGATTAAATGGCGCTAAATTTAAAAATCTAACCACAAAAATAACAAAATAAAAAAGAAGGACGTGTAAAGCGCGTTTGATTGTTGCTAGATATGATTAAAAACTTCATTTATTTTCTTAAGTGATCCAACAGCTGGATCTTTTATTTACTAATTTTAAAATGCAAAAATATCACGTATGCAACTCGAGACGCCAATATTCGCTACACGCATGATCACTTTTTCCTGACGACCGGAGAAAAGAAGCGCATGGTTTTTTATCGGTTTTTCTCTTTTTAAAGAATTTGTATTGACACAGTCGCAATCGAACGTTTTGCTTTACAAATTAGTCGACGAATATGTACGTCTTGTTTTCGAACAAAACTTCTTCAAATTAGCGCCTCTAAGCGTAACGGTTATTACTCGTGTGGCGATATGCCTCGTTATGAGCAAATATTAAGTGTATAAAAAAGCAAAGTGTATAAAAAAGTCAGTCAATAAAAAAAGACGGTGCGGAGACTATAATTTAGGCAGCATACTAATCTCGTCACACGAACTTTTATTTAAACGAAGAAAAATATACATGTATATGTGATTAAACGTTAACAGTTTTAAGTATTTTCATGTCTTTTTACGAAAAGAACATTTGACAAGGACAAACGTCAAGTTTTTAAAAACATTTTAATAAATATTTTCATAATAACGAAATTGCGGCTGCGACGTAGTTCTACGTCAGGATGGAATTTCGGAATACTCTTTTAAATAATAGTGAGATTTAAAATCTGATCTCTACGTTTAAAAGACTATTGACCGCTACTAAGTACGTCATAAAAACATTTGCATACTGCCAGTGGATGGACTAGTAGTCCAACTTTTTGGCAATTATTTTAAGACATTTTCCTCTAAACTTAATAATCAAAAATATTTTGATTGATGGAAGTAAATTATACAGTTTCCTCTACAAGCTAAAATGGCTCTTTTTTTAGAGTCATTCTAAAGTTGATTCATTCATAGATTTAAATTTGAAAATTTCTCTAGTAGAGTGAAATAATCACTTAACACGAGTAAAATGACTTAATTTCACTCTGGTAGACTGATTTTTTTTTAGTTTATGGTCTACATTTGAATGAAAAAATTACTCTACTTCCACCGGAGTCAAATTTCACAACATTTCACTCTAACTGATTTAGTGTCTAGATAAGTGATAAAAAATGATAATAAAAAATATTTTTTCAATCTTTTATATAAAATCAGAGTAAATTTCGTTGCTTTACAAATCTTAGATATGTAAGATAATACTAGAAATTTTCTCATTCTTCACTGGTAAACCTTCCCCTAATCTTCCGATCCAAAAATTTTCACCTCTCTTTCAAATTAATATCAGATCTAATCTCGTCTTAAAAACCTAAGTTTCTATGATCATCCTAAAAATGTACGTCTTCTTCTTCTCTGGTCACATACCCTTCAATCACAAATTTTTTACCACCCTTTCACTTCAAAATCAGAGCAACTCTCCCGTTACAAATCTAGATATCAGTTATCATATCTAAATTTAATCCAATGAAATCCCACTGAATTTCAGAGCAGTGACATACTTTTGACTGAAAAACAGTGAAATTTGACTGTTTTTCAGTCAAAAGTATGTCACTGCTTTGAAATTCAGTGGGATTTCACTGGATTAAATGTAGAGGGTAGACATATCCCCATAACAAAAATTCTTAGAAAGCTCCTTTGCTTTAGATTCTTAAACAATACCTGCAATGAGCAAAAACTACCTTATAATATAAGAAATCAAGCGACTCTCCACCAGCGACAATCCTCTCGATCGCTCCTACGAAAATGACAAATTTGAGTCAGCCAGTCTCGAATTTAAAGGGCGCGCCCCTCCACCACCCGCGAATACGTCACGACGAATAAATTCGAAGAGGCGCTGACGGCCGGATTAGCAGTTTCGAAACGGCGTGCCGGCGCCGGGACTACAAGAGGAGAGGGATTACGCTGCTCGTCTCGGGCTAATTAGCGATCGGCGATACAAGTGTCTCGGGCCGCCGGAGAGAGGAGGAGCGCTCGATAAAAAGGAGCCGAGGCGGGCGCGAGAACGAGCTTTGCAAGCGAGTCGCGCGCCGAATCAGCTTGGGGTCGACGGTTTCCGTTTCCAAACGCATCTTCATTTTTTTTTTTTTTTTTTAACTTTTTTTTAAACCATCTTTTTATCGAAGAAGAAAAGTGGTTCGAGGTGTGAGTGACTGTGAATTTAGACGGCGGCTGAGCTGGGAGGCTCTCGTCAGGTAATCATCTATACTGAACATATAAGTGTTTGTTTCTTGATTGTAGGAAAATATTGTGTTTCGTTGAACTTTATTCAAGTGTAAGATTTTTTATCGAATTAAAAAATATTTTCTAGTTTTTTTAATTTGGTGGTTCTGCAAAGTGTTTTTTTTTTTTCTTTTTTTTTTTAATACGGTTGATCTAGAAATTTTAGAATAATTCATTTCTATTGTGATCTGGAGGTACTGCTATATAAGTGTAACCGTTAGGTCAAAATATCAGTTTTTGATATTGTTATCTACTGCACAGTTATGTTAAAATAAATGTTAGTAAATTATCATCATACAGTTTTTTTACAAATAATTGTAATTAATAATTAATGTAAACGTAAAAAAATTATTTAAAATGAGTGCCTATTTTAGTATTTCCTAATCATACAAATTTATATAAGTACTCATAGTAATAATATAATTATTGTTTTCTTAAACTATTAGTAATTCTTCTTTTCCTTGCAATAAGTCATTAATTATTGTCGGTTTGAATACACGTTAACGTAGCCTACAACAATAATAAGCACGTTTTACGCATTTGCAGATGCATTATAATAACATGTATTTTATCAAAGTATACATCTTAATTACTCGCGATCGCATGAGACCGAAAAAATTTTATCTGCGTCTAATTTTTCTATGTATTACTCAAAAATTCTACTATATAGCATCAATGATATCACTGCCTTAAATTTTATAGAAGCTACTAAAAATAAATAATTTCATAAGTTACATTATTTCTTATAAAAATTTTATTTTAAATACACGGTTCAAAAAATTAACATATTTCGTACACTGAGAGAAAAATTTAGTAAGTTTAAGTAAATATTTTCTTCAATAGTACTTGTTAAATATTTCTTTGTATCAATTAATCATTTTTTTTGAGACTAATAAATTTGTTTAGAAACAAATAAATTCATTTAGTTTTAAAGAAATATTTAGTTAATTCCAAGAAATATTTAACAAATACTATTGAAGTAAATATTTATTTAAAATTACCAAATTTTTTTCAGTGTATGTCATTCAACACAAGAAATGTGGAAAGAAATACTACACAATCATGTGTTATTATTGCGCATGCGCTACTTGCCAATCTTCTTTTCTGTCATTTACACGACATTAAATGACATATTTTACAAATAACACATAAGCTTGTGTGTTAATAAAAAAAGTAACGCACAGTTTTTAAGCAACAAATTTCGCTTATGTTAATTTAACACACGAGATATGTGAATTTTAACACACAGAATATTAATAGACGAAAAAATATAACATATTACGAATACGTTTTGAACCATGTAGTAATCGAATATAATTATTTAGTACTCGAATATGAAGAGTATCATCAAATTTTCGTTAAATTTTATTTAAAAAAACCTGATCTGCTTAAATTTTTGTGTACAATACAGTTTAAAAAGTGAAAATGAAATTTCATTGTGTTCATAACGGAATTCTTTTACCGTTTATCTGACCATACGAGTATAAAGATGATTGGAGAACAAATATTACAAGTGTCTGTGCTAATGTGTTACTATTTTTAAATTAATCTCGATCGCCGAATACGTCGATTGCACTTAATCAATCGATCATACTGTCAACCCAATACTTATTATTTGTGAATCACAAATTCTGATAAACAATTCTGCGGAACGCATAGTTAATTCTACTTATGCATGAGTATACAAAATTTGTTAACAAATGCTCAATCTGCTTTCGTAACGTATAAATTATTATTTTCTTGGATTTGATTGATTACAAATGAAAGAAAACATTTCATTTTTGCTAGAAATCATCAGGCTGTTTAATTTTATTTAAATCACGTTATTTCGCATGTAAATAATGCATCTCGTGACGTTTTTTGTTTACGCCCATTACTCACGAATAAAGAAGATTATTTTTGTTTAAGTATCATTCTAGGTACATCTCATTGCAAAGTCTGCAATTGTTTACAGAGAAAACTTGAATTTTATTAGTACAGTAAACGATTCATTGAATTCGTGATTAATATAAGAAAATGTTTATATAATTACACTCACTGCAATTTTGGTCTTATCTATCTGGTTTTTTTAAATGAATTGTGTTAAATATTTACTGTATAAAGCATAATAATATAATAAACCCTCGATTTGTTCAGTATTTTCAAAAATAATAACAAAATTTACAAGTTCATATATATTTTATACATATATGCAGCAATAAAAGAAAAATAATAGATAATTGTTTTCTCACAGCAGATCATCAGAAGGAGAGTCAGAAGTTCATGTAACCGCGCAGCAGCGTACTATCAGTGCCGCATGAGGGCGAGCCTTCCATATCAGTAAGGAGAAAGATTGACGTCGCATCACCGGTCGATGACAAAGTCATCGCCGATCGCTCGACGGCTGGACCGTCGATGCGTTTACTCGGACGACTGACGGATACTTTTTAATTTATCGCACTCGTCTGAGCTGATTGCCAGTGAGGACAGTTCCTCGCTAAACTTTTTTGGAAAAAAGTTGCAGAGGACAGATTTTAGTTTCTCGACCGTGAAGTATTATTAATTTTTTAAGCCAGTGAGTAAATATTTATTCACTATTAATCAGCATTATTTACTATTAATATTTACTATTAATAATGTAGTAGATACAATTAATAGTGTAACGAAAATTTAGTTGTAAAAATTTGAAAATCAAATTATTATGAAGGTTAATGATAAAGGAATTAAAAAAAAAAAAAATTTAATTAATAACGACGTGATATTAATTGTAAGGTCAAATAAAATTTAGTATGAGGCGATCATTTTTTTACTACAGCAAAAAGTTTTCTCTTTTATTTTTATCGTACAGTTTAAAGGATATAAACACAAGTTCACTTTGTTCTTTAGAAACATTTAGGGAATGATTTTCAAATTGTATATTATAGGTGCTATATGAATTGCAGAAAAAATAGCTTTTTTGGACAATCAAGCTTAAAATTTTCTAAAATTTGTTAAACTAAGTAAGCAATAGAGTTCTAACACACGATCATCTTTCATTGATTCCAGAAATGTATATGGAGGAGTACATCGCTCAGCAAGCCGTCGAACAGACAGGTAAATTAGATTTTCCTTCGAACAAACCAATTAGAAACGCTGTGCACCGAAAAATACAGACGTTCCATTAAATTTTCAAAAATTCTTTGAAAACAGGCTTCGGTAGGTTCAACCTGAAGATCACCGGGGTGTGCGCCCTGATGTACTTCAACTGTGCGTTCTGCATCACGAGCGTTGGTTTCGTCGTGCCCACCGCCGCCTGCGACTTCCAGATGACGACCATCGACAAGGGCCGCATCAACGCTGCTCCCATGCTCGGTAAACATAAATTATTATTTCTTTTTTTAAAGTTGTGCAACTCGTGCCAAGACAGTTACGTAAATTAGCATATATAGGCTCCTGCCTTTAATTTTGTGATTCGCGAGTTCTTGTTTTTTTTTTTCTTAAGTCACTCCACAGTTTTTAATTGTTGCGCCTGCTTTTTAACTGGACTTTTCTATGAAGATTTGTATAATTTATTTGATTTATTATATGATTCTATGATTCAGTTCATCGTAGAGGATGTGTCTTATAATTGGGCGGATTTTTCGTAGCTCGCAGTGCGAAAATTAATAATTATTTTTAATTATACAAATTTGATTTAATCTACAGACGTACAGGTAAATTTTAGGAATATCAAATTAGTCTGTATATAAATATGAAATTCTATGAATAATCACTCTATAATAATGACAAGCACGCAAAAAAAAGGTTACTTTTTTGTTTAGTTAACTTTAATTACAGGAAGAGGTATATTATAACAGCAATATTCTGCACGCACACTGCAAAGAATCCCAACTTTTCTATACTGAATAAAAATAGCTATAAAAATGAATCTGGAGTATTAGCAAATGATTCCCAGTTCATCTTGTACTTTTAAAAATGATAATTTAAAAAAAAAAAAGAAAAACAAGCGGTGCATCTGTTGCTCTAACAATTGTACATCTTATTTCTCGACGAATTAATTACTACGCGCGAAGCTAAAAATCATCGGCAAGATTAAAGCTCCAACTTCGCGGCTGCATCCGTCCACGTAAGAGTATTTGCTTATAAATTACGCGACCATCGATTAGCCACAAATTAAAAATCGAATTCACTTCGGTCTGCGCGAGTCTTTGTAACTTTGCTGTAAACGGATTTCTTTTTATCTGCGAAAACGATTAATTTTTATGCGGAAGATTTTCTGTGTGTGTGCGAAGAAGCTCTAGGCCAGCAATCGGTGATTGGTACTGCCGCATACGTCATCCGATTTCCTTGAATCTCCCGCTTGCTTTTGCGCGATTGATGCAGACGAACGATAAAAGACTTTTTTTTTTAAAAAAAAAAAAAAAAAAAAAAAAGAATAAGAAATTCGGAGTTATTCAAATCCTCCGAATTTTTCTTTCTAAAGTAAAACGAATTGATTGTGCAAAGTATAACAATTCGTTGAACAAAGGATTATAATTTTAATGTATATGCACAGATAAAACTATGACAAGAAGTTCATAAAGTATAAAACAAAAAAAATTTTTATGCTCTAAAATATTATGTATTTGTGCAGGTATGGTCGTGGGATCGTGCCTTTGGGGATACATAACCGATCTGAAAGGACGAAGAGCATCCCTTTTGTTGGCATTATTCCTGCAATTGATGGTCGATGTCCTGTCCTCGGTTATACCAAGCTACTGGGCATTTGTCTTTCTCAAGTTCCTCAGCGGTGTCGGGTAAATTTCATTAAACTAATACTTTCTTTAATTGGTTCCATGTTTCTACTATGATTATTTATCTCTCATTTTATAATCTATTAATTTGCAGTGCCACCGGCCAGCTGACCATAATTTTCCCATATCTCGGAGAATTTCAACCTACGAGGTATAGGCACATGCTGCTAACGTGGATGGAATTTTCATGGGCCATTGGAGTGATTGCGGTTGCATGTAAGTCACACCTAAATTGATAATTAACAAAAAATTTTAATTGTTTAAAAACGACTGACGATAATATCAACATTAATCTTGACTCGTCCTCGAATTAAATGCAGGGAATACCCGCTTTTATCGGTGACATTAATAATTGATTAAATTTTTACCTGATGCAGGTACTATTAAAAAAGTCTTTTTATCACGAGGATAAATATGAAGGTAATACTTGTGAATAAATTAGTGGTTCTTTGAAAACGCCAATTACTTACTTGACGTAAATAATGTGAATGATGAGGGTGCATTATTTCCGCAGATCCCAGATGAACTAGATTTATTATATTGGTTTAACGAATAAAAAATCTGTTAAACAATTAACTTGGATTTACATATATTAATTAGTCTTCAAGGTAAAAATTACAGATTTTTTATCGTCACTACTGATTCGTTTACACGCGGACCAGATCAATAACAGTTGAATTATCGCCAGTTGCCTTAATTTTTTTTAATTGTCAATATTTCTATCTGGTTGTAAGGAAATATCATCATTTCAGCTAAATGTCGATAATTTGTATACTATGATGCAGTAATTAATTGCTCTTCGTTTCAGTGTTCGCTTGGGTGATAATCCCACTGCCATTCCAGTTCAAGATAACGATGTTTTCCTTCAGTTCTTGGAACTTATTTGTATTGTTGAGTGTGACGCCGGCACTGCTTTGTTTATTTTGGCTGCTCACACTGCCGGAGACACCCAAGTTTCTTGCAGAGAATGGCAAGCGTGATTCTTTGCTGAAAGTGCTCACGCGCATGTACGTGGAGAACACTGGCAACAGCGCTGAGGAGTTCAAAGTTAGTTGCCATTTTCAATTTAAAAACTCATTCACTCTTTTAACGATTGATGAGTCGATAAACCGCCTTGGTCGTAGCAGAAAATATCCATCAGGATGGACTGGATTCCATATAAATCCACATGGATCCCATTTGAATCCACATGGATTTCATATGATTCCACATGGAATCCAGTTGATCTACATGAAATCAACGGAATATAGTTTATCTATGAGAATACAATACATGGTTTCATGACAATTTCTTCGTGGTTTGTTTAATTAAAGTTATTTTTTTTTTCAAAGTTTTAAATGAAAAGATTCATGGAGCTTATTAAGATAATGTAATTCATTGATTGACTAAAGTATGAAGAGATTAGAAACTAATTTATATCTTTTGATTGAATTCTGTTTTAGCGTGTGAATTCTATCCATAAATTTCACAGATCAATCAAGTCAAGATCCTTTAATGAACCATACTGAATTACATAATTAATTAGCATATATCTTGTTTATTCGCTACAATAATTATCTTTCTAATCATATATCTCACTGATTTGTTCGTTTACCTCGTCTGATTCATTCATACTGTTTTATTAAAAAGATTCAATGAATATTCTTATTTTTGCAGGAAAAACTTTTAAAGTGCGGTGTACCGTCGATCAGTAGCCTGGTAAGTCAGGAGGAGGTAATAAAGACTGAGGAGCTTACGAAGGAGAAGCGTCGCATGAAGATGACGAAGAAACAGAAGCTAAACGAGATGCTGATAAACTCAAAAACTCAAATGAAGAGGCTCATTCGCAGGCCATACCTGATGCGACTGTGCGTATGCGGTTCCATCACGTTTTGCATGACCTCGACCTACTACTCCTTGATGACCTGGTTCCCCGAGCTCTTCCAGCGATTCGCCGCATTTGAAAAGAATTTCCCTGATGAGTTTGCCAGTGTCTGCACAGTATCGAAGAAGATTCCTGGCCTTAACAACACTGAAATCGTAAGTTTGCCATTGCCAGTCTTACGATGACGTTATCAAAATTATGATTTGAAGGATGAAATGATATAATTGTTAAAAGAACACAATAATGGACAGAAATAATACTTTTTGATAAGTTTCAAGGTTGATATCTTTTTAATAGTCTTTTTAATACTCATTCAGTACAAAAAAATATAAAACGTTTGTGTTTGAAACTTTGGATCAGTATATGTCATTGAATTGTAAAAAAAAAATTCTAAATTGGCTTATTCCAGGAGGATAACCCCTTTGGCTGTGGCAACCAGATACACTACACTGTATATGAGCACTCCGCCTGGTTAGGCGTTGCCTGCATACCATTTGCGATAATAGTCCCGCTTACGGTGAATCGAGTTGGCTACCGTGTGTACATGAGTAAGTGCTCAAAAATGATTACACTATTTTAGCTAAATTTTCCTGTACTTTTATTACGAAAGCATATATTATTCAAATTTGAAATGATACAATCAAAAATATACAATTTTCTTGTTGAAACATAAGTGATTTGATTTGCAAAATTTTTATACTCCACTGTTTGCATTACAGCGCTTACGGCGACCATCTCATGTGCAGTAACAATTGCATTCTTCTTTGTGAAAACTTCAACTCAGAATCTCGTACTTTCATGCATCTTCGAAGCATTCACCTCTCTGAACATCAGCGTCATGTACTGCATCATTGTCGACATCTTCCCAACAAATCTCAGGTGAATTGACTAATAATTTAAACAAACTAACATAATAAAATATATTATAATGGACGATGTACATTAACCAGTTTCTTTCTTCAATTTCAGGGTAATAGCGTCAGCCATCGTTTTGCTTGTTGGTCGTTGCGGCTCACTATTCGGTAACATGATCTTCGCTTACCTCATCGACGATCACTGCACCGCACTCATCATTATTATGGCATCTCAACTATTGTGTAAGTATATTTTGCAGCTCTTGCAGATGCAAAATTGCAAGTACATTATGATCTTGAATTTGGTCTTTCTTGCAGTCGCCTCTGCTGCGAGTTTCGCCACGCCAAGCAGAGATAAAATGAAGAAGATACAAGAAGGCACACCAGGGGACATCGAGATCCAAAGCAAATTGTGATAATCCCGGTTAACATTTAAGCGGAATTTAAAGCGACGTCACGTCGGCAAAACCAAAAAGATTTCATTACTTCAACCGTACCTATGTCGAGCTTCTGTGCAGTTACCTTAAATAGAAGTTTACTTAGTTGGATGGATTTATTTTGAATCCTAACATGAATCGTTTTATCAACCAATCTATTTGGCTGGACAATCATCTGCAAACTGCAGAAAACCAAACCCGAAAAGTATAAAATCGTCCAGACTAGTTCAATGTACAGTAGTTTTATAATTAGGTAATACTTTACCGTTACTTTCCTAAAATACTGATTAGCTTCAACCGAGTTCAAGTTACCTAATCGGATTTGACGAATGTAAATCCGAAAAACTGCCCGAGTATGCTGCATCATAAATTAGTGTGAGAACTCAAATGCGATTGAACATTTATTTTTTAACAAAAAAGAACTAATTTTATTATACCGATTGAGGTATTTACAGTGTCAAATTAAGTATTCGCTATAACCTTGAATAAGGAAGAAAATCGAAAGGACGCATGCACGCACGACTTGCTTGAAATTTCTAGTCCATATTGTATCTGATCTAAAGATTTGATCCAAGATTAAATCTGGTGATTTGCAGATTTTTATATATTGTCGTTCTTCAAGAGGAAGGACCGAACATTACATTACGCTACAGAATTTGTCCCTGCAGATGCCACTCACGACATGACTTCACGCATAACTTTCCTCAGTCTATAATAAAGAAGGAGAGAAGCAAGAAGGTAAAAGAAGAAAACGATGTTTTTATAGCCTTAGATTTCGGTCGAAATCGGCAAGAGCCGGTTATATCCGATCATCGTTACTCATGTGCTCATTAACCGACATTTAAACTGTTTCGCAGAGATTTTATGTAATCGTGAGGGACTATCTTACACGATCCTCTTTTTCTTTTAAGATTGTCCACTATAGGCTTCACGCAGAAGCGCATGCGTTCAGAGTGATTGTTCAAAATGCCTTGAGAACGCTATTACCGATCATTTTCGATTATTCAATGGTATTGGATTTCGAAAAGCGTGTAATTATGCGGTATTGTTGCTGAAATATTGCGTTTATTGCAATTGAATTTAATAGGAAACTTAATGATAAGTAACGATTATTGATAAGTAACGATTATATTGAATCGGTTCCAGTACCAATCGAAATCGGTACGGCCATACCAAGTATTGTACTGATATGCGAGTACTTATCGTTTATTACACGTGTATGAATCTTAAGAGAATAATTTTAATGTGTATAATTTTTAATGAATAAAATAGACAGTTTTAAATAATCGGATAGGACATTATAGTAGTAAAGTATTTTAAAAAGTAACGTTTTAAGGGGATCCAACACCGTTAAAAATGGCTTCACAAAAGTACCTAAAAATAAATGAAAATGAATTAATAAAAATTG
>JAWWEP010006707.1:0-21329 GCA_035582995.1 Sycophila quercilanae | reverse complement strand
AAGTTTTTTATTTATCCAAACAAAATGAAAATCCTTGATAAATCGCGGAGCTTTGATAATATTGAAAATGTTGCATTCGATCGATCGAGTAATTATATTTACTTAGTCTAAAAAGTAATTTTCTGATTTTTTAAATATTTTTCGAATTATTTAATTAAGCAGGAATAATTTATGCGTATAGGACACGGTTAAGCATTAAAATTTCTTTTTACAAAAAAAAAAATGTTTACGCGAAAGTCCCCATAATTTTACAAAACTTTTCGTGCGAAAATGATTCTAACAAAATGACCCATCAAATATAAATGCCAATTAAATTAATCGACACAAGTCATCAATACGAATCGACGCTTAACGAGAAATCATTAACGAAAATTCGTAAACCACATAACTGCTTCTAAAATTTGTCTTCCCAAAAGACATCGAACTCAAACAAACTCATCAAATTGCCATTAGCAATACAATCCCACCCAACGCGGAAAACCATAAAAAAAATATTCGAAAGTGCACGCGATCACCGCCAGCCTCGAGTACCCGCAAGTCACGAACAAAAGAAAAAAAAACAATCGGTCGAGGTGCAAAGTCAAACCAGGTAATAAAGAGCATCGGCCGGGCAAGGGTACCCCATTATCTCCAGACGGAATCATAATATCAAAGCACACCCGGGCAAAAACAATAAACGTCCGCGCACTGAGATAATGAGGCGAGAAATCGACGACCCGCTGAAGAAAAATAAAGCAGGCGGGGGAGGGGTGAAGTAAGGGGAACTCCTCGTCATCGGCGAACGGGGGCGTATAATGCGGCCATACTCAATGAAAATCGATTTACGGCTACGATCGAGGGGGCACTCGACATGTGGGCCAGATAAGAATTGCTATTTGTTTTGGGCGGACGCGCGCCCGGCCAGTTACTTCGACGCGCGGGACTATACTGGATTATATCGTCGGTATCGGCGAGGTCAACTCGAGTCGACGGAATTAGTGAGCGGCGATTATGCGCCCCGTCAAGGGGACGGATTTTTCACGCTTTTCCTGCTTTTTTTATTTTTTTTTTCATTGCCATCACACGAGTTTCAATAGAATTACGTGCGAGTTTTAATTCCGTTGTTTTACAGGTAAATAAATTGTGAGTATTTTGTGCATTTTGATTTTGGTTGTTGTAAAGTAATTGATGCAAAAATGTTATCCCCTAAAGTTGAATTAGTGAGAAATTATTAAAATTACTCCATTAATGACTGAATAATATTTCTATAATTTTTAGAGAAACTTCACTAGTTATAGTAATTTTTCACTAATAAATCACCTTTAGATAAGTATTTAGTATAAAATCTTTGCTGTGAAACAGAAAATTTTATAATTTAATTTACTAAAAATAAATAAATAAATAAGTAAACGTTTTTATATCGCACTGAGAAAAAAGTTCAGTAATTGCAACTAAACATTACTTGTTTTAACTAATATTCGCTTGTTTCAACCAAAATTTTATTTGTTTCAATCAAATATTAGTTGAAACAACTAACCATTGGTTGTGATTACTCTCCTTTTTTTACAGTGCAGATAAACAATGATGAAAATGCTTGATTTCTACCAATTTAACAATAGATAACCTAAACTCATCGAATTATGCATGACAGTATAAATGGTCAGATGAAAGTATCTTTTTTAACATTCGACTATCAAACAATCCTTGTTCTTTAAAACCGAGGCATTATGTTTTCCACAAAATAAAATTCATGTACGCACATTAATAAATTTGAATTTCTGGGCTACCAGTGCCACTGAAAAATTCATTAGCCACACGAACGTATAATTTTCTCTATTTCAATCTGCTTCAGTGGTATTCAATGCTCTCCTCTCTGACGTCAAAAAAAATTACTCCACACTCAACCCACACACCGAAAAAAATAAAAAGTAGTTCTTACTGTTTGCACAGTAGATTTAACTGTAAAATTGGAAGTAAATTTATCTTTTCGAATTTTCAGGAGAATCTACTTTACAGAACTGTCAAAGCTACTTTTCTGTAAAGTAGAATCTACTTTTCTGTAAAGTAAGATCTACTTTATGGTTGGGAAGTAAACTGTTATTTCTACTGTAAAAAATGTTAATTTTACTGATTTTGCAAAGCAGTATCTACTTTTTCTAGTCTAGCAGATATTACTGTTTCAAAACAGTAAGAATTACTTTTTTTTTCGGTGCAGCCGTAAACTCCACTTGCCAATTAACCGGCACAGTCCACACTTATACTTAGAGTACCACGTCGTCTCCAGCTCACGTCAAGAACTAAAGAAAAAAGTAAAAAAAAAGGCGCTTCTCCCATCCACGAGGAAACATCAGCGCCGTAAGTCGTGAAGGACCCGTAAAGTGCAAGTCTGGTCTCGCTGGTGTACAAACCGGCGTTCAGTCGGCCGTTCGCTCTCGCAACGGCAGCATGTGTTTCGCGGCGTGAGTATAGGAGCAGACGCCGGATCGAGCCCACCGGACGATGGCCGAGTCGGCGCGCCCGGTCAACGACAGCCTGGCCGACATCATCGGCGACCCCAGCCCCAGGTGAGCGCCGCCACCGGCATTCGCCCCCCAGTTCCCATCAGCTGACGATTTTTCTGTGTTTACATGTGCACGCGGCGTCTGTACGATCGAACTGTTTTAATGTGGCACTGTTTTTTCAAGTGTTTTACGAGTGATCGTGTGTGCAGCAGCCTTTTTCTTCGTGTAAATTTTGTTTATATATATTTTTTTTTATTTAAACATCAGAAGTAGGATCCATTACGATTGGTATGAAAAGAAAGAAATATAATATATTATAAACAAATAAATACGTAAAAATATTAAAATGAACTTAAAGAGTGAAAGCGTTTTTGTATATATAAATTTGTGAAAGAGGGCTGTTTGGGATGAGTCAGGTATGATAAGTGCTTTTGGTATATGTAGTTGCAACGCGTCCTCGAAAGTTCATTGTAGTAATTAATAGTTTTGTTTTTTTTTTTATTGAACCTGTCATTTTCATTCTCGAATGAGCATTGGAGTATAATAGTTGACTTAAGGGGGCCAACCTGAGTTTATTTCAGTAAAAAACAATTTAATACTTATTAACTGTAAAAATTTTATTTTAAATTTTTAATAATCAAATCCTTTTATATTTATTTTATGTACATAATATGTGATATTAACACATTCAAAAAGTTCTTTTAGTGCTCATGGCCTCTTGTATTACGCACCCATGAATATCTTATATTTTTACTTTGTCATTTCCTTGCCACTGGATTTTACATAGCTTCTGACCATTCAATCTTCTTCAAACTTTAGGATTATATTCTTTACGTACTATTTTATGGACTTAACGGATTGGAATTCCAAATAAAAGTTCCAGAGTAAATACTATGCTCGAAGCATTCGCTTTTCTTTATATAATTATTAATATTTTACACATAAGTGTATCTAGTAATTAGTAAATCTTTATATCTCAAAAAAGTAATCCGCTAGGATAGAAAAGTACTTTTAGCTTAAACCAAATGACAAAGTAAAAATGTAAGATATTCATGGGTGCGTAGTACAAGAGGCCATGAGCACTAAAAGAACTTTTTGAATGTGTTAATATCACACATATTATGTACAGAAAATATAATTATAAAAAGATCTGATTATTAAAAATTTCAAATAAAATGTTTACAGTTAATAAATATTAAATTCTTTTTTACTGAAATAAACTCAGGCTGGCTCCTTAATTTGCATAATTTACATCTAATCATCGCGCGTGGATATCTACGTGTTAAAGACGCGCCCATGTTTGTCGGTGAAAATTATATACATCGGTTATCCTTGAACATAGTGGACTTTACCAGAATCTGCGTGAGATACTTTGCATTTTACCGAGAATCGGAGAAATGAATAATTAAAGTAGCAACAGGAAAAAAACTAGACAATCAAAATTTTAAATCAGATGACACTGCCGTGTCTTCCACTTCCAAAATAATACGTTTTTTCCGCTTAAAATAGACTTTATTCCGTATATCTTGTTTTCAGACCAAACATCGATAACATCAGCTGGGTATAGTCACAATGAGAAGGTCAATTTTCAGTTATGCCGTTTTTCGATTAGTTGCTTATTGACTCGTAAAAGTTTTTTTAAAATACAGCCGAAAAAATTGATTAATTTATAAAATTAATAATTCAATCAGTTTATACAATTTTTGTATTATACATCATTTTCATCGTTAATTTAATACAAACAAATTGTAAATGGCTTTAATTACTTCCGCGTGATTTTTACTATTTAAAAAATAATAGAACGAAAAAATTTTGAATGAGAAGCATTTCTCATTTCATTTCTTTGAATGGAGTTTGTAGATAATTTCACTAAATGAACGTAAAATCATTATGTCACTTGGTTTTAGTATAAAGGGAGAGACACGAAAAGTAAACGGCCCCGTTTATCTCTCATCGCTCATATACGAGCCTTCGTGATTTTTCTATTAACAAACAATTTTATGTAATAAGTAGATAACCGAATTGATTGCGGCATCGATGGGAAGAAAACATGGGGTGATTATTATTGGTAAAAATAATTGACGCGTATATGCGCAGGCATAGTTCGCGGCAGGAAAAACTAATAAAGCAAACTTTAATACTTTATCGGGACTTCATCAATGTTTATACAGTTCTTGGATCAACTTAGTTTACTTGGCTCTCACCTTATTCCCGGTTTATTCATAATTAAAGTTGTTTTCATTTTGTTTTATTTATTTATTTTCTTTTTTTTTTAAAGCCCGAACGAAAAATAAAACCGTTTATTTTTTCGTATTTATAAAAATAATTATTACTTAAATGCAATGCAAATAATGAATTTGACTGCCATGTAATTTTTTTTTCATAATCCAATAAAAGTGTTTACAAACTAAAATATAATACTCATTCAATGACCAATCAATTGTCAATTAAACGATGTTTTTGCATAAATTTATGGGAGCAGTCATTTAATATTTATTTAATAATAAGGGTATAGTCCAAAAAAATAAAATATACGATAATTGCGTGCAACAAATATCAATCAATAATAAAATATCAAGTTAGTCATGAATTTTCGTGGACAAAAAGCTACCGAACGGGAAGCAATATATATTTTTCCGTTATTACCTCGCATCAATTATTTCCTCAATTAAAGGTCATTAGCACGAGAAAATTTCGTTTACATAGAGTATTTTGTTTCACAAGACGGAAGCGCGTGGCCACTCTTTTTTTTATTCCAAAAGGTAATCGACCTATTGTTTGAATATCGTGATTCATTTTACGCATGAAGTTGACAGCGATTCTATATGTATGGAAAATACGTACTTTTCAAGGCAACGAATCCGATATCCTACTGCACAGAAAGAGCTCATAAAAATAACAAGTAGAGATTAATCCTTACGTGATGCACGTCACTAATTTAGGTAAAAGGATTAAAGAAGAGAAATATTTGGGAAAATAAAAAAATTTACATCGAATTCAATTGAAGATAAAAGAAAAACGAGAGATAGTTGTGAATTGTTTAAACGAAAGTCTAAACAGCTGCTGCCCTTCTAAAAAAAAAGCAGATTTCATCGTCCATTGAATGTATCTGTTAACGTGTATCGAAAGATTATTCTCATAAAATTTACTCTAATAACAAAATAATTAATAATAATTAATTAATCAATTAATTAATAATTACACCTAATAAATTACAATCACGGGGTCACTTCAATTCACCGTAAATTTTCACAGCAAAATTTTCTCAGCGTAATGCAATTATTGACAAATTTTTATTCAAAAAAAAAACCTCGTAATTATAGACCCCCGCCGTACTGTCACGAGTGCTGGGCGATGGTGGACGTGGCGGTGCTGATAGTGATAGTTCTGGGCAACGTTCTGACGATCCTGGCGGTGAGGCTGAGCCGCCGCCTGAGGAACGTGACATCGAACCACCTGATACTGAGCCTGGCCATCTCCGACCTCGTCGTCGGGCTGGCCGTGCTCTACCATCTATTCTTCTTCCTCAGCAACTCGCTCAACACCAACAAGGCCACCTGTCTCCTCAGGTACTTATATGCGCGCAATTTTTTTCCCCGATTCTCCTTTGTGCGATAATTCCAGCAGTTTTTTCATCGATATATCTGCATGGAGACCCGTTTATTCTCGTAGTTCGCAGAAGTCGGGACAGGAATGATTTTTTTTTCTTTACGTGTTACAGTCAATGTTGATGCTGACTCTAAAGCGGCACACTCGGATGAATTTTATCTCTTTTAAAACGAATTTAGTATGCGCGAAGGAAGACGGGGTATAAAAAAGCGTATACGTATAAAAAATAAAAAATAAAAGTAAATCGAATTTTTTAGACAGTTCTTTTCTTTAGTACACTGGGCTTTTATTTTATACTGGATTCAAAGTTTTATTAAAACATTAAGGTATAGAACTAAGTTTTTTTTTTTATTAAAAGAAAAAACTGGAAGGCAAGAAATTCAACGAGCCAATAAAATTCATGAATTTTTTTTTAATTTATCTCAATGATCAACGTTTGGATGCTATATCATCAGGACTAAAGATAGATTTTTTTTCTATATCCAGTACAGGTTGCTAAGAAATCTCAATAATTTACGATTCCTGATGAAGGCAGTGCCGATCGATTAGTTGACGGTGTAAATGAATAGAAAAAGTTTCATACTTGTTCGACTGGTTGCATTGAGCCACTTGTGATACATATTTTATTTATTTAAAATATACAACAAGATAAGACTGTTATATCATTTATGAAAAGTTAATTTATATACTGAATAATTTACGAAAAAATTGTTGCATAAATTATTGAATTACATTTATTTATTTATCTACTTAATAAATTAATAACGTGATCCGGCACTTTTTACAGCGGTGTTTAGTAGTATGCCAATGTATCAAATGCCCTTCACATTTATGAAAAGTTAATTTATACTGAATAATTTACGAAAAAATGGTTGCATAAATTATATTGAATTATATTTATTTATTTATCTATTTAATAAATTAATTATATGATCCGGCACTTTTTGCAGCGATATGTTCATTAGTATGCCAATGTATCAATTGCCCTTCACATTTATATTTATTAAAAACTTAATTATAAACGTAAGTATAGACGAAAAAATAATTTTTCCAGATTCGTTCTGCTGGCATGCGGCTGCTGCGCGAGCTTCTGCAACGTGACGGCCATCGCGGTGGATCGTTACCTCGCGGTAGTCCACCCCCTGAAGTACCCGGAGTACGTGACCGATCGAGTGATGTTCGCAATAATCGGGACCAATTGGTGCGCGGCACTCTTCGTCTCCACGATACCCTTGTATTGGAATAGCTACGAGCATTCCGACAGCTGTGAAATCGATACCGTAGTGCCCAGGTGCGGATCTTACCCCTCGACGCGTGAATATTTGACGCTCGCACGGAAAAAAGAATGCGTGTCACAAGAGCGAGGTTTTTTTTAGATTAATTAGGCATTTCCAACATGCATTAACCCCATTATGGCATTTGATCGATTAACCTTTTAATGCAACATTTTTACATTAGCGGATGATGCTATTATCTGTATGTTAATTATACTTGTTATTGAAAATTTTTATGGAACATGCGCTATTTTTAATCGGCATAAGTATACTTAATTATCAACAACAAAATAATGCAGACAAAATAATAGCATTATAATTTAATTAAAAATATACAAACTGAATTTTATATATAAAACGCGCCAAAGCTCATGGGATTTTTATTCTTTAATTATATTTTTATTTTATTTTATTTTTATTTTTATTTTATAATTGATTATATTTTATTTAATTATTGATTATATTTATATTTTATTATTTCACGAGGTAACAATTAAATGTAATAGCATAATTATTATCGGTTTGACAGAAATATACTTTATATTTATTATTTATCTTTATATATCGGTGAGCAAGAAATTGTATAATGGGTATGATAAGATTTATGCATTGTACTTTATACCAATTCTTGAACTCTCACCAAAGTGATAAATGATCATTAATTATCGAATAAAAGATTTAAAGATATTATATAAAAAAGTAATCAAATGCTTACCAGCAAGATTAAAAGTGCACCTAATTTAAACGATTTTCTTTTTAGATACTACACGGTTGGAATATTAACTCCATTATTTCTTACGGTATGGCTTAGTATTTTTTTGCTCTACTGGAGAATTTGGAAGGAAGCGAAGACGCACGCTCAGAGATGGAAAAGAAATGGCTTTATCAATTTCGATTCAAGCCATTGGAAAAGTATTCAAGTAAGTAAAAAAAGTAATTCATTTCTCCTAATTAAAGATATAAATAAGTACTTTTACATGTGTTAAATTAGGGACTCATACACAGCATAAAAATTCTAAAACTAATATAATTTATGATCAGTTGATGAAATTTACCATACTTTCGCAATTAAGATGAAAAAATAATTAATTAATTTTATAACACTAGTGCGTAAAACGCCTACTTACAGTACGCAAGCGTGCCATAAAACGGCATTTTTCGCTCTCGAATTATAAAATTTTGTTCGATACTCGCGTCATAAATGATTTTTGGACTCGTGTAAATTATCACCCTTGCTTCGCTCGGGCGTTAAACACACACGAGTCTAAAAATCACTTATCACGCACTAGTATCGAAAATAACTATTAGAGTTCATAAAGTACAGTCAATATCTAATTATTTATCCCATAAATTAATGCAAAGTGTTTAGACTTCCGTGACTATAATAAAAGAGATATGCTTCCCGTTCCAAATACTATCCCATACTCCACTAACATATTTAATTAGTTAATTAACTAATCATCAATTAAATAATTAAATTCGCAGGTAGTATTACTGATCCTAGGCTGCTTCTCGATATGCTGGCTGCCGTACGTAGTGGTGGCGTTCATCCAAGTGATAAACTCCGCGAGCAAGCCGAGCCCGACTGTCTACCGCGTGATGTTCTCGATCGCGATGTGCAACAGCGGCGTCAATCCCATAATCTACGCGTGGAAGAACCCGAGCTTCCGCAAGGCATTCCACCGGCTGCTGAGGCTGCGCTTGCCCGACCACAACGACTACAACTCCAGCTTTAAAAACTACCTGCGCAAGCAGAGCGAGCTCTCCAAGCGCGAGCTCGAGCTCGAGGCGCGCAACGAGTTCCGACCAGCGTTCACCCTCGAGAGAAGCAACGAGTGCAAGGCTGACGCCGATGACGCGATGTGCGGACAAGCCACTGTTATACTGTGAATTTTTCCTCCTTTTCTTGTCGGCCTAATCGACTTTCCTGGATTTTCAATGTAGTTTTTACGATGTGATGTTCCGATTGATCTCCTGGAGTGAGCATTTTTAAGTTGACTCTTTGACGGATGCTGAGAGAATTGATTTGAGAAGGCGATCGATTTTCAGTATTACGGGTGTGACGATTAGTTTTTGTGGCTAGCTAAAATGTATGTGTGTACAGAGTGTTCACAATGTGTAATGGAGTGTATGCAACAGTTTTGTACATAAAATCTTTTTTTTTAAATAATTGCAATAAAATTTTTTTTAATAATACAACGGAGTTCTAAAAGTGCCTATTTCTTTTATTAAATGAAAAGATTTTTTTAGAATGATGTTTTTCCTGAACCTTGCGTCTTGATGGAGTAAAATTGTTTACTTTTTAATGATAGAATTTAGCATTTTTTTTCTTCTATTATCAACCTATGTAAGTCATAAATATGGTTTAGTGCTGTAGCTTCAGGGACAGCTGAGTCATTTTTATGCCTAACAAGAATACTTAATATGTAGGTATCCCACCGCAATTTTATGAATGATAAACATTATTTGAGTTTTAAATTACGTGGCTTTCAAATAATCCGTTATCTTTATAAATAGAATTCAAACATTGATGTTTTTTTTCGGTATCCTTCGAAATGGTATACTACTTTATCTTACGTTTGCAACACTTTTTATGACGTTCAGCTACAATTTTTAGCCAATAATAAAGAATATAGATAACGGAAAAATATATATATTGCATATTCAATAAAATTTACAAGCATAGGTACTTACCTCAACGCCGGTGACACCCAGTGCTGTTTTGATGTTGGGCGTCATGCGAAAAGGCACCTTTTCAGGTACACGCAATGTTTTTCCTTTCTCGAAGCAGACGTTGTAATCGATGTGCACCACCTCGCCGGTATTCAGATCGACGAGAACGTTGTCTAGATGCCGGTCACCCAAGCCGATTATGTATCCAATTATCGACATAACTGCCACTGAATAAGAATAATTCTTCGTTGCCTGCCACCAACTGCCTGCATTTATACTATTACACCAGATTTCTCTGCAAAAATACAAAAAGTTCTATATTCTCGTTTTTCAAATACACGTTTCAACTCTACAAAAGCATGTAAAATAAAAATTCTATTATTTTATCTATAACAACACTCACTTGGCAAGTAAATCTTTGGGAGTTTCAGCCATGAGCTCAGCGAGCACTTGTTTGAGTATGGGCAGCGGCCACTCCTTTCTATTATCAGTAGCGATGCCTCGTTCCTTCAAGAGTGGTGTTAATTTGCTGTAGAAGAGCTCAGAGGGTCTGAGAGCAGCCGAATTAGTCGCTTTATTATTCATTGTGCTCTCTCTTTGCTGCCATCGTTTATACAGAGCAAACAATGGTGTCACCCCATCGACCCATTGAATGAGACCAGAGCGAGGGCCTAAAGGTATTACTGAGTAGTGACGCGCCCGGTATACCTTCTTTGCCATGTTATCGTTATTTTTCGACATCATTGTATTGCAAATGCTTAGGAACTGCATAATTCGTTCATCCAGGTGGAGATCTTCCAGACCTTTGAACAGGTATGTGTAGACATGACCGTCTGAACCTCGGAACATCAACTTCTTTGGTTTCGTTTTGGTCGGCAAGATTTGAACATTGTTTTCCACTGATTTAATAGTGATCATTCTATTTTAAACAACATTAGTATTAGAAAAAAGGAATGCCCATATTGAAAGTTTAATGAAATATGCTGAATTACTTACTGTGATGCAGAAATACCGGGCATAGCTATGCTAGTATCCTTGAGCTTTGCCAAGGTAGGACTTATATCCGACATAAGCAAAGAATAAGCACCGCGCTTGGGGATTTTCTGCGCTAGCTTGGCTTCCAATTGTTTCAATGGCTGATATGCCGCTTGAGGTCTCGCGGGATTCTTCGGATTTTTTAATTTGTCAATAACTCGTTCGATACATGGACCGAACTTTTCTTGGAAATGTTTCTCATGTGGCGTATCAGCAGGAACATCCGTCATTGCCTGCAGATTTTCTAGCATGAAAACAATTGGTTTCAAAATTATCCGATGCTTCTCAGCTATCAGACTGTCCTTCTCTTCGGGAGAAAGCCAAACGTTGTCTTGCACTTTTTGGACCTCGATTTCAAGCTGCTCAAATCGTTTAGTAATATCGGAATGATGTTGACCCAGAGTAGCTAACCAAAGCTCATCCCATAATAAAGTGATCCTACGCAACTCTCTGACTAGAATTTTGACCTAAAAAAGTGCACATATTAATTTACTATATTCATAAATTCTTAAATTAAAATTAAGTATTTTAATGTACCTGATCCACAGAATCGGGAATTCTATTAGACAAGCAGTCAGTTAATTGACTGAAGCAGGCATCCATAAAACCTTGATTCGCATCCTGCGTGGATTCAGTATCGTCACTAAGGAAGTAATCCATATCGGTGGGATCTTCACTACCGCTTTTGCTTTCAAAATTAGGACCCTCAAAGCCGCGGTTTTGTCCGCTCGATACAGCACCTACGACTGCTGGGAAGGTTATAAGGTGCGGCGAATTTTCGGCTACGCGACACAAGAGCTCGGATACTCGTGTTCTCACGTAGCATTCGGGGTGACTTAGTCGGGAGAACAATTGCGGAATTATTTCTTTCCAGGGACCGGTTGGAGTTGTTGACAATCCCGATTCCAAAACATTTTGTAACTCTGAGGCATGTTTTACAACCAATCGCAATAGTCGAAGTGTTGCCGTTATTGTCTCGCAATCATTCGCATCTTTGGCTACATAGAAAAATTAATGGTAACAAATTATTTATTTACTTACTATTTGTAAGATGTATTTAGCGTTTGTTTTTGCATCTATATTTAAAAAGCTTACCTAATTGAAGGTATTTGAAGTAAGCATTAGCAGATAATTCATAGTAAGAATAAATTCTAGCTTGAGCTTGTCGCCAAATATCTATTAACATTGTTAAATGTTCATTACTAGCACAGTTTAATATTGGAACCGTGTGCAAAAGATGTTCTATACTCTCGGACGTGTTGACGTTAATGGTATCTATGTCACCTGCGAATGGAAAAATTGCAGTTAGATATTTTAATGTGTTTGTTCAATGTTTTTCATGCAAAATGACGAATATGGTTCAAACCTTCATCCTCCGATACGTGATTTTTTTGCCCCAAAATAGTGAATATAGTTTCAAGATCAGCATCGGTAATATCGACAGGCAGGAGTGCCTTAATGCTAGCTTTGTCAGAGTCGATTAGCACACCACTATTTGAGTTATCAACAATTTTTTTTCCCCACTTATAACACCAGCCAGCAAAATTGGACCAAGCCGTAGGTAAGTCAGGACATTGATTGACACCAAGTTGTACTAGTTTTCCGACTATAACATCAGATGGTGGAATTAGTTCTGTTGTTTTACCAAAAAGTTTATCCATAAGACCATCATTATGCAACGATTCAAAACATAATAATTCCTGCAATTGTGGATTGTTTTCTACTTTTGCATCCTGCTGTATCCATTTTCCTGGAATAGTAAACAATTGATTGTCAAACGCGTTATCGAAATTGTATCAGAATTATAGAAAAAGTGCTGACCTAGAGTAAGAAGCACTCGAGTTCCAACTTCTCGCAGCTCAGGTGGAGCCTGCTCTCCGGCCGCAACAATGCTTCTAGAAATACCCAATGCTGTAATGCTGCACACCTTGAGAGCCTCATCAGGCTTTTCCATGTCATAGAGTAACTTAGAAGCCTCTCTGAATGCTCTCATGTTATCCTTGGTCCATTCAACTTCGGTGGTTGTAGCTTCCACGATTTCCTCCATGATGTTTTCGAAAACGGAGCTACTGGTGGACAGGCCGCGCTTAGACGTAAAGTATTTGCCTAACTCGCGTTGCGCCAGACCAAAGTTACCCTCCTTGCGAGCGGCTCGCGCCACGTGCAATCTCAAGCTCTCGACTCCGATTCCCTCATCGCTGGCATTTTTGTCCGCGCGCGAAAAATAATCCGACCACCAAAGCACCTGCGTTAGTACGCTGGAACTTAATTGACTCAGCTTATCTACCTGCAAACAAGGTATAAATGATTACCTAAAGTATTGTAACTAAAACACTTTTAGTTTTTTCACACTTATTTTTATAATTACCATGGATAGTTCAAAGAAGTTCACGCGTTTGGAGCCTTGATCTAAGAGGTCGGCAAGGCCAGCAGCTGCATATTGCACCAAAATAGCGTCATTCAAATACTCCGAAGGTACATTTCTCAACCCCTCTTCCATCGTTCTCGACGCTACTTTTTTACATCTCATGATATCCTCGTTGAAGTTCTGCTCCTTCGTTTCGTTCGCATGAATTCGCAAAGCTATGTTCGAAAGAGTATTCGAACACTCGATCATCGTCTTGGCACAGCTCCAGTTTGTTTTTGCCTCCTCGTCGAGCAAGCTCCAGTCTGAAAGTTCCTTCAACGAAAGCTCCTCCGCTTCAGCGAATTTACGAAGACACGTTGCCTGCTGGGGTACGATGTTTTCCAGCATCTGCTTGCGCATGCAAGCATTCTTTTCTTGTTCCAAAATTTCCGCCTCACGATTCTTCCATAATTCGAGTTGCTTCCAATCACAGACTGAGCGGTAACATTTAGACAAGTGCTCCATGCAAAATACAGCAACCTAAAAAATGAAATTGTTTATATTAAATCATCGCAATTCTTTCTTAACGTATTTCTTGGGGGAAGTAATTACCTGAGAATCTCCTCCTTCAATTTTGCAACGATTTTCATTATTTTTAGTATCATCTTCTGATCGAGGTAAAATTTGTTCCTCGAGAATTTGACGGTAATTCTCGGCAGCCACTTCGTGTTTACCGGCAGCTTCTTCAATTGTTGCTTTCAGCCACGGAAATTTACGATCCTTTTCTTTGGTATACATGTACAATCCTAGAATTTGAGTATTTTCGCTTGAATGTTTTACTTTTATCAATTCAAATATCGAATAAAAAAAGACATTTTTATACCTTGAAGAGCCTCTGCCTCGCCCAGCATAACCATGGCTCTGGCAGTGCAGAGTGTCGCTCTTTCAAATTCTGCCCCTTGAGTGTTATTGGCTGCACTAAGATCTTCCAGCAATCTTTGTCCATTCCTCAGGGCATTGGTAGCCAGTCCAGCGTGCAAGGAGACGACACATAACGCTAATCTTATACGATTCAACCATTCCCTGCATGTAGATCTGTAAGCAAATATTTAATCAACGAATTTTACTTGATTTTATATATATATGATACACCTTAAACGAGAAAAAATGTAGAAGAAAAAAAGCATACCTATTAGTGTGAAAGAAAGTTCGCACAGGCTTAGAATGAGGCAAAAGCGCAACTGCGCAGCCATCAGCCGCATTATAGATAACACGTTCGAGGTGTTCGAGAAATTCGACCAGCAGCCGGACGCGCGTATGTTCGTGCAGGATGAGGTCCAAATTGCGACAATCTTTCTTCGGGCACTCGGAGGTGCAGGAAATCTCGCGCGCCAGTGTCTTAAGCGCACCCTCGATTGTCGTGAACGTCTCTTGCGGTTTACCTAGCGGCGTGCGCAACTTATTTAGCACGCAATGTTGTGCAGCTTCAAAGCCACCCCAGAAAAACAGAAATGAATGGTTTGCCAACGCCAATTCGTACATGTTTGCCATGGTTTCATTGTCCGCCCTAAAAAAATTGTGATTTCCAATAGATTCTTTTTTCAGTCCTTAAAGGTCATAAATTTTTTCAATCTGTGAACTTACACGGTTGGCCAACAAAGTGTAAAGATTTCTGATAAGCCATAAGAGTCGAAATAATATTCTTGCAAGAGAAAAGCCATATATGTTTTGAAATAATGAGCTTGCATTTCTCCATACATTACATTACTACCGTGCATATGAAGTCTTTGAGCCAAAATTAGAGATTCGGATGAGTAATTCTGAATGTCTCTAAATTTCTGTTGAGACGAAAATATTTTAAATATTATTTTAATCTAATATTTTGGTATAAAAAAGAAGAAAATTTATTTAATACCTTGTCATCAGAAAGTAAGCCAGCCTTATTTAACTTTGGTATTACTACATTAAGTGGTACGTTCATTAACAGTTGTCTATATGATTCTCGGACATTTTTATCGAAAGAAGTCAAATGTAGAGTAGCTAAATCTACAATATTGGAATAGATTTCATCTGACCATAACATTTGTTTTGTCTTTAATAAATTTTCCAATATTTTACAAACCTAAAAAAAAGAAATTTTTTAAATTTGCCGAAAAAAATAGATAATTATTTAGCAATAAAATAACACCTACTGCAATTGAAACTTTGTAATTGGTAGTAGCTCCACAAGATAAGAGACTTGCAACAACAGTTTGACACTCTTCGGTTTTGTTAAGTACACCAATGTAATTTTCAGCTTGTACATAAATTTCTTGTATCCATTCTAAGAGCAACAACAAAGTCTGATTCGGAACTTGTTTATTTTCAATAGTTTTGGCTATGAGATTCAAAATTATAGACAAATGACCGCTGGTTGGAGAGACGGTCGGTACTTCGAGGGTACCGGGAAAAATATCTAGTGGTCGACATGTAGTAGAGCCTGTTATCAAACTGGAGCTCGGTACGAAATGATTGTATCTGCAATATAATTAAAAATTGTAATATGTTCTGATAATTCTTAGAATAAGTTATATTAATTACTAACCTTGAGCAGTGAGTATAAAGCAAAAATAGTATATGGTATTGCAGAAGCGGACTCTCCATTGACAGTACTGGGTCATGCGGATTTAGTTTAACTGCCAATAACTCAAGGATACTCGGTTTCAATGCCCACATACCGATGATGGAATTACTAGCATTGGCTAAAATAAAATTCACACGATAAAATTTTCATTTTTTATGCAAAAGACTCCAAATAATTACCTATCTCAGAAAGAGCGCACAAGAGGAATATCAAAACGAGTTCAGCGTGCTTGCGATCATAGTTCATATTCATCAAGGGATTGTCAGGTACTAATGGTTCGCTGACAGGTACAACAGATTTGTAGGCAATTTCAAGATCAGCAAGAATGTAGCGATAAGCTTCCTGCAGTAGCGGAATATTTTTAAGACTTAATAAACTATGGTATACACCAAGAACTGAATTCTGAATGACCAAAGTGCTTCGAAAACGTAATTTCGTAATCGTTGAATTCTTGCCTAGTAATGTATGTACTAATTCCAGTGGCAAGTTAGCCGACACCTAGAATTAGAGGTAAGAAATTGTAGACATAATTTAGACTATGATTTGCAGAAATAATTAATGATTGAATTACTTAATTCTCATACCTCTTTGATAACTTTGGAAATAGTATTAAGCATAGATACTACAGTGTCGTCCCAAAAGATACTAACACGTTGCAATTGGAGATCAATGAATTTGTACAAGAGATCGTGATTTTTTGAGACTCTACTCTGCAAATGGCCAAGGAGCAAACACGTGCATTCGTTGGCAACAATGACTAGTTCTTCCTTTTCTTCAGAGAGATCGGAATTTTTCTTGATACGCAAGTCCATCGATTTAAGGAAACTGATCAAAGATTCCTCCTTTTCTTTTGTCAAAATCGAAGTGACTTCCTTGTCGTTATACTTGGGATTTTTCTTTTCGTTCTTTTTAATGTTTAGAGACTTTATTAAGTTCACAAGACTTTCTTCATTAACATCGTCATCCTTGTTTAAACTCTTTATTAACGCGTCAATGCTCTTCTGAGATAGATTCATGTTTTTCATACATTGAGTTATACTGTCGGTATTTTCCTGTAATCGAAAATTTCTTGTTTAATTTGAGTATTACAAACATAAATTAATGATATTTTAATAATAATTGAAAAATAGTTAACCTGTGAAAGTCCAGTATCATTGTTAGTGAGGATATCGATTCCATCGTCAAGTTCGATTGCCTTTACAACAGTCTTCAACATTTTAGATAAGCAGTCCATAAGGAAAGACCATTGTATATTGGGTGTTAAACTAGGACTCAAATGTTCCTCGATGCATTTCATGACAGTGTTGAATACTGCAATGAGCGATGTTATCCGTAATATACAGTCACGAGGACACGGCAACGCCTCCTCCTCACCGGGCGAACTCCGACCTGAACCTGGCAGTGACAGTTCTTCGTCGTAGCTCTCCATATCTTCGAGAAATTGACCGAGCAGTGTCAGAGTAAATTGTAGATCTGCAATCCAAAAGTTGCGTAGATGTTTGAGGCTACGACTGGCGTACGCTACCACTGATTTTTGTTGAGTTGAGTCGATGTGCCAGCCCACAAGTATGTCTACTGTGTCACGGAAGTGATCCGTGAAACTTTCTGGGTATGCATCGATTATTAATAAAATCGAATCCACTGTAGCCATGAGTACATCAGATCTATCGACATTTTCCAAGACTGATTGCAATTGGGACATCATTGCCTGTATAAAAGTTTGATTTTATTAGCTGATATCTCTACTACATTTTATTATATATTGTGTTATTACAATAAATAATTACCACAGAGTAATCTTTTAACTTGGGTACTTCTGCATCTAGTTTTAAAGTTTCACCAATCGATTTCATTAGCATATATTTAATATCATCTTTGCGTTCTAATGAAAATTTATTAAATATCCAATCCATAAATCTAAAACAGAACATTCATAGTGAAATAAAAATTACTGTTTTTAACATAAAAATTAAAAAAAAAAAACCTTTTAAAATCTTGATCTGCAATATATCCAATTTGACCTAAACATTTTGCTATTTGTTGTTTTCCTTCCAAGCTTGGTCCACTGTATAGAATATCTAATAAATTTTCACAGATAACGTCCAAATTTCTTCTAATATATTTCTGATTTTCAGGAGCAACAATGCCCTCCTGCAACTGCTTACAAAAGCTCAAAAAGTGACCAAAGTCATCTTCTCGACTCAGGCGTCTCAAAAGCTTAGAAATTCTAGAATCCTCTGTAATATATAGGGTTGCATAATAAATTTAGTCATTAATTTAAATCTTAATAATACGAGAATTTATACCAACCATTTATTCTCTTGTCATCATAATATTTGTTTTCTTGATTCTTCAGCGATTCTTGAAATTTCGGTCTTGATGGTGTGTGAGAGTAACTGCCATCAGCATTTGTTTCACGGTCGACACTTTTTTTAAAAGCCCGTCCCCGCGTCCCACCACTACTACTCCCACAACCTCCTCGCCCACGGTCTCCACTGATACCTCCGCGAGCCATTCGAAATTCATTTCGTGGTTCACCACTTGTTCTATATAAAAAAATTAAATCCATTAATTTCATTGTTTGAATAAATATATAACAAATTTGCTTTAAATTATACATGCAATAATTGAAAGTACCTAGGTTTAAATCTTGAAAAGCTGTGATCAGTAGAATAATGATTTGAATTTCTAGGACAAATAAATAAAGTTGTCCTTCTAGCTTTTATGCTGTCAGAGTCGTTACAATTTTTCAACAGTTTATTGTCCTCCTTATCTTCGTCGTCTTGCCGTTCTACAGTAATGGTTTCATCAATTTTGTCCAAACTCTTGGGTCCTTTTAGCTTTGTGCCGATGCTAGAGCTTCCACAGCTACTCATTACATTGCACTACAAGTGGATGACATGATCCACACACCTAAGAGGCGCACAACTTTTTAATTGGATCAGTATCACTCCCTTGTTTACTTGTAGGTTAGAAAATGCTGCAATATAAATAAATTTATTAATAAAATAAATAAAACATTTTTAAAATATTTTATTTCCAATAATATTAAATTTTAAATTTTCCCATTTCTAGTCAATCAAATATGACATTTTTGTAATTATGAAAATTTAGAACGTTATTATTGTTTAAATTATACAAGACCCAGTTATTCATATATGCACTGTTTGTAACATGGGAATATTCTTCTATTTACAAACTTAACAAAGTCTATAAATAAAATAAATAATTATCCATGAAAAGTAAATTTATAATTAGATAACAGAAATTGACACAAAAGTAAATAAAATAAAAGTTAATTCCAGTGATAAAAAAATAACCTTGAATTTCGTAGAATATTTACAAAGTAACATTTTTTAAGCTTAATAATTCCAAAGTTCTTAAATAGAAGCAAAGATGCAACTTGAAGCTTAAAGGTATTTTTAAAGTCCTTTCAATAATAGGTAGGTCTATTTTAAAGCACTATTTTATGGGTTATGTTCTAAGCAGGCTAATGCAATTTTATTAAATATACTTAGCATAATGTAAGCAATACTTCATTAAAAAATTAACCTTTTACAGTGCTAAATACTCTTTAATAAAAGTAATAGAGATTATCTTAAATGTATAAATCAACAGGCTTAATATTTTGCGATTAATAGCTTGAAGGTAACTTTTATTTGTAAATACTCCACATGTAAATAACCAAGAGGTTTTTCACAATACTCATATAAATTAAAAATAAACACAATTTTAAATATCACATTGCATCAAAAAGTTAAATTTTTGAGGTGCAAAAAAAAATATATGAAGTGACGCATCTAGAACTCTGTAAACAGTGAACAGAAAAAGTCTTATAGGAGTGCAATCAACGTTGCTTTTGAATGAAAGTAATTAAAAAGGGCAGCTTGCACACTGAAGAAGAAAGCAGAAAAGTGTTTTGAAGCAACAAGTACCTGTTAAATTTATACAGCAGAGTATGAATTTCAGCTATGTTACAAGTCAAGCCAATCCTGACACTGGCCCACGAGTGCACAACCTGCAAAGTGAAGCTGCGAGAACAAAGTAAGTGTGCAATCGGTGAACTGTGCGTCGAGCACAAATGACTATGGACTAATGGTAATGCGAAAAAAAAAAGATCTCTAGGAAAAATAGTATTTCCCTCATTATCGAACACAATGCAAATATAGAGCGTAGGCGTTACCTGCTGCGAGATTCGCTTGTTTCTCGGGGTACCGCAGCTTAAAGGAAATATCGCCGATGGTTTTACCGTATTGGGCTCGTTCAGCTCATTATATCATATGGAAATGATCCACTCCGTAGTCCGTAGTACACGCTAAAAAACGTGCGCGTATCCATGTATCGCGTATTTCCACGGCACGCCAGCAGCCAGCGTTGCCAGTTTCGCCATTTTGAAAATTTCGTCGCAGTTCGCAGAAAAATCCTGCAGGTGTCACTTCCCCCATGCAGCCTGTCGCGCAGGCTAGGCTGGCTTATATATATTGGCTAAATATTGCTTATAATTATAATATGAAGAAAAAAAAAATTATATACAATGTATTTTAAAGAGTGTGATTTAAAATAATTTGGATTCTTTTGCTTTTCCTAAGATTAATTTCTCTATGAAAAGAATAATTGCCGTTAGAAATATT
This sequence comes from Sycophila quercilanae, assembly GCA_035582995.1. Classification (NCBI taxonomy): domain Eukaryota; kingdom Metazoa; phylum Arthropoda; class Insecta; order Hymenoptera; family Eurytomidae; genus Sycophila; species Sycophila quercilanae. The sequence continues at coordinate 657 of JAWWEP010006707.1, read as the reverse complement.
TAGACACAATTTAAATTAATTAAGATAATTCAATCTATTTTTTCAATATTGCGATAGTAAACTAGGAATAATTGTAAACAACAATATATACATAATGTATGTATATATGTGCATAAATAATATTATGTATACCTATGTAAATAAAAAAGATTATAGTCGCGCTGCAGAATCATGCATATATTATATGCTCATATATAACTGATATTATATATAGATATATATATTATATGCTGTAATTGGCGGGTAACTTGAATTTGTAAGAACAAAAATTGTATACATATATGCATTTGTGTAAAAGAAAATAATAATAATTCAAATTGATAATAATTCAAAAAGATACGTTATATAACATAAATCTTATTTTATTTTTGATCTAGAAAACCTCGGAAAGATTATAATAAAACCTCGAATGTTTCTAAATACTATTTGTTATTTTCTTATTACCTTTCATTTAAGTTCAGTAAAATGTATGACCTTAAGGTAAGGTGAAGGGGAATCAGTAAAAATTAGAGAATAAAGTAAAGAATAAAACATCTTAGTAAGAACAACGTATTCCGTTTTATTGTAAATTTATGTATTACGTACACCCAGACTGATTTTGAGCCTTTATATCAAAGCCTTAATTGATTGAAAATCAAACTTGTGTCGCCATCTAGT
>JAWWEP010006670.1:0-10321 GCA_035582995.1 Sycophila quercilanae | reverse complement strand
ACGTTGCTCGCGTTATTTTTCTCATCTTTCAAAGTGCCAAGCGTAATTCTCCGCGGCCAGTGAAAATCCCGGCTCTCGCGATAAGGTACGAGGACGAAGAGTAGGTATAGAGGCTGTGGGCAAGCGAGGGAGTCCTTTCTTATCGACGCAATCGAACGGGGTGAATCTATGGGTGCGCGTCGGACGGAAGAAACCGAGCTCGAGATTTATCGTCCCGGGGCCTCGAGTTTCACTCGGTACGAGAGAGAGAGAAAGAGAGAGAGAGAGAGAGATAGAGAGGGAGAAGGAATGAGAGAGAGGGGGAGGAGGCGCTGCCGGCACCGCGTACGCGCATGTAAAAGATTTATGTGGAAGACGCGGGAGCACGTTGTGTGTGCTATATGATTCCGTCGACGCCGCCTGTATCCGGGAGGGACTTTCCCCAGGGCTTCCGAAAGCTTCCGAGAGCTTTCCTCTGTCTCGCTCGGGCGCAAGCTCGTGTCGCGCGCGAAGGCGGCGGCTTCGAATCGCGCCCGTGAAACAATTCGCTTGTGAAATAATCAGGAATCGCTTTTTATGCCGGCTCCTTTCAATGGGTTTTCTTTGTTCCCGCGGCTCGGTTAGCTGGGTTGATGGATTCTATTGGCACCATTTGTTTTTTTTTTTTTTTTTTTTTTTTTTAAACTTTCTGGAAATTTAATTAGGTACCTGTGGGTAAATAATATATATGTATAAACTTATTATATATGAATGTATTATTGAAATTATTCGGTGGATTTTATGCGGTTTACGTTGTAAGAGTGTTTATTGGAAGCTGATAATCGTTCGTTCCGCAGAAAAAATTGCGATCGTTGAATTCTTTTTGTTAACTGTTTTTATTTAATTTGACGCACGCTTGTAATTATCGATGAAGGATTATTCAACTTTTTCACGGTTTGTTGTAAAAAACATTTGATATGCGTCATATTCAGTGTGTGGAAATTCCACAGATGTTTTTTTTTTCTTTTATATAATCGCTAGAAAAAACAAACTGAACTTCGCGGTCCTTTTAACGTTTTTGAGTGCTTTCATAAGTTTACAAAACTTGTATCAAAAAACATTTGAAAAAGTTTATTTCCACGTAGTTCGGTGGCGTCTATCGCTGCGTCATCGGTTTCCGAGGTTTTCTGGCGTTTGCGTGAATGTGAGGAAGCAGAAGCTGAAAAAAACTGTCAGGATATACCGAAACTATTCCAAAGTTCATCGTCACTTTGAAATGAGAGAATTTCACTCAGTTTTTTTCCATCACGATACTACGAAAAAATACGCTCATTTATTGTCGCTATACATTTTTAGTCCTTCTACCCTATTTTATTAATCTTCGATTAATATAAATAAATAAAATTATAATTATCGCAAACGAACAATTGAAAATGAATAAAAATTTATTTAATAAGCTCAGTTTCATTTGTATTGCAGACCCATTTCTTACCGTTCTTTCTAAACGTCACGTTTAAGAGGATTATTTCAGCGAACTGCTTTTTTCCGTCGCGGCTTTCAGCAATACTCGCTCGCCCGTTCAGCCCCTCCTTAAGGCGGCTGACGTTTTTGCCGACTCCACTCCGACGGCATACTTTCTCGCCGACCCCCGAAAACTCCGTCAGCTCGTCGCGTGTGCCGGGAAAACGTCGCAATAAGCCGCGCGGAAAAGGCCAAAATCTAAAACCCCATCCGATTAAATTTCCGCGTCTTAAGTTATCATCCTACCCCTTGATTTCAATCTCGAGACTCGTCAGGGGTTACCCTCGCGCGCCTTTGTCGAGGCCCTCTTGGTAACGCATCCGCCCGACGAAGCGTCGACTCGCCGAGTGGAAATCCATCTTCGGGTCTTGCAACCTCGCAATTCCCGTCGATTGTGCTTATTGCGCAAATCAAAGTGGCGATGCGCCCGGGGATGCCGACGGTGTTATTATGTGCGGACGGGCGGCGGGAGTATCGCAAATGAAGGTGATGGCGATTTTCGCGAGCGGAACGGGAGACTCCGCGACTATAACGAGATGCATTTCTTCGAATTTCCCGAGACTGAATTTCTCGATTTCCTTTGTGACGCAAGCACTGTACTCTCTCCGCGACCTCTCGTCACTATCTCTCTCCATTTCTCTCGTTTTTCTTTCTCTTTCTGGAAATTTCTCTCGTGACCCGCGAATCTCATTATTCGAAGAGTGTGCTTATTCAGTATTAGATGAAAAAGCAAGAGGGTAATAATGAAAGGCCGCGCCGAAGATTGGAGATCAAATTTTAATATTATCTTATCGATGCAATTTTTTTTATTTGTGTTTATCTAACGATCCATTTTTTTACAATCAATTTTTAGATTCGAGTTTTTGTTTAAAAGCTTTCTTCTTTTTCAATTTCAATTGCAGAAGAATGATTAAAAAGCAAAATAAGATTACGACGTGTTTTACATTTTCGATGTTTGGTGTATTTTTTCATGTAATAAGGAGGAATTACAATGCGTTTCTTTTTCTTTTATATCAAGTTTCTCAACTTTTATTACGGGGGTTTAAAATAAACAATAAAGGGTAGTTGCGAAACTTGAGCAGTAAGAAAAAGAATAAATTAGACTTTCAATTTTATGTTAAGAAAAGAAGTTTATGCGATCGTAAAATTTTTCTTGTTTAACATTTGTTGAAAGTACCTCCATATTGTAGGATAAAGCATCAACGCTTCTTTAGGAATATTCTTTACGTTGTAATGTAAAACCATTATTATTGAAAGAATTAATAATGAAAAATATTCATTTTTAGCTACGAGCTGCATAAAAAAAGACTTAAGTTCGGTTAGACTCAAGTTCGTTTTAAGCCTTCTTTGGTTGAAGTTAGGACTAAACTTTAGCAATGATCGCAAAATCGTGCCAAACTTAGATTTTAGGGGCAATATTCCTTCGCAAGTATGCGAAAGCTCTAAAAACTCCGGGGTCCGATAAGTATTTCAAATTACAATTTACATTCATCTGATATATTTTTAAATTCATTAAAAATATTATCAGAAAAAGTTTATTTAAATATTGCAAAAGAAAAAAGTTTCTCCCGTCGAAAACTAATTAGCCGAGCTTTTACTCGGCAAAGTATCATCTATTTAACCTTCCCAATAATTGTATAATTTCTGACACCCTAATTACCCCTAAAATATAAAGTATAAGCACGCATCCTTTACACACTCACGCTCGCAGCAAAATTAAAGACACTCCATCAAAAAAAAAAAAGAAAAATTTTAAACTAATTTGCGACAAAGCTTCCTTAACACGGAGTGCCAAGCCGCTCAAAGCTGGCCAGTAAAAATGAAAGAAAAAAAAATCTGCCACCTTTAATTAATGGTAATGTAAACCCATCGCGCGAAACTAAAGAAAAAAACCTTACACCCGCCGGAGAGCAAGTTTTTCCGACGAGGCCGCGCGGCAGCAATTCTCCCCGTCAAGCCGAAGTTTTCAATTAGTTCGCAGCCGGTCGTCGCGCCCGGCCGTTTAATTGCGCGTCGCTCCTTTCGGGGCATTCGCGTCTCGCGGGGTGCAGCAGCCGGCGCGGCTAACACGGCACCGGAGCGTCCCACGCGCTGAGGCCAGGTAAATCCAATAAGGCTAGTTGGCCCGCTCGCGCGCGTCCTACGAGGCCACTCGCCCAAGGAGCAGTCGTGTTCGGTGCGAACGATCTCGACGCGCCATCACGTGATTAATTAACGGCCCTCGTGCAGATGTACAGTGTGCTTACCGGGCGCGATGCTCCTGCTCTCCAACGCTAATCGATCGGGACGCGGCGTTACACCCGTCCGATGTAATTTGCTATGATTTGTAATCGCCTGACGTTCTTTCTTTTTTATTATTATTATTATTATTATTATTATTATTATTATTATTATTATTAACGAGGTGTCGCTGACTTGGAAGGTGTTTTAATTTATGTTTTTGTTTTAGTGGGTGTAATTTTAGTGGATGATATTTTTCTTTTTATTTAACTGTACTTTGGAGCTCAAAATTTAGAGGGTTTACAGATTATACGCGGGCGGTGTAATTTAATCTACGATGATAACATGAGTTTAATGGCGCTTCATCACTAATTACGGTGGGCTTGGTTTTGAATTATCTTAAATTTTAATGAAAATTTGAAACTGGTAATTTACTTATTTTTTTTTTTGGAAAAATTAATTTGAAATTTAACTTACAGCAATATTGATATTTTACTTAAAAAAATGTAACGATATTTTTGTATTTCTTTACTAAGAATTTTCCGTTTATTATCTGTTTCAGGTGAGTTGCAAGCACTACTCTCTATAGTAATAGGCTTCCTAGTATGTGCGTAAGTAATTGGGTACTACTCACTGAAATGAGCCCTATAAGGTTATTACCGTGCTTTTGTACTAATTTGTATTCTACATAATTTTGTATGTATAAACCATAAATTAGTCTCATGCAGCTATTAAACATAATTTATAGATAGTTAATTAACAAACATAATCGTTTCTTGATTATCAAATACGTGCAATCAATGCATTATTTGAAACTGTGACACTAAAAAATAATTTAAAATAAGAAAAGAATTTTAATTTAATTGTAACAAGTCAATAATTATTAACTAATAAAATAGAAAGTTAATATTTATGTTACGATAATTGTTTAAAAATTTCTCCGATTTACTTGATTGATCTATCTGTAAAAAGATAAAAAATACTCACGAACGTGTCTGACCAAATCGCGACATTTCTACTTAACCTTGCGTACTTTTGAAATGAGAGAGAATTAATTCGTACGACAAAGTTTCCACTATAAAAATGCGATTTCTCACTATCTAATTCACTCTTCTAACTAGAACAATTGCCTTTTTTTATTAATATTTTCTTAACTCGCTCGAAATATAAGTAAAATCTCGGAGAATATTATGATAACGCGACGACGCTGTGGCAGAAAGCGTAAATATTTGTATTGAACCAAATTGCATCCCTTCGCAAATTCCGCGAAATCCCGCACCGCAGTTATTACAAAAGTCCGTAATAAACTAACGAAACGACTTCGCTAATAAATTTTTGTTTAATAAATTAATTAAAACAACGTAAACTTTTACAGTCCTAATTAAAAGCTTTCACCTTATAAAAGGACGCGAAACGATGAATTTGCAACTACCGTGTAATTACATCGCGGTAATTCATTACCAAGTTTTATTTATCACAAAGTCACGCCAGGCAATTACGCTACCAGAGCCGCTCACAATTTATCCGAAAAATGTCGCCTAAATAACGACACGGGCAGGCATCGCTCGCAATTTTTTCTCCCCGCTAACGCGTAACAGTATATACATTATATACATACAGACTGCCGTCTTCGCCCGATGCCTTCAGGCATCGACAGCCCCAATAATCACGGCTCCATTGAATTTCCCCCTCATATATAGAGGCGCGGTTCGATTCTCCGTCGTCGCGGCGCGCATTACAGGGACAACAGTCGCGCCTCAGCCGGCGCCCGGAGGGGGGTAGGGTCGCCCCGCGGGCGTGGTCATTAAAGCGACGCGACTCGCCGGCGACCGGCGAGATCGGAATTGACCGACGACACGCGGGATCGCGCGCCACGGCCAATCTGCCGCGCATTCGTTTTTCGTGAGCGGCGCGAGACACGCGCTCATCGATCCGAGCGGCGGCGGCGCGCCAAACCGGGCCAATGGCGGCTCGATGGTTTTGGCGGCCTCTCCCCCACCCCCGCGCCTACACTCACCCGTCCCCCTCCTTTCCGAGTAGCGGGACTGATAATAATTACTGTAATTCGATCGTGTACCTACGCTGCATTTGCATATTATCGCCGTACAATGGGCAGTGACTTGGGTGCGACCGAACGGACTTTTAATATTTTAATCACTTTTGGCGCGCGCGCGTCATTCGTGCAATACTGGCCGGTGCTTTTTCAGCTGCTGATTGGAAGTTTACGTGGACGAGTGCTTTCATTAAATTTCGCCCGAATGCCCTAGCGTTATTTTCATTTTTCGTATCGGGGCTCTGTTTCAATGATGCCTCTTTTATATTTTAAGCGACATTAATGGAGACGGTTTATCGGCTGAAATTTAAAGCCCGCGCGAAACTCGTTATTTCGCTTAGTTTTTTTTTAAATTTTTTATTTATTTATTTATTTATTTTTCGTTATTAAAATTCATTCGTTTATTTATCGCGTCTCGTGGGGGGCATCGCTTAATTGAATTGAAGTGATAAATAAAATGTACAAAGGATAACAGTTACAGTGGTTAAAACAATCTACGTGCATAAATTGTGATTGCGGTGAAAAATATAAGTTTTTTTAACGTTATAAATAAAGTGCTAATTATGACTATGTGTTAGCGAAAGGATTAAGACACTGCTCTTCATAGTAAATGAATTTAAAAGAAGTTGAAGAATGACTGTTAGAGGAACTAATAAGTCTTAAAATTAGGAGACTACTGGCTAAGGAAAAAGTTTTAGAGATAAATGATTCGAGTTTTAATTTGTATTCAAAGAGGTTCTCTCTTAGAAGAGCTTTACAATCTCTTCCTCTTATCCTAGTTTCTCAGCTCCTCTTCCGGTGATAATTTCGACTTTACTTTGATTTGTATTCTGTTACCGGACAGAAAAGTATTTCATTGTCGTTTATTTCTTGGTTTCTCGACGAAGAACATAAATAGCACACGCACATAGTAAGAATATATATTTTTTATAATAATAAAATATGTAATTAGATTGAATAGAATCTTATTTTATAAATTTTGAAATTCGTACCTGCCGAAACGAAATTTCAATAAAACGGGTTACCTTTACAACCTTTATTCAACGATGTCACGTACGCCCGTTGATCCGCTCAAATCGCAAGCTATACCTGGGGTTTTGATTTTAGATTTACGAGATTTGTTATCTACTGCTCGTACGTTAGCGTTACTGAACGCAATAATTTATCTAATAAATTTTACTACGAATTCAAGTACCGTTTTTAACTTATTCTATCTTTTTTTTTTAAGCAATTATTAAGTACTTCTACATTTCTTGGCTACTTTAAAAATCGACTAAATTTTACATTAGTCGGCATAAACAATCATAAATTGCATATGCGCAATAACCGACCATCATGAAATTTTGAAATAGGTAAACATTCAGTTGGTATAATAAGACCCTCGTATAAATCATCTCCGCCAATGATTTATATGGAAGTGCATTTTAAATTATTTGAGAACAACTGATAATTAAATAATGCTTTTTCACAACAATTATAGTATGTATTATTACTTACAGTAATTTAAAATGCAACAAAAAATAAAATATGATTTTAATAAAAAAAAAAACGAATAATCTCGAACACTTCGTATACGAAATTCATATTCATTCTTTCAATGCATGTAAAATCTCTGAAAGGAAGAAAAACATTTAAACAAACAAAGCTTAAATTTTTTTAGCAAACATTAAGCTTCAGATATTTTGCGGACGAGCGCTGCCTCCACTATCCGCACTCGTTACAGGCAACGCAGTCCCGTGGTGTACACATACTGCAGGCCCGAACGAACGATCTAGTCGCTGTTCCATTCCCGTTGCAATTGCGCCCTCCCGCTAAATTCACATCACTGCCGTTTATCCAACTGGCCTCTTTCTCTCTTTTTTTTTTCGACCTCGCCTCCCTCCTCTCGTTATTTGTGTGCGTTTCGATGCACCCTATGAAATTGGTTTAATCCCCAATTGGCCTTCCGGTCCTCATTCGCTCCTCCTTTTCTATGAAAAAAAGTTCGAATCATCCCTTTCGAAGCGTGAAATGCTGTTTAAACGTTTCTTTGTTAAAAAATTTTCCGAAGTGCATTCTGTTAGTTCTAAGATTTACAAGAAAAATTCGAGTGCGAAAGCTCGCGGTTTCGTTTTCGTAGATGAAAAATTATTTCCGTGCCCACAGTTATTTATCGCTTTTTATACGAAAATAAAGGATGCTTTCGAAATTTACATAAGAAGATCGAATGCGAGTGCACGTGGCATTTCGTTGTGGATGTAAAATTATATTTATGTATATCCATAAAGTATTTATCGATGGTGTTACGAAAAGAAAAAGTAGTTTCAAGATTTATGTGCGAGCTATTTGAAGAGAGGCTATGTGTACTTTATTGATAGTACGATTTTTTTACTATTTGCACGTCTTTAAAAAATACTAACCGCGGTTATCTTTTCGGTGATAAAGTTAAATGTAAAAAAATAATAAAAATAGTACTATATAGCGAGTCAAAATAATTCATGACTAATAATCGTACGATTTTCTATTCGTATATTTTCGTATGCAATTCAGAAGATTCTCATTTCGATCTAATAAATAGTTAAACCGTTTCATTGCAATGCAGTATAAAAAATGCATGAACCAACACACATGATAGTTTTATTTGATTCAGACTGTACGCTGGTATCAGGGGATTCGTTTAAAAGATCGTAATATGAGGAGGACTATTCGCAGCGAGGGCAACGAAATTACGTCCCCGTGCTCTTCAAAATGATTGTTTAATTACTCAGGGGAGGAGGCGCGGGCGGCTTCCTTGCCCATGAAGCCAGATAAACATGCAGAGCGGCGTGGTCCGGTCGAAGCGTTGCTTTTGAAACATAAATGTAGCCTGATACGAAATAGCCCCGGCGAAAGGCCGCGGGGATGCGGAGAAATGAGGAAATTCATTGAGGATGCTCGGAAGATAATGTTAAGGGCTGAATAGATAAAAAGTAGGGAGCATATAGAAACGCGGGTGGAAAAAAAAGAAATAAGCCAGCTACGACTACGTTAATGGTTTTTAATTATGCTTTCAAAATACTTCCTTTGAAGCGGCAAAAAATGGACTGCGCGCATACTTTTACCGTTTCAAAGACCATGCATCATTGTAAAAAAGAAAAAAAAATGCCAGAGAGAAATAGAGAGGAACGCATTTTTTGCCAGTGCTGCGTACCCTCGCGAGAGTCTGGATTATTATGTACCCCCATAAACTCGTTAAAAGTTTAAGTAATACCACGCCAAGATGCATTTCGCTAAATTAAAGAAGTTTTTGTTTTCGATCCCCGCGATTTAATTTAATGCCGACCACGCGCGTAATTCAAACAAGATCGCGGAAATTTTTAATTTATTTTTCACATTCCCTCGCGCCGACCGCAAGTTCACGCGCGAAATTCAAACAAGATCGCGAAAATTTTGCATCCGCGATCCGCAAGCTCACGCCCGAGAAACTCTCTTTCAAGCAGCAGAACGCGCATCTCGCTTCTCTCGTTTTTTTTTTTTTGAACACCTAATAAACGCAACTTTTTTACGGCACACTTGCGGGAGAAAGTCATTCATCACTGGAATTCGGTATACGAGCGCGCAATACCAAAGAGCGAGCGGATCGTCAATAAAAGCTCTACGCGCGGGAGCATTACGCGTCAGACTGCGAAAACGAGCCTCGAAGCTGGGGCAGGGTATATATAAGGGGGGCGTCGCGCAACCTCCGGGCGTCGAGATGAAAAATGAAAGCGCAGAGCGTCCCGAGAAAAAGCGAGCGCGACGGTCACGCCGCTGGCGCTCGTCCCACTATGCGAGCGGGGTGCTCGTGTATTACGTAAATACGATGCCGTTGGGGATAGTAACGACGCGGGTCATCCCGCTTCCGCGGGGGGACGTGGGGAAAGGGGGGGAGGGAGCGCCGGAGAAGCCGCAACCGCGAGATAGCTCGGCGCGCCCTGGAACAATGACGACGACCGCGCGCACCTGAACCTCTCGCGCCCCGTTATGCTCGGCAACGAGCTCTTCAAATTACGCCCCCGCCTTTTGTTTCTCGCCAGCGCGCGCCAGGCTCGGCTCGAATTCGAGAGCGCGCCTCCGCACGAGCCTCTCGAGGATACGTCATAAATTGTGCGAATTACTCGGCGCTCCTTCGATTGCTGCTGTCGGTGTAGTTTCGGAGCCCTCGTATTCTTTTTTTTTTTTTTTTTGTCGAATTTTCTGGGCTCGAAATTGGAATGCTTGCTAAATACTACGGGAGGGAATGTAGGGACGTGGATTTCGCTGAAATTAACTGCAACGAGAGAAAAGTTTAGTAGCAGTTACAAAAAAAGCATGTAACCGTTGCTAAATTTATAGTGCTATAGAGGACCAACTAAATAATCTAGTTGATTTTACTAAATTAAATCTAGAGTCAATTACTTTAAAAATGCTATCTTTTACTAAATTTACAACTATAACTTCGGTCACTTATTAAAATATTGTTTAAGATAATATTTCATATAGTATATTTTACTAAATTTTATGAACTAAATGAAATAGTTGACTTTACAATACTTGTCTACTATATTATGCTTTATTATAGTATATTTCATC
>JAWWEP010006661.1:0-22563 GCA_035582995.1 Sycophila quercilanae | reverse complement strand
AATTCTGGTAAAATTAACTATATTCCGGTTTACTAGGGTGTATAGTTAAATTTACTTTTGACTTTTTTCTCAGTGTGCACTTTTGAAAAGCCTAGAAACTGGAGAAGCTGTGAGGTAAAGAAGTTGCGTAAAAAAGAACATCCTCTTAACGACGTAGCTTAAGTTGTTATTCTTAATTATTTCTAAACGTAAAATTTTTGCTCTAATCTTTTTTTTCGAGCGTTGTTTATCTTGAAATATATCAGTATATCATGGTAATAAAATAATTAAATATACAATTGATACAATTGATTAAAGGCGATAAAAAGTACGTGTGGTTCATTTCAATTGCGAAATAAAGGAGAAGTTACATGACATGACCGATAAAATCGAGGATTAATTAACACCCGCGGTGTAGTCGAGTTTGACTTGCAGCACACTACGCTCAGCGAAAATTAATGAGCCATTATATGAGATATGCGACCTCTTAAATTTCAATGCTTTAAAATAAAAATTATGGGCTTCGTCGGAAATTCAAGTTCGAGGCTCGATCGACGTCGGCGAATATAAATTTAACCTTAAAAATACAATTATTAATTGGTCAAACGAGTAAACATTTGTTAAAAGACGAGTTACAGTTATTTCGTGGGCACCGGTGCGTCGGCGTTTCGTTTTTTGGTTCAGCAGAATGCGTCATGTGAACAATGAAAAATATAAAAACGAGGAAAGCTTTCGTTTCATTTGCATTCAGGGCGAACTGCGCGCGTCATGTCGCTGTTTCTACTTTTTTCACATGCTGTTAACGTAAAAAAGGTATTCCCGAAAAAAGTTGAGAAAAGAACTGGCGAGAATATATGGCACGAGTTTTTCTAACTAGTCTTCTGGTTAAAATCAATTTTTGCCACATGCACATATATTTTTTAATTAAATTTTATTTCCTCTTTTACCTTCGAGCAACCTGCAGTCGCTGACGTTCATTAGATAAATTGCAACGAAATTGCGTGGAGGAAAATTTAAATAAAACGTACGCACGACCGGTTTAGAATAAATTAAAAGAGAATAACGTAAAAAGTGAAGCGTTAGAGCGCGGGATTTTTGGGTAAACCGCTAAAATGAAAATGAAAGTCGGAAACGAGCGAGAATAAAATGTGTAAGCAGCCGTGGTGTGAAAAAGGTTAAATATGGACTTCGTTCCTCGTAGAATTCTTCCCTCTCACGAAACTTAAGATGGAAAAGTATAAAGTGAAAATTCGGAAAAAGACTTCCTTTTCCAATATATGCACGAGATTTCTCGGTAAAGAGAAAATAAAATCTTGATAGGTCAGGTTTTATCTATACTTATGAAGCGGAAATGTTCGGCGGAGATTTCCTACTGTGTATTTTAAGCAAACGCTGATTTTTCTCGACCAAAAAAGTATACGCATAATTTATTAAAAAAGTTAAGTAGAATTCAAAAGACAGTTAATAAATTAATCATCGACTATTTTAAACATAAAAAATTTCACATTTAAGCTCTATTGCACCTTCACTTATCACATTACTGTATTAAGGATCACTAAATGGAATAAATAAAGAAATAAATTTTGAACCACTGAATGAAATAAATAATGAAATAAATAAATAATAAACTAATCATCGATTCATTCGTAATATTCTAAAATGCATAATCATCTCTAAAAGTCGAAACTAAAACATACTCAAGTAGCAAAGCAAACTGGGTGTTCTCTGCAGTTTAAGAAAAACAAAGATAGGATTCAGGGTAGAGTTCAATGATGCAACGCGCTAAAATTGATGGTAAGTTCGGTGTTGGCGTCACGCGGACCTATTCACTCGCTCTTTTTATCTCCCGGGCATCTTTAAAAATGTACCTGTCTGCTATACCGCGGTGAGCGCCTCGAGGATTGCACGCACGGCTGTGCCTTACATTTCGCTGGCCTTGTTTCCCCTTTCTGAGGAAATTACGCTCTGCAGGTATGGACGTGAATCAATAATCAACCGTCGGTGCCTCGATGACGAATCGTGAAAAACAGTATCGTAAATGCTCTCCCGTCGTTGCTTTCCGGCAAGCGGCTTTCGTGCTGCGGAGATTTTCCACGTGAACGATTACGAGTAAAAAGGGCCGTGATGGGATTTTAAATAAAATATTGCCCCCTGTAAACCGAGTGGCCTGAATTAATTGCATTGTTTTCCCCTTTATTTCTTTGTGATTTCTTTCTCAGCAAAAATTTTCGATGGTCGAAATAGGAGAGAGCAGAGCTTTTATAGAGCTTTCGGGATTCTATTTAATTGCGATAGTTTGACGTTTATTTTCAAAATTGCAGATTTAGAGGGATCATTAAGTCCTTTAAAAACACTACGAATCTAACTTTATGGATACTGAAAAATCTTGGAATAAAGGGTGACGAATGACTTGCCTTGAAGTATACATTAAAAAGCTTTTCATAATTCTTTATAATTATTATATCATTTGATACATCGCATTAATTTAAAAAAGAGAGAACATTCATTTTACAACAGATACGTAAACGTAGTCAAATTTGTTAAAAGAAAAGTTAAAAACGATTAAAAAATTTAAGGAGAATCGTAATAAGATTAATTTTACTTATCCCGTTTCTCCATGTCGGATCTAACGCATGGCTAAATCCCTCACTTCCCGTCCACCTTCCTCTAATCTGTTTCTAGCCTACCCTCATCCCCTCGCCGTAGCTAATTACAAGATTTTAACATTAACGAATCTTTAAAATGATATAGTTAAGCGCTTAAAAGTAAACTTATTACACCTAAGAGAGAATTCCTTTAATCCCGAGCGATTTGTCAGGTCTAAAAAATGTTCCAAACCTTCTCCGAACCGCATTAATCGTCCGGCGCCGCTGAAGTTCTTATACCCCTATACGCCGCGCGCTCAAGTCATTCCTCTTCCTCTTCAGATTGTTTATTCGATTTATCCCCGCTCCGGCCCCATCTTTTTGCTAGGATAAGTGACGAAGTCCCCCGGAATCGAGGCAAAAACCTTTAACAAGCGCGTTTCAAGTTTTCTCGTACTAACACGCAGACGAGGGCAGAGCATCAGGGGGTAGGAGAGAGAGAGAGAACCGCAAGCGAAAAAGCAGTCGGATTGAATCTCCTCACTCGCGGAGATTCGCGTCATGGCGCTCGGGATGAAAAACCCTCGCGGGAACGCGCGCATGTGGGAGTCAGACACACATAACAGAGAGACGAAGAAATATGCGAAGCAGAGGCTGACGGCGCGATTCCTTCCCCCCGTGGACAGCAGCGACTGCTACCGTCGCGGAGACTGCCACGCCAATCACGCGACGAGTGCCCGCGATGACTCTGCGGCTTTGCGTAATCTCGGCGCGGTGCACGTGCGACTATTGCGCTCGCAAAAATTCTGCTGTTTCACGTATTGACTGCAGCTGCGTTCCGTGAGCCGCCCTTCGGCTGGAACGAGCTTGTACGAAGTGTGAGGAGGGGAGACGTTTGTATATAACTATGAGCGGCTCTATTTTTTGTCGATTTTTATTTTCGATGTTTTGGTATTTTAGTGCCATTGTCGGGATGAGTTTGATCGAGGGTCTGGTGCGTAGGTTGGGGAGAGAATTGGCGGAGTACAATTTGTAGCATTTTTGGCTGCTATTTTTCACTTTTCGATCGATCACTTTTCATCCTGTCAATATGGATAAGGCACGAGGAGGGTCTTCAGAGTCGTCTTATTGACATCATTGGTGATTATTCAAATTTGTTTTTGAAATTCAAACGCGCAGCCTTTCAAAAAGTAATGCTCTGTCATCGCTTTTTTACTGTTGCGTCAACAACGTAGATGCAACTACAAATTGCACTTCAAATATTACAGCATAAGATAATATTATAAAAAAATGATGTATATTTATTTATTTATTTATCTAACGAGCTTCAAAGCCCTTTGCAAAGAATATAACGTAATCAATTTAAAAGATAATCAATCAAAAAGTAAACTAATATAAGTTGAAAAATAAACATGGACTGTAAAGCTTTTTTTTCATTTTCCTTTTTTTCATACATACATTAGTTAAATTTTTAAGAAGTATACTTCGTATGTATACACGCGGTTTTGCGAAGCAACCGAATACTCATTCGATAAAAGAAATATTGACTTATAACCACATTTATTGATTCCATAACTCAAATTTCCCAGATAAGAAATATGAATTAAACTTTTTTTTTTAATGAAGAAAGTAATTTTGCTTTAACTCCCTTTAATTTTACATATTCCAGGCGTGTGGGGTATATTTATATCCAATGAATTTTATACTTTCATTAATCTTGCTATGTTTTGATAAGGGGCTGATTTCGAGGCACAACGTTTTTAAAGCTTATCTGCTTTTGTCGTTTATATCGGTAATCGAAGGTTGCACGGTACAATCGAGAGAGAGAGAGAGAGAGAGAGAGAGAGAGAGAGAGAGAGAGAGAGAGAGGTAGAGAGGGAAAGGGGGGCCTACTGTTCCGCCTTCCCTTTCTGCTTGTGACAACGGCGCGATATTTACCCGGCTTCTTTTTTTTTCTTGGCGCAATCGGCCTCGATTTATTAGCTCGCTTTGCAAGGATCGCCAATGAACTTTTAAAACTTTATTGTTCGAGGGCTATTATTCTTCTGCTTCTTAATGTTTCGTTTTGAAAGCTCTTCTCTTCATTATAGAATATTTATTATTTTATTATTCATATTGAATATTTGTATTGAATTTGGTATTTTTCATTTGGTACTAGCGCTTCAGAATATATCATATGCCTATTCTATAGAATAAACAAGACTTAATTAAAGAATTGTAATAATTAAAAGAATATAACAGGAAAAATTCTAATTTTACAAAGGATAAAAGTATAGATTAATTAAAACTATACTCTGCGGTTTTTTTTTAAACACTTAAAATATTCTAAAACTACAAGAAATAGCACACTCCTCTCCAATTAACGCACAGAAATATACGACTCTCACTTCCAATTAGAACGGCAAATGATCGATAGATTTCGCATTCGTATTCCAGGTTAGAATTCTATTTTTAGCCAGAAGACTATAAGCAGATTTTGCAATATAAAATATATTTATCAGAATTATTAAACAATTCCATAAATTATCATACCAGTCAATATAACTATATCATTTTCGTAAACCATTGAATTATTAATAACGATCAATACGTCCTATCATTCATTTTTCCATATGCACCAGCAAGGAGCTTACAATTTTCCTCATATAATCATTTCCTCGTAGCATAATTGCACCGCGCTAACAGCAGCCAAAAATGAAAGTAGTATAATATCCATTAGACTTGATGAGTCCACCGTCCAAAAGTGTGTATAATCGCCGACCTATATCCCTCCACTTCGCGCCGTCCGCGGAAAATTAACATTTGCCCCGGCACTAAGGAATATTCGATATCGCGCCAAAACCAGTTTGAAAAATACGCGAAAAAAGTCCGCGCGGCTGCCGCGGTAGATTGAGCCATTTACAGCGAGGCGGCGGCGGCGCGCAGTTTGTCAGCGTCCGAAAAAGCAGGGGGAGGCTGGGCCGCGGCGCGTCGGTTTTCTCGATGCGTTGCGATCGAGTACACGCGCCCGCACACTTACACCCGCGCAATTCGTCGAGATTACGCGGCGATTGCGGGGGAGGATGCCCCTTTCCCGGGGATAGGCGGACGTGAGTTACGCGTCGAGTCTCGTTGAGAAAACTTAATAGAGTTTGAACTAATTAGAAATCGACCGCTCGTCCCGATTTACGGCGCTAAACTAATAATTAATAGGGCCGCTTGTAAAGTGCGCCCGGCGGTGAGGGGATGGGGGGGGGGGGGGTGAGCGGATATTGCAATTCGCGTGTATGTCGCCGAGTCGTATTCCGTGGGACCGTTAAATTCCCTAGAAAATTGCTGTTGAGTCTTTACGGCTCTACGCTATGGTATTCATTCGCATTTTTTTTTTTTTTTTTTAAACGAATAAATGGCTTCTAGAGCTTGCAGTGCTGTTTTTAATTCTGAAGAGTTTTATGTCTTTTTCAAAAGATTTTTGTTTTGTTTGAAAGGAAGGTAGGTTATCAAGGCAGGTTTTATGAAAAAAAAAGGAAAAAATCTTTTTGAACGCTGCAGGGAAAAATTATTGTGTTAATTCGTTATATATTTTAAAATATTCATTTAATTTTTTAATTTTTCTTATTCCACGTGCTCTTTTTAGAATTTGGTTGAGACTGGAAATTGAAAAAGAAATCACTTTGCACTTCTATTTAAACTTTGTAATTAATATTTGAAGTGTGCGAACAGTTGCAAATGCAATTTAGTCCAGTTGAATTCATTCAAGTTTACGACTTAACAATTCAATAGTATAGCAAAAACGTGATACCGTATCGAACTTCGTTCGATGTTTCAAACATCGGGCCATAAAACTTGAAGGGGGATTGAGATGAGAATAAGAGAAATTTCACTACTTTAATGTTGCAGTACAACGTAACTTCGAAGTTTCACATTCGTCAAAAATTTCTCTCATTTGTACTCGTTTTCTGTACTCGCGGACAAATTTATCTACTTTTCTTTCATACCTTCTCAGCCTTTTTTTCTCTCATACTTTTACTACTGTTCTGATTTTTATTTTATTGCGATTATTCATAAGGAGTGTAGGGTGGAAAAACTTTGACGTGGAATTAAACTATAAAAGATTTTCGTTTTCTTACGTATTGAAATTGTAATTTGTTTGCGAAATAAACTAGTATTTTTCGCTGTTCGAGTTTTAGCAATAACACAAAATAAAACAAAAAAAAAATTTAAAACACCTTCTAAAAATATATTACATTCATCATAAATCCTTGTTTTGACGAGCGAAACATTGAAGGTAGATCGTTTATTGAAAGTCAAACTATATGGCGCTGAAATTTCCCACGGAAATGTTGTATGCTTAACGATATTCAATTTGACCCACACTGATATTCCATTAAGATATTAACTATACTACTACTATTTACAATTCTTTTTTCCATCAATATAATTAATTTTATAATGAATTTATGCTTCGACTGTTCATTCTACGTATGCACCATATTCTAAAAGTCTGAAGTTTATAAGCTCTTGCAATTAATAATCCGAGAGTGCTTGAAAATTGAATTTACAGTCAAACTGAATACATAAGTCACATACTGCATTAACCCAATTAAGTTCTGAAGACTGAAGGAAGGAATCACAGTTAAAGAGAGTTAATACCTTACATTTGATAAATTAATTGAAACGACATTAGCTAGTTTAATGAAAGCTCATTCTCCACTGTTTCAATCACTGTATACGTGATAAGTAGATTTAGTTGTAAAAGCTTCTTCTACATTATAGCTGATGCTACAATAGAGCTTTGCGTCATCTGCAAATAATACGAGATGAGGAGTAAGTACCGCGAGATACTAACAGATCTAACAGTCTAATCTTCTGTGGATCACAGAGAAACTAAAAGATATTGTACTTGCTAAACTGTGAAAGCTACTAATGTGTGATATTATGTAAATACAGAAGTTACAAAGGAGAAATCAATCTAAATAAATGTAAACACTTTTCCTGCAGCTAAAGAAGAGAATTTATCATAGGAATATTATATGATTATTAAATGTGAATCATGCAGATTTTTTGATCATGACAGTTTAAAATAATTAAATTCTTCAAATATGTGTGTATAGAAAGAAAACATTTTAATTTTGCAAGAAATTAGATCTATGATCAAAATGAATAACAATTTCTTCGAGTCACTGATACATTATCGCAGATTGCAAAAAGCATTTCTTCTAACTTTATACATTAAAATTAAAAGACGCACAGCTGCTGTATCGTTCCATCATCGCCAATTAAACGCGACGTCACGAACAAAAACTCGCGAGTGCAATTATATTTATCCATAAAAAAGAGAAAAAAAACTCGCACCTGTCACGACGCGTAGAAATTGTATTACCGATTATAGCTGCAGTTTAAAAAGAGCACCGAGCGAAACAGATTTTCCAGGTCATCCAGGGATTAAAGTGCAATAAAGCCACTATTGTTTCGCCATCGATATTCCTTTCGCAATCAATATTCCTTATGCTGTTCCTTCGGGTGTGAGAATTTAAGTATTTACTACTCCAAAATTAAAATCAAAGCATCCAACTGGGCGCACCTCTCTTTTTCTTTACTGCAGTTAATTTCCCTCGCGTGCATCAGCGCGCGTATATTTCAAGCGACTTCGCTCTTTTTTTCTTCTCTTTCTCGCGACGCAGCTTCGACGAGCCTCCACCCCCAATCGTCTGCTACTGCTGGAGCGAAAGAGCGAGAGACAGAGAATCGGAAAGTTTTCGACGGGCTGCGTAAATTGAATCGGCCGGGCGCCAAATGCCTCCGCGAAAACTCCTCTTTACGAGGGTGCGAAAACGAAGAAACGCCGCGGCACCACTGCCGTGGCTTTTATGCCCATTTGAGTTTATCAGCGCACTCATAAATAAATTGTTCGCTTCGCGTGCCGGGAGGGTCACACGGACGCACACTTCCGCCAGTTTACATCCATTCATGATGGACTTGCGCAAAATCGACTGACTGCTATCAAATTTCCCTTCTGCACATCCCATTTTTGTCTGCCTGTGCGTGGGCTACAGTCCGGAAATAGTAGCTTTTTTCCATCAGTTAGTGTATACGGTGTGATTGTCAGTATGCGTGTGTAACAGAAGATACACAGAAGAAATGGAGTAATGTTGGCCACCCCAGGTTGCATTTGGTGTGAAAAACATTTATTAACAAATTTCATTTAAATTAAAGCATTGTAATTTGTATTCTTACATTGCAGTATTACTATATATATTTTTGTATACAAAAATAACTGCAGTGTAAGAATGCGAATGCTTTAATTTAAATGAAACTTGTTAATAAATGTTTTTCACACCAAATGCAACCTGGGGTGGCCCATTGTGCCCCGAGTTTCCCTATGTAATCCTGATACAGGAAATGAGAGATGACTATTTTTTTTAACTTTTTTTTGTTTACCTTTAACAGATGAAATCGGTTGATCTCTGATAAAATGAATGTAAACGCGAATGGCACACGTTGCGGAAATGGCTTTCGATGTACAAAATTTGCTGAAATATTTTTTAATTTCGTAGAAAGTGCACAATCAAAAATATTATTTAACATTTAGGACAATAAAAATGCCCTAGTCCTAGACAGTTTCTTTGCCAATTTGCGATTTAAAAATAATAGTAGATAATAAATTAAATGATGCAACAAAAATATTGTAATATTCGTATAGTTTGTATGTATTATCATTAAAATAATTTCAAACGCGCTACTTTGAAAAAAAAAATTATTTTGCAATGAGCGATTACGACAGCTGTTTAAAATTCGTAATATGCAGGGTAAACTTAACAAGGAAAAGTAAAATATATCTTCTCATTATCTGACCAAGTGATAAGCACCTTCAAATGTTTGCTTTGACTGCAAAATATAGATCATCACAATGCGCCGGTGCAGAGATACAAAGCTAATGAGTCAGATAACTAACCTTCAGATAAGGGCAAAGCTCACACAAACTCGGAAACCTCATGATATTTACTTGCCCCAGTAGGAAGCTTTTCTAAAATAATCTGCAGTACGTTGCACCATATCTTTGGATTACCATTAGGAGTATAAAGCCGTGATAAATTATAAAATTACATACTTTAACGTAAGACTAATTTAAAGTATTTTTTATTTATTTCTTTTTTCTACACTGAAAAAAAGTTTGGTAATTTTAAGTACATATTTACTTCAATAGTACTTGTTAAATATTTCTTTGAATCAATTAAATATTTCTTTAAAACTAAATGAATTTATTTGTTTCTAAAGAAATTCAGTAGTTTCAACAAATAATTACTTGACTCAAATAAATATTTAACAAGTACTATTGAAGCAAATATTTATTTAAATTTAACAAATTTTTCTCTCAGTGTATAACAAAAATAATAAAAAAATGTCTGTTGAAAACAATGAATAATAAAATAAATAAATTAATAATGAAAACTGACATTTAGGCGTATCTGCCAAATAAATAACAGAAAAGTATATTTGCAAAGCATAATGATTATTTTCCAATGTAAACTTTTTCTTATCTTCTTTTTATTAAATTTATTTGAACTTTTTTATTCAAATTGGCTCCACAATATTTGCCTTATAATTCATAAAAAATAATCGTTAGCTAAGCTATTTAAACCAGTGCTCAGCTCCCTCTAGCACTTTCCAAAACATCAAACTGAAATTGTAAATTTAACTATCTCCACCATATCCGCGCAGTATTGTCGGTGCAATTCGCGCCAACAGAGAACGGAGAGAAAGAGGGAGGAGCCAGAGAGTGAGGGAGAAACGTATATATAGATAGAGAGAGGGCAAACAAGCGGAGTTCACTTACGCTGTATCTGATCGTCGACCTGCTCCTGGAGTGAGGCGAAGCTCGAGGTCGGCTGATAAGGCAGCCGATTGCGAAAGCCCCCGCAGGCGAACTGATAAAAGTCCTTGCAGGGGTCGACGCCGCGCTGCATCGAGGCCAGCATCCGGCGCGAGGCCTCGTGGCAGGCCTGCGACTCGCAGACGCCCTCCTGTCCTTCCCGCTCCCTGATGCACGCATCGTCCTGCAACCAACAAGCCGCGCACCTCACGGTCAGACTTATACGGACTTATAAGGAGTAAAATAAAAGGAAATTCCCGCCTTCCCGAGCCAGTAGGTGCCCTCGAGTCAGTGCGCGCGGCGAAACACGTAAAAGCTCTAAATCTCTTAATGTCGGCGGGTTCCCTTTCGATTTCCTCCTTTCCTCATGGGCGGCGGACGCTTCGCGCGGCTGGGACGCGATTTTATTATTCGCCGGCGAACGGGCAATTTTTCCGGGAGGTCACGGCGCGTGCACCAATTCCGCACTTTCTAACTTCCACGGGATTGAACTTTATTGAAAGCTTATTGGACGTAACTTTTGAATTCTTTTTTCCTCGACCCCCCCCCCCCTTTTTTGTCTCTGGGATTTAAAATGCCCTGCCCTTTTCAACGTGTCGTATTTTATTAAACTGTAGCTCGCGTTCTGAGCATTCGATATCTTTCGTTTTTTTTTTTTTTTTTATTTTTAATTAAAATTCGATTTTGATGGACGACGCGGTTAAGCTTTTATACTTCTGTTGTATATCGTGCAGCTTCCTCTAGAATACAAGCAGAAGTTAAGCAGAGGAATTTAATTTCCAGACAGGAAGTTTCGTGGATCTTATCGAACGTCAAAATTAGTATCTCTGTAAACTTTAAGTAAGCTTAAATGAACTTCGTACCTATATATATATATATATATATATATAAATTTATGAATAAAACGCGAAGGTAAAACTTGTATCCTCTACATTTTTCTCAGCATAAATCTCAGTCCAGATTAAAAATTAATAACAAAATTTTAAAAAAATTACAGTATAATTTTTTTCGCTCGATCAAATTTCCTTCGAGCAAGAAAAAAAGATGTAGACAAACAGAGAAAAGCACGCGAATCATCAGAAAAACAGCTGCGCAGCCATCCCCGAAAAATATCGTTAAACATTATTTACCCAGCGCGAAATAAGCGCCTCGAACTAAAACGCTACGTTTACATTAGGACCTCGGGGGGTATAACGAGTGGACCGAAAGTGTAGGCGGCTGCAAAGTAGGCTATAATGATTCGTTTCTTATGCCGGAGGGCGAGGCGATCTTCTAAGAGGATCTCGACAAATAGTCGACCCCCTTTTACGGGCCCGCGCCGTCGCTCCCGGCCGCGGGAGGTCAACTCTCGGGCAAACAAACATTCGCACATTGAATTCGCCCCCCTCCCCCTCCCTTAATTCTCCCGTTCCAGCTTCCGGGCATCTGCCAGTAACTTTTGATCAATTTCAGCGACTGTCTATTTGATTATCGAGCGGCCCGCGCGGACGATCAGTCCGCTCGTAGGGGAAACTTCAGATTGACTGCTTTGTTAATTTGCCTGCGGTATACTTTAACGGGAGTGGTGTATTGATACTAAGGTGTTATACTCAATCAGTCGGGTTTCCCTTCGGTCTCATCCGGTAATTTTTTTATTTTTTGCGTTGATTCGTTGGCGGAGCTGGAAAAGCAGACTTTCGATCGTATTCGGGCGCGCAATTGCTTTGCAAATATGGAGGAGTCAAAGCTCATTTTCGAACAGCGAATAAGGTTAGGATACCTTCCGAACATATTGGTTTACTTTTCAATCTAACCGAATAAAAAGTTACTCCGATCGCCTGATGTTTTGTTTTTCTTGTGCATCAAAGTAGATACATTTATTCAATCGAGAAGAGATTTTACAATTTTTATAGTAGGATATTCATTAGAAAATAAGGAAAATATAAATGTCAATAATAAAATACTTAGTTCTACAATTAAGAAAAGTTGTGAAGAGAAATCTTATTATTTCTGTAAATTTTTTTTAACAAAAAGCATTAATTATATTCTTTGCTTTGTTTCAAAGAAAGACTCGAAGTCAGAAAAATGAACTTATAATAATTATAAAAAAATAAAAATACAGTTATGGCAAACCAAGTTTAGTGCAAATCCCTACTACGACGATACTCTCTCAATTTCTACGGTAATTGCTCAATTAAAAAATAACCTCTGCAAGTAACAAGTGATCATACTTAAATTTAAATTCAGTTTAGAATTCATTCGAGTTAAAAACTAAAAATACTTCCCAATTAACATTTTAATCTCCCCCTTTGACAGGAAACTTTGATCTCCTAATTGAAATCTCCGGCAGAGACGACTAACGGGCGCGCGGCGGCGCTTTAAACAAATACAATTAATTTTAAAAAAGGATGCCAAAAGCTGTTTGAACGGGGAGATTAAAGAATACTATTACCGCTGCCCGGACGCGAAAGACAGAAAGAGAAAGAGCGAAGGACCGGCAGGGGTGGGATCCTTAAAAGCTCCTTTGGACACGCCACCTGATAGGCGACGGCGGAACAAGGAAGCCACGTAGCGCGATAAGGAGTGCTCGAGGAATAAAGCGATATCGCGTTTCTGTTTTGTAGATCGCCCGTCGAGACATTCGCGTGTGGATGACGATAATTGTCCCCGGCTTCGGATAATGGAAGAGCGCCTCGGCTCTTTCACGCCACCCCAATGAATGGAAGCTAAGGGGATGAAAGGGGAGGGGGCGAGGGATTGGCCCTCGAGGACGTCCCCACGAGAGGACGTCGTGCATCCCGAGTCAGCGGCTTGCTTCTAGAAACGAGCGAGTGACCTGACGTATCCGAGACAAACGTCAGCGGCAGAGGCCCGCTGCAGCTCGAGCGCACCGCAGTCTTCGCTGGCGACAAATCGCCCTCGTGGACTCGAGGATGCGAGCGCATCGTTCGTCGAAGGTCGAGCTTTGACGGCTGCCATTAATTGTTCGTGTTTATTGTTTACAGCGCGGCTTTCGGATGGGATATATTTGAGGGTGAGAGAGCTTTCAAAAGTGAAGAGCTTTTTACTATCAAGAACCTTTTTACTTGTTACTATGAAGTTGAATAAAACGAATGAGTTATATTCATTGATATAAATTAGAGAAGCTTTTTTTAAATATCATTTCTTTCATTAATAATTTTAGCGGGAGTAATGACGCGGATGGAATTATGAATCAATTAAATTAAAGAAAAACAATAAATGTAATATCGCAGTTATTGATGAATAGATCAATGAATACTATCAGCAAAAGGATTAGAGCATTTAGAGAATGTACAGCTTAATGGATTGTCCACTGATAACACGATTACTTTACTTCTATACACAGTTGCCTATAACAAAAAAAGCTCATTTTAGCTTTTCGTAACGGACGAAGGCACATTTTAGATTTTTTTGCGACGAAAAGTGGCGCGTTTCAATTCTATCACGAAGGAAACTCTTTTGGAAGTTCTGTCACAGAGAGAAATACTTTCACGAGATTTCCGCGGAAAACAACAACAGACTTCCCCGAAAATATCACGATACACATTCTTCTTCGGGAAATCCATAAATGACCAAGTTTTCGATCGCTAAAAAATTTCAGTAGAATAACAATCAGCAGAAAGTTCCGTCAGCGTAACGAGAAGCAGTTGAAAGCTCGGTAAATTGAATCGTACTTTTTTCGTTAGGAACGTTGTTACAGTCAAAGTATTCCATTTAAACAAAAAAAGTCAGAAATTATCGAGTTTGCATTCATTAAAACATTTCAGGCAAGTAACAATCACCAGAAAGTTCCGTAATTTTAGCGAGAAGCAACTGCAAGCTCGGCCGTAAATTGCAACAAGTTTTTTCCGTTCGCGGTGACGATACTTGCAAAGCATTTCGTTTAATAAACAAATTTGAGAAATAATGCAATTCACAATCATTAAACCATTTTACTAAAATATCAATCACGTAAAAGCTCCATCATCGCAGGGCTAAGCAGCTGCAAGCTTCGTAAGTTTATCAAAGAAATCTCAGAAATTATCCAATTCGCGATCATTAAATAACTTTAGTAACTTCAATCAATCATGTAAAAGCTCCGTAAATTAAAACGAGTTTATTTTTCTTTAAAAGCGACAGTACGTGTAAAGCTTTAAGTTAAAAAAAAAAAGAATCTCATAAACGACCATCTCTGCGTACATTAAAGCTCAAAAGCATCAGTACCGGAAACCCGAAAGGATCAATCGCCAAACTTAGTAGTCATTAAAAAGTTCCGTCATCGTAAAGCGAAACGGCCGCTGAAAGCTCGGCAATGAGCCACTGGCGAGCGCGCAGCCATCATCGCGGGGCGTGCTTGCAAATCCATCGACAAGCAGCTTAATCCGCTGAAACGAGCGGCGCGGCTCGGTCGAGCGAATTTTAAGTGGGCCCCGCGACAATTTCGCGGTGATGCGCGGCGGCGCGCCTAGACGCATGGGAATCGAAGGTCATGGATGAAGGACGGCGCAGACCCTGACCCGCGCTAAGGTTGACGTCTGCCCCGAAACCTTATCTCGTCGTACGGCTTCAGCGCACGAGCGAGCCACCCCGCCTAAGCTCGCGCGGCGCGCTCAACGTCCGACGACGGTTCCTATTCTCGCCGATGCCAACCCCGGCCTACCCCCCCCCCTCCCCTTCCTCGGCGGCGCCACCCTTCACCCTCCTTTATCTCTTGTTTGAAATGCCGTTACGGCCGCCTCGCTGTAAGTAGTCAGCGCGCGGCGTACTTTTATTGTCTCGAGCGTCTATTTATGTACACTTTATTGAACTGCCGACTAATCGTGTTTCGATTCGACGGCGCTGTCGTGCACTATTTTCATATTCTATTCACTCGTAATGCTTGTGTCTGAGAGCCGTTTGCTTGTGATTGAATGTTTCGGATTGTTTGTTTACCGAGCTTTAATTGTTCAAACTTTTATTTTCAACGTTAAATTTTTCTCTATTTTTTTTTTTTGTTAACGTGATGTATTGTTAGAAATAAATTTATTGATCTATGGTTTTAGATGATATTTTTAGGCAAGCTTTAATTTTTTGTGCTTTTTTGGATTTGCACTTATACTAATAATGGAACTTACGTTTATTGGCACATCGTCGTTAATAATTGTTTTGGAAATCTTTTAGTTTATTTTAATGGTATTGGACAATACAGATTTCTTCGCGTTTAAAAAGAAAATTCTGTTAAATGCCATTTTTAAAGATAATTTTTTAAATTTGAAAAAAAAAGTTAGAAGAAGAAATTTTGTATAATTAATAATCGAGAACAACGATAATTAGCTTGTATGTATTTTTGTAAAAAAATATTTAAGAGTTTATTTTCATTTTTATTTCAGAACTTACCAATAATTAAATTTTAAAAAAAGGTTTATCATACTTATAAGTTTCTAGATATTAGCAAAAAAAACCTCTCACTTTCATTCCGCAAATCGCAGAAGTGAACTTTACGACTCAAAGATATCGGTTAATGCAAAAACCCGATCGCCGCTTAAAAAGTTCCCCGTTCTTACCGAAGTGCGCCAAATTCAGTCGTGTAAACTGTATACAATGTGGGTATCAGAAAAAAAAAGTTGCATCTAAAGAGGTCGCTCAATCCGCGGCACGCTTTCATTAAAAACTTAAAACAAAAAAGTTTTTCGCTCAAACTTCGAAATACGTCAGCACCCATCGACACAATCATTTAGCCATCTCGAAACTTCCAGATTTACACATCCATCTAAATCTTCCACTGTCTCCCTCCCCCCGCTCCGCCCTCGCTCTCAATTTCAACTAAATAAATTTGTTCCTTTACGAGGGCAGTTAAAATAAATCTCTCCATTCTCTCCTCTCTCAGCGCCCTCGCATCGTCCGCTCAAGAGGTGGCGCGCGCGCAAAAGAAGCTCATCGATAAATCAACTCCAGTTTAGCGCGTTTCGTAACCGGCCGAGATTAACCGAGCGCATATAAAAAAAAGGAGAGAGAAAGAGAGAGAGAATGAGGAGCGGTGACGGCTAATGAAAAGAAAAAAGAAAAAAAAACAGGAAAAACAAAGAAGCGAGTGCAGGCCCGTCGGGTGCGAGATAAAAGTGGGTGGCGCCGGGGGCACGCACCGACGCGGCTAACGGGATTACAAATCATCGGACGGCGACGAGATGAGAGAGCGCACCGTGCAACGGACTTATCAATCATCGTTCCCGCGGGTCTTCGGCGAACCGGGGCCCCCCTTAGTGTCACCGACGATCTCGAAGCCCGACACTCGCAGAAGGAAATTTTGCATTATCGAGGCGCGCGCTTGCGCACTCGATTTACTCGTCGGGAGCCCGAGAAACTGTCATCGGTATTGATGTGCGTCAAAATAACGAGGACTGGATTTGTATGCGTGAGTGGCAGGGAGATTCCTGCCGAACCCCCGACTGCGGTCGAGATTTAAAAGAGCGTGGATGCTGCGCGGGAAATAGATGGATAGACTATTTTCCGCTGGGAAAATACCTCGCCTTTTTTTTTTTTGATCTTCTCGTTTTTTTTTTTATTTTGCTATTGTTTATTTTTGATTGTTTTTTTTTTTATTTATTTGACGATTGCGGGGACTATTTTTGTAGTTTGCCGAAAGTTTAAATGGTACGGAAAAGGGGAAAATAAGTTTTTCGCATTCCTTTTGATGTTAAAATCCCGTAGTTCAGCGTAACTGTTCATGACGCGATGTACATTAACCCATTAGCTTTTAAAATGTGTTAAGTTAATTTTCACAAGTTCGTGAGTTAATTAATGCATTTAAGCCACTTACGTAATCATAAGAGTGTAAAGTAAATTCACACCGATAGAAGCAATTACGTTAATTCGTCGGAAAAGCTCGCTGTTTTTCGACGTTATTACAAATTCTCTCTTGACTGAAATGTGCTTAGATTAAAATGCAAAATTCTTTGTTCTCGTAAAAAAAAAAAAAAAATTTTGAAAAATTCTCACAAAAAGTTATTTAAACGCTGTATAATTACTTCGAAAGAAAATGCTATACTTAGAAATTGTTTTTTAAAAATAATAATCTGCAAGCTGATAAACATTTTATTTTAAGTGCTTTTACTTCTTTTGACATTCAATTAATAAATTTAATATCAATTAGAAAATTTCAAAAGTTTAATATTTATTTTCTTATTTTTAAAAATTATATATTTTCTTTTAACATCGTTCTCTAAGAACAATTCATCGATCCAAATATAAATTTGAATAAATTAAAAATTTACGTTTCAACAATTTCACGGTACCCTTTTTTACACTACGAAATAATCAACGTAATTGTCCATTCTATCGTGTACAAATATTTATACTGCTGAGACAAGTGGAGCAGAGAAGTCGAGCGTGAAACGTTACTAACCAGTACCGCGCATTCGCGCGGCTGCTCTGCCTCGGGCAGAGTTGTTATGAGGAAGAGCACGGGGCTCGTGACCAGGAGGCTCGTCACGACGAGCATCGCGAAAGTGAGAAACGCCTTGTGCACTGCTTTGCTGCGTCGTAGCCAGTAGCACGGTACACAGCATATCCAGGTTCCGAGCTGGTTCGGTCGCTCGACGTGGACCATCGGCTCGTCCAGACCCTGGCCATCCTGGAAATCAATTCACGCTTGTATTTTCGCAGAATTTTCATGAAAATTTAGCGTGTCGGCTGGTTTATCGAAGTCTTTAAAAAAAAAATTGAAAAATGTTTGAGCGGTGAAGCGTTAAATTAGATGCTGAAGCTAATTGCAGGGGAGTAGCAATAAATTAAGGGTCAGGCGTAGAATTGAAAAAAACTTAAAATTTATAAATAACGTCAAATTGGGAAGTTTTTTTTCTTTTTTAAAATGAAATTAAAAGTTTGCATCATAAAGTGGTACATTTGTGCAGGGTGTACTTTATATTTACTTTCCTTTTAATTAAATCATCAAGTTTATTAATTTGCGTTGTTTGCCGTATTTTAGTTTTCTCGTAAATCTTATTGTTGCCTGATTGCATACATGCTGAGGATGTATTATTATTTTTGGGTAAACGAAACGTACGAGTTTCTCTTGTAAGTAAAATGTTTATTTCAAACTTGAATTTTTTGGAAACGAGTAAATATTAATATAAATAGCAAACAACTTTAAATAAAAGAAACTTTTAAATTGAAATTTTTTTATTACTTTACGGCCATAACTGAAATTGAAGTTCCAATTTAAACTATTTAATATTTAATTTTAAAATTCACTTTTTTTTAAATTAAATAACATTGCGCGGTGTCTTACCGCAGTCGGATGTTACTACTTAAGGCGTTCTTTACTAACACTTTCTTACTTTGTAAATCACTTGCAGAATAAGAATTTAATTATTTCAATTTTTCTTTTTTACATGGTTTTTCACTTAACTAGATTAAGTTTATAAATGAATACTGGAATTATTTTTTATTATTTCTAAGACACTTTTTGTACTAAAAGCTTTTTTATATTGTTTTGTTACTTTTTCGACCTTTGCAACAACATAAACCCCAGTTTGTGGCAAGAAATATGTTACTTTGATTAAGTCTGCTTGCTTATTTTGCATAATTTTAAATTATATATGCGTACATGTATAATAAATTTATTTTAAATAATTATTTTACATTTAAATATTCAAAAGCACATGCAGCGCAATAAAAACTTTTCAATACAAAATAAAAATGTTTACATTCTTAAAAATATATCAAATTAATCATTATTAATCAAACGCCTGAAAGAATATATAACGAAAAATTTGATTCTCCTGCAATCAATAGCGGCATCTATTAAAAGTAAAACAAACAACTCCGAAAAATTAAAACAAGTAAATAATCGAATCATCCAAGCCCGAATCATTCCTCAAACAATAATGGAGCCTCCAAATCATATTCCATTTGCACACTTTTACTTAGCCACTGCAAGCACTGCATTCGCAATAAAAAAAAAAGTCACCCGCAATGCCTCACCTCGTAGGACTGACCGGCGCCCTGGTCGCGGGGCGTTTGCTGCTGAGGGGTGGGCGGGGCATTGGGCTGCTGGGCCTGGGCCGGTGCCGCGGGTCCCGGATGCGACGGGGGCGCGCACAGAGGTAGCCGCACGCCCTGCTCGGAGCGCGAGCGCGCCGAGGCGTTGCTGCTGGCGTTGCCGGTGGTGGCGGCCCTGCGGGCCCCGCGGGCCCCCGAACTCCGGCTCACCGTGCACAGAGCCACATTTGCCGGGTCACCCGGAACTTCCTCCTGGCGCTGCCTCAGCAGCCGATTGGCCGGCAGTTCAGCCCGGCCGCCGGACGGCCGATCGCCGGGGCGGCGCTACCGGCCGGCGAGACCGAGCGCCGACCGCGCGACCGACGACGACTGCACCGCGGGGGATTTGTCGCGCGCGCGCCCCTGCACACTTCTGCTTCCTCTCTCTCTCGGCCGCGAGCTTGGGCTTCTCTCGGCTTTCTCTCCGCTCCGTTCAGTTCCTCATGTTTCTGGATGAATTTTTATTTTTTAATTTGATGATTTTAATTTTGATCGGTGCGATGGATCGTGTGGGTTTGAGTAAATGATATTCTTTTGTAGCGAGTGCAGAGGGTGGGAATGAATTATGAACGAATGTGTATACTTATTCTCCAGTGGAATTCGTTTTATTCATATTTAAAGACTGTATAAATGCTCCGGTGGAGAGTTTGCATAATTGGGTCATGTGTAATCTAATATGCAGTGTTTCTTTTTTTTTTTTTTTGAGTAAGTAGTATAATTCATTTTTCTCGCTGTTTGGCTAATATACGCGCTGCACTAATTACTGAGAAATCAGGTAGGTTTGTGCGCGTCGAACGTTCATTAGCGCTGGTTTCTTTAAATCAACAATGTGTACGCCCCGCAAGCCAGACTAATCAGCGAAACCGAAATGAAGAAACTATTTTAAATGCGCAAACTCTAGTCCCTCCAAATCTATAATGAGAGAATTTTCTTGTAAAAATTGCGGTAATTTTCCCGTAATAATTACGTGAAAAAACGTAATTGTGGAACGGTAGGCCATACTACAGATTCTTACGGGAATATCACTATAATTTTTACCTGAATCTTTGATGGTCGATCAAACTTTGTAAATTTTACAAGAAAAACCCTGTAAAAATTACGAGGATTTTCACGTAAAAGTTACAGAGCTTTTCTTGTAAAATTTACAAAGCTTGACCAACCCTTCAGGATTCAGTTAAAAATTACGCTTATTTTCCTATAAAAATTTACAGTATTGCCACGATTACGTTTTTTCTCGTAATTTTTACGGGAAAATCACCGTAATTTTTACAAGAAATTTCTCTCAGTGCAATCACATTCCGCACTGCGAGAGCTCGCGTTTCGCGCGCGCAGCTTTCAAACATTTTCCGCCAAATTGATCCGTCCCCGCGAATCGACCAATATGACAAAGACCAAAAAAGAAAGTTAATTCAAAAGAGCCGCGGTACAATGGCAAAGGAGCATCCACGTCGACGGAATCGCGTAAAGAGTAACCGAAGATTTATCAAAGGGCCTCACTCTGTGCTCCCGCTCGCTTCGGCGTTTTCCGCTCTTCGACTCTCCCTGGGTCGCCGAGTCCCCCCGAGCCAATTAGCCGCTGCACGTTCGGCCGAGTGTGCGCGGGAGCCCGATGGCCGCGGGGATCGGCGATCGAGTCCGCCGCCTCTCTCCTCCGTGCCGAGGTGCAGCGGGAGCGAGAGAGAAAGAGAGAGGGAGAGAGATCACGAGGTGGTGCGGGCCGCGGCGAGTCTAGGGGGCTGCTGGCGGCCGTGGTGTGTCCGAGGGTCTGACGCGCGGCGAACTACTGGCCTCGCTCGTCTCGCCGCCGCACGCGATCGCTCCCCGCCACGAGTGCCCCACGCCGCCGGCGCCGACTAGGCGCGCGCGCAAGCTCCGAGCCCGCCGACCGACGCTACACTGACGCCAACGAGCCCCGGGATCGCTCGCGGGAGAAAAATTGTTGCGCGGCGCGCGCGGGTAATGCGGCGAAATTTTACTTTATATTCGCGGCTGTACGAGGATTGGGGAAGGGAATCGAGCTTGCGGCTCTTGTTTGACTTCGCTGGCCCGGGAGCTTTCGGGGGAAAGAGCAATTGATCGATTTTGGATTTTTCAGGGAGACTGTAGGGGCTATTGAAAGTTTTTGGACGAGCTTCTTTTTTCGTGATTTGCTTTAATTGAGAGGCTGATGCTTTTTGCAATGAATTTTTTTGTGAAAATTTCAGTGAAGTTCAGTGTAAAAAATGTATTTGCGAAACAATTTGCAAGCTCTGGAAATTCATGTTGGAATCATTGGAATTTTTACTGGAATTTTGGAAATTTGGCAAAGCTTTGGAATTTGTAGAAAAAAAAGCACCGTAATTTTCACGGGTAAAGCTGTGTAATTTTTACGGGAAAGTTCTCGTAACGTTTATAGAACTTTTTTTGGATAAATTACAAAGCTTTGCCAAAAGTTCAAGATTCGATTTAGAAATTACAGTGATTTTTCCATGAAAATATCCAGTGCTTGCAGGAGCTTTCGTGGGAAGTCAATTGATCGATTTTGACTTTTAAGAGAGACTGGGTTATTGAAAGTTTTTTGACGAGTTTTTTTTTGCGAATTGCTTTAATTGAAAGGCGATGCTCTATGCTATTGATAAGTGGCACAAGCTTTTGAGGAAATATTATTTTGCAGGATATGGATGGGACTGTTTTAATTTCAGTCAAATGATAAGAAAATAAGGAATAATTGCAAAACTAATAAAAGAAAATGATTAGATCATCGGCGAATGCGTGGTTTAAAAAGGAGATTTCTTCCAAAATAACTGTTTGAATGGAAAAGTTTAATATATTGATTGAAATTACTGTAATTCAATAACTGTAAAAAGAATGAAACTTCCAATATGTGGAAAATTGGACTGCGCTTACAGAGGACTTTAGAAAAATATTATGAAACAAAGCTCTTGTGAAGACAAATAGCAGAAAGCACAAATACAGAAGAACTTAATAATTAAATTATGCTATTGGATTTGATTCTATATCATATTTTTCAGCATATCCTGGAGCAGTGCAGCAATGCAACTGAACTATACTGAACTATACGAGGGTGGATTGTTAAGTTTCCGGCCTGACCAAGAGATGGCGCCACTAGGCCTACCTTGAGGTGGCGTTCTATAGTACCATCCTTAGATA
>JAWWEP010006625.1:0-22592 GCA_035582995.1 Sycophila quercilanae | reverse complement strand
GACAAGGTGTTCGCACCGCTTATCTTTGACAACAAATGTATCGACGAGCCATAAGCAAAAAATTAATCTATTCCAAGCCCTGATGAAGGTATTACATAAAAATACCGAAACGTTGGCAGAATAAAGTTATTAATTTCAACTTTTTAACTACAATCCGAACACGAACGTCCGAGTCTTTTTCAACAATTACATAAATATTGTGTATTATTTTGATTGCTTCAGAAAACTACAAATATATTGAGTAAAAATTTGTTCTAATGCAATAGAATTTTACATTTAATACACTTAAACATATTTTTGTGTTAATAAAAAACGTAAAAAAAAGCGTACATAAAACACACAAAAACCAGAATTTTCGAACGTGTATATTTTTAAAATAATGGAGAAAATGTAAAAACTCTCAATATTTCGTTTTAACATAACATGTAGTTATACAAAGATTACTCCTAGCACTCTGACGAATCCATTTTAATTTTTAGTAAAGCCTTCCACCCGCGAACGATTAAAGCACTTAAAAAAGCCTTGAATATAATGCATCCGCAAAAACCTTGAATCATTTAACAACTTATCATATCCTCACCTCTAACGAAAAAAAAGCACATTTTAAAAAAAGCATATTTTAATTTTCCGTTTTTACGTACGTCGTACCCCACGAATGATACCACAAGTTTATCGCAGCTTCTGGAAAAGTTTACTTTACTGCATCAAAAGTGGCAAATTGAAATAGAGCATTTTTGAAATGTGCTTTTTCTTCGTTAGAGGCGACGATATACGGATGCAGAATTTCGACGACGTCACTATCGACTTATCTTACGTATTCGAAATGTCGATGGTGGTGACGGTGATGCCGCCGCCGCGGGAGTCGTCGCCGGCGCTTGTGGTCGGGCCGCCCGGGGCTCCAGCGTTGGTGCGGTTCTCGAAGCTGATCCTCACCTCGATGGGCTGCCTGCGGCTCCTCTTCCGCTTGCGCCGGCCGAACCTGGCCTGCCGGCTTTTCCGAGAGTAGTGGCGATTACTGGATGGCGGCTCCGAGAGCCGGAGGAGAAATTGCGCTGGCGCTTTGACCTCGCGCTTGCCACGTGCCGCTTCCGGCCCCGGAAAATCCGCCTCTTGGCCCTTCGTTGAGCCATCGAGCCTCTGTTCCTCATCTGCAGGTCGACGAAGATTGCTGCTATTTTCTAACGGTTGATTGCGCGCGTAGGGAAGTTAAATACTCTTTTTAAGGATTTTGCGCTATTTTTGGTGAAAGTTTGTGGGACATCAACATTATTTTTAGTAACGCGGTGATATATTACATTACGCTGAGAACATTTTCTTTTAAAAATCATTGTTAAAGTTACGTGATGTTCTTTGATAAAATTACGTGAAAAAAAACATTCACAGGAAAGCACGGTAAATTTTGACTAAATTTTATCTAAATCTTTGGTGAAGCTTTGAATTTCTACAAGGGTATAGCTACAGTAATTTTTACAGAGCTTTTCAAGTAATTTTTACAAAGATTCAATATTTAGGTAAAATTTACGGTGATTTTCCTGTAAAAAGTTCCAGTGGTTGCAAACGGCCGTTCGATAACATTTTTTCATCACGTTTTACAATTTTTACGGGAAGATTGCATCGGTGAATAATTAAGCGATATATTTAGCTTATTATTGAAAGGGCTGATGCGATGTTCGTGTAATTTAAAAAAAATTTAATTAAAATTTCGTGAGTAATGATAATTTATGGAAATAAATTATTCAAGGTAGGAAAAACTACCAGAATTAACTTAAAAAAAAAAAAATTAATAATTGATCTTTTAAAATAGAAAAATTGATAAAACGTATAACTTTTAATTCTCTCAAAAATTTTATTTGCATTAATATATAATTATAATATTAATCTAAAAAAAGTATTATCCCCTCTTTAACAAATACCTAACTATTTATTTATTAACGGGATTAATATATAATTATAATATTAATCTAAAAAAAAAAGTATTATCCCCTCTTTAACAAATACCTAACTATTTATTTATTAACGGGAATAATTCCTTTTTAGATTCATATATAATTATGTAATTACTCACGTGCTTAAATAAATAATCCCATTTCCAAAAGAGTTTGATAGAGCGATAAAAGAAAAGCTCGCGCAAGCTCACAAAAATTCTCCTTATTCGCAAATGCGCGCGCGACATCCGACTCCGCAAATAAACAATTTCCCACGGCGGCCAGCTGGAAAACAAATTTCCTGCCACCACAATCTAGCGGCGGATAAAAAGATGCCAGTGGCCCTTCGCAAAAAAAAAAAAACGAGCACATCCTCCACCTGCCCTGCACGAAGCGACGAAAAAGCTGCGGGAATGTCTCTGAGTGTCGGAGAGGGATGCAGGGAATGGGGGGTAAGGGGGTGGGATTGGAGGTCACATCACCTGGCAATTTGTCGGGCCAGCGCTGGCAGAGTCGCCGGAGGCACTGCGTCCGCGTCGCCGGGGAATCGCCGGTCGTAGGAGGCCGGAGGCGCTCCGCCGCCCGATTCAATTTTCGCGACGGCTCGGCCGCCTCGCCCTCTGCCCGAGTTCGACCTCCCTGGAGGGAGCAAAAGAGGTTATCCCCCAAGCTCGCTTCTCTTTCCGCCGCGGAAATTTCATTTTGTCCCAATGAGCTCCTTGTGACCGCTCGGAGGGGGTACGGCCGTGGATATATATATGTGATGTCTCGTGGTGTCGCGGTGAGGCTTGCCGACGTCGGGTATGAGAATTTTGTCGAACGCGATGTATACCGAAGACGTTAATACTTTATTTTCTTTTTATTAATTTTTATTAATTAATTATTCTTTTTTTTGTATAATTGTATGTTACTTAGATTATTTATTATTAGATTGTTGCGCTCACTTTGCAGTTGTTTTGACTTTAAAGTAATTTATAACATTTTTGAGCTTTCATTCGTATTACCGTTTTTTAAGTTTGAAATCTTGAAGCTTCATTTCATGTCTCGCTATTCAAACGTGTTTACTTAGACTTTTTTGTGCGTAGGCTGAGTTTTTTTATAGCTGCTTATTTACAATAAGGAAAATTGTTCTTGTTTGTACGTTTTGCGTGCTAATATATTAAATCTTAATTGCGCTTGAACTTTTATATGTTTATAAAATTAAAGTATTGTTTTTACAATTATTTTCTTAAATTTTTGGTAGGTATACATCCTATTTTATTTATACTATAGGTAACTAATTGTTATTTACGTTGATTCAGGAGCTTTTATATTAATGTATAGATTTTTTAGCTTTTTAATTTTTTAATAAAAATGACAATTTTACAGTAAATGTGTGTAGTAGTTCTTATAAAATATTAGCTTAGATTTTATTTAAATATTTGAGGATATTCGTTCAGATTTTATTACAAAATAAAAGTCTATGGACAAATTTTTGGTTAACTTCATCTTAAATGACTTAATTAAGGAAACTGTAGGAGACAATTACGCAACAAGTAATAATAAGACATACCTGTGATAAAAGTAGGATGAATAAGAAGAAAGCATTGTAGAAAAATTTCATATTGTAGAAATGAAAAATAAATTAAAAATAATATTTATTGCTATAGCCATTATTGATGCAACGAGACCTCATGGCTTTCATACTACATGAAGGTAGCTATATATTTTAATTTTCCTACGGATTTATAAACATGAATGACAAGCATAACCTTTCGTCATCACCAATAAGCAAAAAATACATCGAAACGTATAATTAAAAAATGAATTACTCAAGATTTTATAAACTAAAATATACCTCTTACCTCGACAAGTTCTCTCCACGTTTACACCATCACGTAGTCGCTTATAAATCAATTAATATCTTTTATTACGGTAAGTATGTACTCGGCATTGTATACTGAATAAGCCTTCTGGCAAAATATTGCAATTATGTGCAGTTCAATTCTATTAAGTTTCTACACATACTGAGAAAATTTTCTCATAAAAATTATGGGGAGACTCCCCACAAAAATTATTTGAAAAAACGTTGAGGAATGGTTTGCAAGCACTGGAAATTTTTACAAAAAATCCCTTTAAAGTTTATCTAAAACTTGAAGCTTTGTAATTTTTACACGAAAAGCTCTATAAAAACTACGTAGATTTTTCCGTACAATTTTCGCTGAAGCTCCTCGTAAAAATTACGGAGCTTTTCTTGTAAAAATTAAAAAACTTCGCCGAAAGTCATTGTAAACATTTCCAGAGCTTAAAAATCTTTTAGAAATTAAGTTTTTTTACGTAATATTTGCGAGGAGCTTTAACATAATTTTTAGGAGGAGCTTTACCGTATTTTTTAGGGGTATATAGCTTTACCGTAATTTTTGCGGGGAGCTTTTCCTTAATTTTATGAGAAGCTTTACGGTATAATTTAAACGAAAAATTCTCTCAGTGTACAGGTAGAACATCGAGCTTCTAAGCCAGAAGATGCTGATGATCGGGAGTGAGGCGAAGCCGCCGGCGTTGGGTAACTTCTACTACAGCCCGCTGCGTTTGCGCCCAGCGTTCGAGCCCCAGATCCATTCGGTTCTACCAGTGAATCCGGAGACTCCGTTGAAGCGTCGCCAGAAGAAGGACTCGACGCTCGACCTGGAGATGGACCTGCGGCCAATCGACCCTCGACACTCGTCCCACAAAACAGACATCCACAAGGAGGACCCTTCAGAGGAGGACTCGCCTCTTACCAAGTTACTTTCGGTTGATTTCTTTTTTTTTTGTTTCGCTTCTACACTCCTAAAATCCGGGGCTTCGGTAATGACGGTCGCTGGGATTAGCGCAGGGTCACGCGGGCCGGCGACGACGACGACAATGACGACGATCCAAAGCCGAAGAAGAAGATGAATAAGAAGCACCATAACAGTAAGAATAAGACAAAGGACAGGTTTAACAAGGCTTTGGGTAAGATCGCTACACTTTTTTGTCGATGAAATTTTTAATAAAAAAATATAATGAATAAATTAACGAACATTAGTATTAAAATATTAATGAATAAACTAATAAGGAAATAAATAATAATTAAGAATGCATACAGATGACGCGTAAAAGAAAACTCCCGGCACTTTTGCGTTCCAGAGAACCTGTGCAGGAAATTGCGGATCTCCTACTTCTTCGTGTTTCTGGGTGTTTTCACCCTCCTGATTTGCGTCTTAGCGATGTACCTCAGGAATCGTTTGGTCGCCTGCTGCCAGCGATTTTGGCCATTTAATAAGAAAAAAAATAAAAAATCCAAGTATGCACCTGAATTAAGGGTATGAGTACATACTCGTAAAGTCGTGCAGTTTTTCCTGTAGTTATTAGCTTTTTTCTTAAAAAAAAAAAAAAAAAAAAAAAAAAAATGCAGTAGCATCCTTAAGAATTGAATTCAATGTTATGTCTTCTTCCAACATAAAGAACAAAACTATACATAATATATATAGTACAAAATTGCGTGATTGCTTCAAGAAAGAAAGAAATATTTAAATTTATTTCTAAAATAAAAAAAAAATAAAATTGAGAATAATCCCCATAACGATTTTGCGATTTCTTATTATATTTTTCTTTTAGGAAAGATATGTTTGACGTGGAGGGAGGGGATTCCCCGTTCTTGTCGAGACGCAGCTCCAAATCGAAGAAGAAGGGGGACGCCTCGAGGACTGTAGACACCGGTGTGCCCGATAGCCGCACCTCGCTGAATAAGTCCCAGGATGAGAACGGCAAGATCGGTTGTTCGCCCTGCTCTCGGAAGAAGAAAAAGAAGGGCAAGAAACAACGGAAATGAACCTTTTTAGAGTTAGACTAGCTTTATTTGCAACATTTATACTGATACTGTGTGTACATTTAATAGATCTTACTATTGTATACTATTTTTTAGAAATATTTTTAATGATAAACGATATCACGGCAATTATAGATTACTTTATAATAATAAAAGTTCATAGGATATTTTTATTTAAAAAAAAAATCATTTGTATTTAAGTTTACGTTTTGAATTTTATCAATATTTGAACATCGAATTGATCGCATAAACCGTCCCTCAATTATATTTTTTCTCGTAATTTTTACGGGGAGCTCACTGTAATTTTTATTTAAAAAAGAAAATGCTGTCAGTGCGTATATATTCTAGTTTTTGATTAATTAAAAGGCTCCATTGTTTGCTATTGTTTTTATATTTTTATCAGAAATTTTTTGCATTTTAACAGCAATTTTACCCATTAACTAGTTGATTAAATAAATAAAATACATTTTGTTTTATTTTGCTGCATAGCATGAATGAGGCTCGCTTTTGTTTACGCGCCACTTGATTAATTTGCGAAGTGATGATGTGAAGTCGCGGAAAAATATATAACAAGAGTCGCTGTGAACAACGCATAATGCTACTTTCCGTTCTATTGTTAACCTGGGCCTATGGAAAAAATGCGGTTCTCGCAACGATAGACGTAAATCTCGCAGAATTGGAATACTTGGCCAGCCACTTGGATCCTTACGAGTGTCGGGTGTTGGCCGCCGCACTGCACTACGATGACTACGAATTGCCCAAAAACTTGGATGCAGCTGGTAAGATGCTTGTACATATATATATATCCGGTGATAGTTGATTCTGAAAGAATTTTTGAAAAATGCAACGTTGCTTGAAAATTTCTAGGATGCACAGTTTTGTCATCCTAGTCTATCATCTACAGATTTTCAAGCAATGTTGCATTTTTTTTTTCAAAAAGCTCTTTCAGAATCAACTATCACTGAGTGTACATGCAGATTTGCGTTTTACTGGAATTTAAATGGAACTGAGAAAAAAATATTAGTATTTAAGTCTCTGCCAATTGCAACGCTGTTTTTCACATCGACTTGGTTATGGCTTGAGTCATATGCATGTAGAATGTCATAATAAACTAAAAGTAAATTAAAAGAAAAGAAGGAGAGAAGAACTCACTTATTTTTTCACTATTAAATATTTTCTTGTTTACATCATTTTGTTTTCAACATTTCAATGTAATCACAAGAGATACTGCCTAGTGCATCGCAAATCAACTTATCTTATCGCTAAAAATTAATTTTGAATGTCACTGAGTTATATTTTAAATATTTTGCAGTGAAAAGTTACTCAGGCTTTAAACTCTTGTAATCAACAATGAGCCTTGATTTTAATGATTTTTTTTATCGAATTATTCTCAGTGCTACTATTTTTGTTCTCGACGATAAGTTTTATGATGCAATTCTAGAAAAGAAGAAGACAATGAAATAAACAATGGAAAAAGGTCAGAAAAGATAATTTTTTAAATACAACAACCGCATGCAGTGGGTCACGAGGGCCTTCACTTTGTTTTATAAGGAGAGGCCTTCATTTATTTTTTAAACGAATGAAACATCCCTTGTATTAAAATGCATTGCGATATGATTGAATTGAAGAGTCTTAAATTATCGAATTTATCGAATTATCGAAATTGAAGAGTGTGAAAGTAGTAGCAATTAAGCGTTTGCTTTTTTGTTTTTGTCATCTCCGAACTAAAATAATCAGCGCGCGAAGCGCGCGTTTGAATTCTAGTATGTAATAAAAAGAATAAATTTTACATTTTCAAGACATTTATATGCAACAAGGCAACACAATTAAGTTGAGATTAATCCCGAGGGTGGGTTAAGGTTCACTCATGCGTTGGCAGTGATCTCCTGAGGGAGTTACTTGCTTTATTCGCCTGCTATTCGCCTGCTATGTACAATACTTTATACTCGTCAGAGTATAAGGAAGACTTGTCACTTCATTGATTACACGAAGAGCAAAAATCTACTGAAAATTGCAATCATGTCCTCATAGATTAACATTATTGGAAAAATTAACCATAGTTTCTTTTTAAATTTACAAGGGCTATAACAAAATTTGTTAGATTTTCAATTAATTTTGGAAAACATCTTTAATAAATTTTACAAAAAAACTATTGCAATTTTTTTCAATACTGTCAGTTTTTCAGGACATTAAAATTGATGGCTAGCCAAATTGATTAGTGCAATTTTCAATAGAGAATTTTTCTCCGTGCAAAAAAGGGAATAATTAGTATAGAACTAACAAAAATAAGTGGATATTGAAATCTTCGCTGCAATGTAAGGAATAAGAATTTTAATACCCAACGCGCAGGTCTAAATATAATTCAAAATCAAATGCATATGCAAAATTGATACACTTATTTAAAATAAATTACAAAATAATTTGAAACTTTAAAAACTCAATATCATAATTTTATAAATATGAGTATTTCTAAATTAGAAATTAAACAAATAATTTCCTTTATTTATTAACAACATCCTGCCATAGTTTTTTAAGTTTTTTAAAGAGAGGACTATTAAAATTCTGAGGTGTACACAAACGTAAGAAAATAATAACTCGACGATAAAATGATTTACGAAATGTTCAAAAAGTTGATTATCTATATTTTTTTTACGCATAATTTTCGTCGTTTATTTTTGTCAGAGGAAGAGATAGCCGAGGATATCACGTGTTTACGGCTACTGGTACACTGGAATCAGGAGGCTCGTGGCGAGACGCACGAGCATTTGGAGCGACGGCTACGGCAACTTGGTCACGTAGACCTGGCCGACTGGCTCGGACGCACTGCTTTTCGCGAAATTGGCGAGGATCTGCTGCGGCTTATCGACGAACCAATTCTGACGACCGCAACTGATTTTCCCGATACCGAAACTCCGATCACCGAGACCACCTAGTAATTACCAATGTATTTGTTACCAAAATCACGTGCAGAATTCTGCATACCAAGAGGGTCAAGTGTGATTTTTTTTTTTTAAATCGAGCACGGATTATGAGGGTTTGATACAAACTCTTTAAACTGAAGCAAGCTCAGAAAATTG
Organism: Sycophila quercilanae; assembly: GCA_035582995.1. Classification (NCBI taxonomy): domain Eukaryota; kingdom Metazoa; phylum Arthropoda; class Insecta; order Hymenoptera; family Eurytomidae; genus Sycophila; species Sycophila quercilanae. Next base: position 13,761 of record JAWWEP010006625.1, on the reverse strand, counting down.
ATCATTAGTACTTTCTTTTTTTTTAATGCACAATTATAAGACTGTTTTCGATATAATAGCATAGGTTTTATTTTAAATCTGGACATTTATAAATAAAAAAACGTAATTGAGTAAACGACATTAGCCTTTCAAAAAATAATTTAAAAAAAAGAAACTAAAAAATCGCGTTAATCTTTCTTGCAGGAACATTAATAATGCAGTACATATTCATTTATTTAATTCTATTTATATACTCATCATTACGAGCTTTTTAAATGATTGATTTATAAATATCTAAATTGACAGTGCACATTGAATCTCGATTAGCGGCTCAAAAATTAAATCTGCAATAAAATTTTCAATTTCTTCACAAACAATGCATTAGGCTAGCCATTACGATTTAAAGTAATGATCGATTCACCATTATTTCAGCGTTGCTGAAGCCACGACCAGTCAAGCTGTTCATGTTCATCACACGAACGATGAGGCCTTCTGGGCTGTGATTGACGTTATTGCGCTGCCGCTTTTCGCTGTGTTATTATTCACTTTCATCGTCTTTGTCGGGTTACTTATCATCGATAGATTCGCTCGGTGCCGCAATCACGCCGATGACGTATCAAAGTGGGTGGAAGACAACGAGGAACGGAACTTATTGACCGAGTGTCAGGATTGATTCAATGCGGGCAATTACTTGTTCAAGCTATTTCAAATAGTCGTATAATTTAATAAACTATCTAGAATCTGATTAATTCATGCGAAAGTATTGTTTGTTTTTTTCTTTAAGGAGAAAGAGTCGATTTTAGAATAAATATAATGTTTATGCACCCTTAATGATAACAACATTTTTAACATCAGAATTAAAAACTAAAATTCAATTAAACTAAAACTATTTAGAAAAGTTTTTTTCGGGACAAAGAGTCGATTGTAGAATAAAATACAGACTTTAGTACCTGTAAACATAACTAAAAAGTTTATACACTTTGTATGATAAAATCACTTTTTATCGTCATTCAGAATTAAAATTTTAAATTTAATAAACCATAAATAAATACTATTCAAAATTACTGGAATTTTATGCATTGTAGTCCAACTTTTATTTTAATTATTCTGATCGCCGACTCTAGCAATTCTAATGAACGTAGATGAATTTTTCATCCGGGCAAGAAGAGATGAAGGAATATTAAATTTTCATACAAAAAATTCATATTCAACGCACAGCAAAACAAAAAAAAAAGTACTGCCAATTTCCAGTACCCTTTACGTGTACATAAACAACGAACGTTTTTATTTAAAAAATTGCGTAAAATTGCAAAGTAATTAGAATTTTAAATGTATCTAAAAAAGGTACATCGTCTTTGAATTGTTGCAAGTACCGCTGTCAAATTTTAGACGAAAGATAAATATCAAATCCTACCGAAAAATGGCAGAATAAAACGTAAAAAGCATAAGAATAAAACATTTTTTAGATTCTTTTAAATGACATAAATTTACATAAAATTTAAAGCAATAAAATATTCGAGTGAATTTAAAAAAATGAACTCCAATTTGTATGAAAAAAATTAAAGCAAATCCATTGTGAACTTCAAAATAGTCTCGGGAACATCTGAATCTCTGTATGTGCATTGTACACCCGATGCATATTGTTTCAATGCAGACCTACCCTCGGAATATCAAAATTATAATCTCAAAATTTGTACATAACATACATACACGCGAAATAAGAAACAAAAGAAAATTGAAATTTTTATACAAGCACCTGTTTTTTTTTTCGGTAACATTCTCGTTTATTCAAGGCACACGCGAAGCGAATCAATGCCTACTGAATATACACAGTCATTCCTGCACAAAGTACTTTTTTTTTTAAGTTCTCCAGGCCTTAAAACATTCGATTCCAAGTTAAAAGAAAAACTAAAAGAAAAATTGTTTTCTCTCTGCAGACAAAGCTTTTATCCTCGACGAGAATGCAGAGATTCAGCGAGACATAAAAATTCTCGCGCTCCCGCGCGGAAACTGCGGCGCGGAGAAAGGAGTCGTGCACCCTCTTTCGAGGCAACGGCATATCGCGAGAGCGAAAGTCCCGACCGGACTGTGAAACTAAAATCGGAACTGCCGCTCGCACCCCCTCGGAGAACAAAAACCGCTCGAGAGCCATTGTTCGTGGGTGAGGGGGTGGCGGGGGTAGGAGCGATTGCGCGGAGAGGTGCATTCGACCGTTGATTTGATGGAGCCGACCTTGACCAGGGGAAAGCGCCAGAGGACAAGGCCGCGGGAGTGCACCTGCCGTTGAGGTGGGAGAGAGACGGACGACTTCATTGTCGGATTTAAATCGACAATCGTTGAAGGGGCGGGCCACCCTCTCACCTTCTCTCCCGCTGCCCACTCCCTCCTCCGACCTCCGGGACGAATGTCGCTTCGAATTTCAGAGTCGCATTGTGCGCGGATTTTTTTTTTTTTTCGTGCGAGCCATATTTTCTCGAGTGGCCCGCACGCGCATTGTGAGAGTTTTGCCGGGTATTATTTCTTCACGAAGAGAAGTCGCGCGGCGACTGGTACGTTGAACAACAAGGTCGCTACATTTTCGCTATAAAAATGTTTTAAAAACAATTAGAATTAGTATCTTTTATTTTATTTTGTTTTTTTAAGTGCAACAACTTTTAATCACATCTCTTCGATACATAATAGGTACTTTCTTCTTTTAAGTCTGCGATTGTTTTAACAATTATTTCTATTTTGATTTTAAATAATTTAAACTTCTAGTTCAACATATTTTACACGCCGAGATTAATCGACAGTACTTTAAAACTAATAAAATAATTAATCACTAAGTGCTTAGCCAAAAGTGCTACAAATTAATTAATAATGTTCAGCTGAATATCGCAGATCGATTGGATTAACAAAGTTACTTAAAAGTTCATTGACTATTCACAGTAAAAAAATTAAAACCTTTTTACATTCTATTAAAACAATAATTCTGTGAATAAGTATTCATTTGTATAAATAAAACTGTTGTTATGATATAAAAAACTTGGCTCAACAACTTTTCTTTAATCTCTGTTTAGGCATTATTTTTTTTTTTTTTAATGGAGCTATTAACAACTTTTTTTGTTTGTCTTTGGAGACTTTTCTAGACTTAAGCATAATATTAAGAAAACAAATTAGAAGTTTGTACTTATCAGTACGTATTAAACATATTACATTAAAATAATTTTTTTTTTCCTTCTTAGCCTCTATAAAAATACTTTTGGCAGTGTTTTTACCTCTTAACATTAATAACGAATAACTGAAGAGCATCATCAAGCATCATCAAACTGCCCCTCTTCTTCATTGTAGGTTGGCAAAGATCCGTAAGCACGCATGGAAGCTACTTCAGCCTTAATTCGCCCCGAATGCAAATCAGCAGGACAAAAACCTTGTGCTTTAGGCATATACATTCTTGATCGCTGAACGGAACGTACCTCTTCTTCATCTAAAAAATAAAAAAGTATTTTATGTATCAGGTTGTCCAGGATTTAAAATAAAAAATATTGTAATATTATACTCACTTCTAGGTTCAAATTCATCGTCTGAATCTATTATGCAGTCCCAGTTTTCTTCTACATCGGAAGTACTTTTTTTTCTATTACTAACTGGACTTTTGTAATATTCCTCATCACTGTCACTGATAAAAATATACAAATATTACTATTGATGTAGATCAAATTATTTTAATGATAAATATAAATATTTTTACATTACCTGATATTTAAGGTAAATACTTTATCTTCATCATAATCATTTTGAATTGGTTTTCTTTTAACACTATTACGTCTGGAATTGAATATACTTTCAGTATATAATTTTTCGTCTGATCTAAAATGTTCTTTCAAAGAACTATACAATTTATGACCAATCTGAAGATAAATATACTTGTAAAAAATTTTTTAAAAATAATGATTACTTTTTAATAGGATTTAATAAATATAAATACCTTTAAATCATCAGTTGCAAAGTAATTCTGTTCCAGATCCAAACCTTCAAGATTATTCATTTCAAGAAGTGCACTGGGTGCTTCTTCAAATACATTGTTGTATAAATCAAGTAATACAAGACTTTTCAAATCTGCAAAAGATTTTGGTAAATTGCTTAAACTGTTATTTTCTAATCTTAGTTTTTGCAGTGACTTTAAATTTCCTATGTTTTCTGGAAGCAAAATCAAACTATTTCCATCAATATTTAAATACTCCAAATTTTTTAATTCACAAAACTGCTCAGGCAACCACATTATACTATTCATACCAATATCTAATTTTTTTAAATTGTATAATTTATTGATTGAATTAGGAATACAAGCTATTGTTGTTCCACGAAAATTAATTTCTCTTATTAATTCTGGATTTCTTATTATATTAATAGGTATACTGTTTAAAATATTTCCAGAAACGTAATCATCTTCATTTCCAACGTTAAGTATTTCTAAATTTTTCATATTTTCTATCATTACATCTAACAAAGGACTTGATAAGTTGGAAAATAGCATTGAAAAATGTTGAATAGCTACAGATCCTTCTTTTCCTACAAAACTATAGATATTGAATTTTGTTTTATCCAAATTACACTCTTTAAAATTGAAATACTTTGGAGATAAAATCCAGTCTGGAAATTTCTGACAATTCTGGTTACATTTAGCTTCAAATCGTTCAATATATTTACTGTATGGAAAAACATTTAATTTAGCATGAACATTATGAGAAATATTAAAAACTTTCAATGTACCCATGCCAGTTTCTACACATTTTGGAATGGACTTAAATTGATTTTGGGAAATATCTAGTTGTTTCAATCTCTGTAACTTTGAATATGTCTGTGGTAAATCTTCCAACTCGTTACATCTCAAATCTAAAACTTCAAGATTCTTCAATTCACACAAGCTACTTGGAAGCTCTTTAAGTTTATTATGACTTAGATTTAAAAAGTGTAAATTTTGCAATTCTGCAACAGTCCTAGGCAGCGATCTCAATGCATTATCGTGGATAAGCAAATTTCTCAAACTTTGAAGCAAATCTGAAAATTCAGGAAAATCTAAAAATTCCTTATTTGATATTTCCAATTTGATTTTATCATTCGTCAATGGAATAATACTTTTTGGCGAGCACAAGGCTTGACTGGATTGCAGAAATGGTTCATTTAAAACTAAAGCATCACAATTTTCTTTTACGCCATTGCGTTTCATACTGCTCATGGAATTTTGGTTTCCAAAAGAGTTCTTGAATTTCACTCCATAAAGTTTATTCTTCAGTCTGGACGATTTTTGATGTGATGCCACACCTAGGAAAGAAAATAATTCACATTGAAAATGTTTACAAAACGTTGAATGTAATGTATACCTTTAAGTAAGCATTAGATCATTAAACTTCCTAAGCAAGCTTTACACCTTTATTTTGTTTACATGTTTAGGTTAGAAATATGAGACTTTTGGAGTACATTTAACGTAATACACCATCGATTATAAGCAATATTGTAAATTTGAATAAATAATAACTTTAATACAGATAATGTATTCTTTTAATTCGCATACCTTTTTCTTGATAATAAACTCCACATTCCATTATTGTTGCTTTGTTAAACAAACGAGATGGTCGATTACAAAGAACGCGCACTGCAAAATTCCGCCAAATTCCGCCAAGCCGGTGTTTAAACTTTTGTGTATAATTATACTAATAGTTACCGCTTGTTTTCTATTGGCTGCAGTTCGAATTGCATTTGTGCGCACTGCGCAGACGCGCATATTAAATTTCTTCTGTCCATTTTTTTATATAATTTAATACTTTAAAATTATTACTTTAAAATTAAGCGCAGTCTGCATATTTTTTAAATTTTAAATATAAACATAAGGTTATATATAATTATATCTGATTATATAATTATACTACATTTTGGACATTTTCATGTGTACCGACCAATTCGCTGCAATGCAAATGCACCTTAAGTGAGTTTAGCTCTCGCGGCAACCGGAAAGGAAATCCTCGTCCATTTCTGCGCTGGCCGTTGAGTCGAACTGTTGGTCGTCGTATTGTTAAAACGATACGTAAGTATTTTAATATTGCACTGCAAATTCTTCTTTATTTTTTAATGTGTTCGAAACAAAATTTCCTGCTTTGAACCTCTTGTTATTAAATTTCTAAACTTTGTAGTTTTACTTTATTTTTTTTACTCGAGATTTGGAGTGCTTGAAAGTCGCCACGTGTTACGTTTTAAATAGATCAATTTAATCTTTCAAACGGAAATATTCTTTATACTTGATCATTAGAAAATGGCCTAACTTATTTAATGCTAAATTTTACTAGTAGCTAATTCTTTTATTTTTACTTTGAAGATGGCAATACGTTGCACGTGTTTTATGGAGGTTATGTGATTTGTACTTAAATAAAATTCTAGGAATTTTCTTTATAATTAAATTAATAAAAATTATTAAAAGTACGCCTTATTGTCTGGGCAAGGAATGTCTGTAACTGTGCAGAGTGTTTCTAATCATTAAGGCAATATTAATATCTGGGTTAATCATCAGATGAATATCATTGTTCATTTGACTTCAAGACAGATTACATTTTTGTTTCATTAATAAGTTAAGTAAGTGTGCAGATTTATTTCATCTTTGCTCGTTATTCTAATTTAATTATGTTTGTTTATTAGAGCGACCATGGTTAACGGTAGGATACCGTCAGTCTTTTCAAAGACATATGTAACACCAAGGAGGCCTTATGAAAAGGCTCGTTTAGATCAGGAGTTACGGACTATTGGTGAATATGGTCTTCGTAACAAGCGTGAAGTTTGGAGGGTCAAGTACACACTTGCCAAAATCCGTAAAGCTGCTCGAGAATTGCTTACTCTGGAAGAGAAAGATCCCAAACGTCTTTTCGAAGGTAATTTTTTTCAAATATTAAATATTTAAGCAATAAGCAAGTTAACATTTTTCTTTTTCAATATTTAAAATGATGATAACATTATTTTTTCTGACACCTCTTGTCTGAATATATTTTGATATGAGAAAAATTATTCTGAAAACTTATTTAATAATATAAATAATTTGGTAATCTACTTTTTGGAATATAACGTTTATTTGTAATTTTTATAGGTAATGCTTTGCTGAGACGATTGGTGAGAATTGGAGTGCTTGATGAAAGCCGCATGAAACTCGATTACGTATTGGGTTTGAAGATTGAGGATTTCTTGGAAAGACGTCTCCAAACTCAAGTTTTCAAATTGGGATTAGCTAAATCTATTCACCATGCTCGTGTTCTCATTCGTCAAAGACACATCAGGTTTGTGTTAATGTTTGTTTGTTTATTTATTTATTTACTGAAACCAGTACAAATTTAAAATAAAAAGCGTGCATTGTTATAGGTTGTAGTAAGTATTTCCTACAAAGATAAATAAGTGTATCAGTAATAGCACTAGTGTAAATTTTAAAAATAATTGAAAGACTCAAACTTAAAACTAAAGACGAATCTTAACAATTGTAGACATACCCTGTTTGCAAAACATAAGGATTTTTTTTTCACTGATAGTTGTAATTATTTTTAACATAAAAATGTTCTATTTTCTGTTAATTTTTTTAATAATTAATTTGAATAAATATATAAGCCTTATTGTCTGGGCAAGGAATATCTGTAAAAATGCAGAATGTTTCTAATCATTAAGGCAAAAGAAATTCCTGGGTTAATCATCGAATGGATATAATTGTTCATTCGACTTCAAGACAGGATACACATTTACAATAATTTTCTACTTTATCCATAATTCTTGATTTAATATCTAAATTTACGAATTGTTCATGTTTTAGTTTTGCACCTGATTGATCCTTTGACTTCTTCTTCAGAGGAAGCACTAAGGTTTCAGAGGTCATTTGTCAAATAATCAAACAGACCACTTTAGTGTTAAATGAAAATTTGCACTTAACGTCTGAATATAAAACAACAGAACAATGCATTACCTATAAGTTGATTTAGTCTCAAACAGACCACTTGAGTGTGAGCCTGTGGCTAGCACTTAACGTCTGATTATAATTGCATCAAAATTGCAATCATTGAAATAAGAAATCGGTACAGTTTTTCATTTAATTTAAAAAGATAAAGATTCATATTTATTACATTTTTTGTAGATTATCCTCTAAAAAAATTTCTTCAAAAAACAATGTAAAATAATTGTTTTGAACTTTTACAGGGTCCGCAAACAGGTGGTGAACATTCCATCTTTCATTGTCCGTCTGGACTCCCAGAAGCACATTGACTTCTCTCTGAAGTCACCATTCGGTGGTGGCCGACCTGGTAGAGTAAAGAGGAAGAACACGCGCAAGGGAACTGGCGCTGCAGCTGCTGAAGAGGAAGAAGATTAATTTATACGCCCAAAAGTAGGATTTAAAGTCCTAAATAAAATTTCATAAAACTTAACATATTGGTTTTAATGTTTTGTCTGCATTTGAAAACTTCAAAACCAGTGTCCACTATTCCACAAATTCTTTAAAATTGTCCTTCAATAATTTTACTAAGCTATCTTTTTTATTTCTTCTTTTCTTTTTGTATTTAACGATTTTGAAGAATTGAGTTGATTCATACAGAAAGTTTTTTATATTTAACTATACAAATTTTTATTCTTGATCAAAAACTTTTTTTATATAATATACATAAAATATAAAATAAAATGTAACATACCAGAAAAATGGTATATAACATGTAAAAATTTAAAGAACTAATTTTTACATCAAAAACATTGTAAAAGGTCATTTTAATACTTAGTGTTCAAAATTGTTATTTAAAGATTGTTGTTAATATCATTGTTTTAAGAAAATGACTTATGTAGTTATATTATTCATATAACTATATATTAAACTAATAATTTCTTTCAAAGTGCGAAATGCGGACTACGCCCATTCCAATGCGAATAATTATTAGACTAATACGATTGAAAAAAAAAATGTTGATCGATTAGAATTTGTTAACTTGTCCACATTCTGGAAACTTATTGAACATTTTTCGTTCCTCTTGTCAGAGCTTTTGCAGAGCTTTTGCTTAGTATTTTTTCTTAGAGGTATTGATTTCGAAAAAATAAACAACAATAACTAAAGATGCATAAATAAAAACTGATAATTATTTACCGAAAAATTTCGCGTGTTTGACGCGAAAAACGATTAATTTGATTAATTTATTGTTTTGCAAAGTGCAATTTTAAAGCGTTCAAGTTGTAAGCTTGTCTTAACTAAATTCACGTTGCTTATATATAGCGTATGCTTGCAGTCACAAGGGGGAAGTACAGAAAAAACAGTTTAAAATTCATTTTAGTCGCATATAAACTGTTGCTTGACGCTGTTACCTCGACCATACTCCGCAAGAAGTCTCAAAAATTGAATAAAAACATACTATTTCAAATTTTGAGAAAAAAAGAGCAGGTACGAAAACTTTTTGTCAGTCTACTATAAAGAAAAAAACTAATTCGTTCGATCGCATCGACATTCTTTTAACTTTGTTTTAAATCTTGCTAAGATTTATTTATTATAGCTTAATTATGAAGCCAAACGATTGTATTGCCTGTTAAAATAGTAATCGTTAAAAAAATAATAAACAAATGGTTTATAGTAGTTCAAATTTTAAACTTGTAAAGCTATAGGCTCCAGGTCTATGTCCGTATTCAGAGTAATTTAACTGTATGACTCACAATCAGTACGTTTAACATGGGCGACATATATATCTATACTGACGTGAATATATAGATATATACCCTTATGTATGTAACCTGCGCCATCTTGCTTAGATATCTGAATAGGATGATAGAATGTTAAAATATTTTTCCGCTTTATGTTCAGTTAGATACAAAAATGGTAGTGGCCTCCAAATAAATGCATTAATGTATAATAATATTACTGCCTCAATTATTATGAAAATTATCAATTAAATTAATAAACGATATATATATGAATAATTAAGCCATGCTCATATAATTAGAACAAAAGTATAATTGCTTAATATTCAAAAAAAATGCAATACGTCGCATATGCAGTCAAAATCAAGTGTGTATAAAAGTACAATTTGCGTAAAATTCACTTTGTTTATTAACATTTATTTGAGGAGAATAAATGGAGATAAAGCAGCACAGTAAATTTGTATGTGCGCCAATATTGGTATATCAGCGAAAAAATATGATTTACTTAAACAAAGTATTAAAATTGATTTGCTGCGGAATAACTGCAAGTCCGCGATAACAATATAATGTGTTCACGCCAATCGAAAAGAAGAAAATAAAATTAGTGAATCAGTTATTCATGGCCGTCGCAGGGACAAGTGTAAGATTTATGTGGATAAGAATGCTATCACAAGAGAATAAACCATCTACGAGAGATTAATGCCCCTCAGTTTTTCTTTGTTGGGACCTCGTAAGCGATATTATATCAGAAGTGAAATTTGAGTCGCTTTAACGTAAGTATGCATACTTTTCATCAGTCGTTAAGCTTCAGTCTGTAGGAGTCAGTTCTACTGCATGGACCTCTTTTTAAGAGTACTTTTAAAACTTGAACATTTAATCTTTAATTTTTCACGAATAGGGTATATCTGAACGAAACTATTTAAAGGGCGTTTTTATAATACACAGGTAAATCAACGATAGTTTTAACAATCAATTTTTTTTTTTTTTTTTAAATCAAATTTTATTACCGCATGTAACGATTTCGTTATTTATAATATGAAGTACGCGTAAATTAATCTATTTCAAATTAAGTTTATTGAAAAAAAAAGGAAAAACTTACCACGGAGATGTAAGATGCAATAGAATATATGTATTAATAAAACCTGCACATTATTAAATTATTTTCTTTTTAATTAAAATATTTGTTTCTACAGCCCTACATTATAATTACAATTAATCAATTACTATGGCTGATAAAATTGTATATCCGTCAAATGAGCAGTTGCAAAAATTAGAATGTCCCTTTACGTGGATCACAAAAGATATCACCAAACAAGACGACAAAAATTATCATTTGAACGACGACGAAGACGATTTTCCTTTGCTTCTATTAATCAGACGCATCATGAGTGTCTACGTAGATACAAAAGCTGGAACTAAGTTGAGCGAAATTTTAAAGGAACTAAAAGACTGCAATGAATTTCTAAAGGCTCTTGAGAAAGAGTAAGTATCATTAATTATATATCTTATTAAAATACATTTTTTATTTTTAAATAAAAAAAATAATTAATCTTAAAAAAAATCATTCAATATAAATGAATTATAAAAATTTCAGTAATCATCCGGAAATCTCCACTGACGTTGTGTCCTACGTACTTCAATCAACGAAGTGCTTCGTGTTTAAGCAGTTAAAACAACCGGAAAAAGTGAAACAAATTTTCGATAAAATAAGAAAAGACTGGATAATGAACTCCAAGGAGAGAAGCACCTTAATTGCATGCAGAAGCCTCTGCTGGTCGAAGTACCACCGCATAGGCTCCACCGAGGCAGAGAAGTACATTCGCGAAGCCATCAAAGAAAATCCAAACTGCGAGCTTTGGTACTTCATTCTGGCTAAGAATCTGCGACGCTTACGAAGGGACGCGACGCTTGCGACGGGACTAAGTAGAGAGGAAATAAGTTGTTTCCAGAAAGCTTACAAAATGTCATCGAATCCAGCCTTCGGCGTCTTTTTAGCGCAGATGTATCGTGAGTCGAGGAGGATTCCCGAGGCGGATGATGTTTACAACGAAATTTTTGAAAAAAATCCTTCGTCCACTACTATTCTACTGAGGTTGGCTTTAGGATTCATTCGACTGAGGCAGTACACGAAAGCAAAAACGTGTTTGGATAGGGTTGAGGCGGTATCCCCTAACAGTATGTACTTTCATTATCGCGGCATTTATTACTTGAACCGCAAGAATTATGAGGTATCTATAAACATAATTTATTAATTATATAGGCTTTTTCTTATTAAGTCACACAGAGAATTTTCTCGTTTTTTTTTTCGTAAGAATCAAATCTTTTTTTGTAGAATCAAGCTTTTCTTGAATGATCACAGCTGTTATGCTTTTCTTGAAAAAAGTGCAAAGCTTCGTCAGCTGTTGAAGACGAAAATTAAAAATTATGTCATTATTAGTAAGAAAATTTTCTCGGTAAATATTAATGTATCCATAATCTTATTAAAAAATTCTATTTTTTCTATGTATTTTAGGAAGCAGCGAAATATTTGAAAGAGGCAATGAAAGATGACAATATACCTGCTGCAAAGCAATACTTAGAATGCGCAGTGATGCTTGATAAGTCATTCGACGTTGTCCAATATCTCCGAGACATGGTACTCAAGTACAGTCGTCTACCGAAGGAACAAACGCAGCCGTTGCTATTAAATTTGGCAGTGGCTTATTGGGTAAAAAAGTGCGACGTACCGAATGCTATAGAAAATTTTCTCAAGGCAGTTGAAATGAATCCCGCGTCTAAGAGCATTACTGTAAGTAATTGGATACAATATATTTTTTTTTTTAAATCGCATTAACGATGTTTGATAGAATATTGACAATAATTGACAAGTATTTTTTTCTTTTTTCAATTCAAAACTTATTTACAAAGTTATAGCAAGTTAAAATTACCGTGTGACTTTACGATCACGCATTATATTACCTATATGTATACGACGCCGTAATGACGCCACGATCTTAAAATACTTTAATCAGCGATATTTTTCTTAATAATCATTGAATTGAAAACAGAAATATACGTACTAATTATTTTTCAATATTCTACCAGACAGATGTAATGGAATTTTTTCACTTTTCTATTCCAAATAGATTGCCGTCAAATGTATTAATAAAATTTATTTGACGACAGTTCAAATTCAGCTTGGTCCATGAATGAAATTAATGTTGTCTTTTTGTTGCAGAATTATTTTATTCTCAATGCTATACCGATTCGCCAAAAAAATTTGTATAATCTGCTAATCCGTGACATCCTGCCGATGGTACTCAATAATAAGGGAGAATTTGAAAAAACGTGTATTAATCAAGCTGAAAAACTAAAGGATTACTGTGACAGATATTTTGCTGAAAATTTCGCTAAAACATTAAATTCTATTTCCAACGTTGGCATCAGAAATTAATATATAATCTTTTTCTTATTGTTTTAGATTTTTAAGTTTCGTTGGACAAGTACCCGATCAGCATCGAGTAATCTTAAGTATCTATGTACAAAATGACATAATTTGTTCATTTTATTATATAAATTAATAAATATCTACGTATGCACACAACAATGAAGTGTTATGTATTTTTAATCAACCCTATATCTATTATAGCTTTTGATTTACTGAACGAAATTCCATCTTTTCAAAGATGACTAGCGAACATTTTTGAGCTTTTTTTTAAACCTCTAGTTTCAAAAAAATCAATTTCAGAATATGAAAAAAATTTGACCAGAAAGTCAGCAGAGTTCCTAAATATTAAATATAATATACCGAATAAATAATTGTTGAGTATAAAATATGATATTTGAGGATTAATTTTCATCATCACTTTAATGTCAAATAAGAATATTATATTAAATAAAAATGATTCGCTTCGAAACTTTCTGGTAAAATTAATTTAATTCTCAATCCTAAAAAGTTAATTAAAGAATTGACCATCTAGTAAATAAATACAGATAATAAGCGTCTACTTAAGGGGGTTCCAGCGCGGAGAGTTTGGAGGTCAGGTATCGCTTCTTTAATAAATGAAAATGTGCTGAATCCAACGGTACCCTTATTTACCCCCCAAGCCGTGCAAAATTTTGAGTTATTTT
>JAWWEP010006604.1:0-10985 GCA_035582995.1 Sycophila quercilanae | reverse complement strand
TGTAACTCCCGGATATATGCTTTCAATCTATCGGAAAAAATTTGCGTGCTTGCTTTTAAATAGATCCGGTAATTGACAGTAAAGAAAGTAGCAGGATTATTTAAACGTTTTTTTTTTCTTACACTGTAAGTTTAATTTAAATACTGTATATTTTTTACTTAATTTAAATTCGAATTATACAAAATCTAATTATTCTTATGCATACCGATCGAAAATATTCTCTGTTGCCAGCAAAATTTCCTTTTGGAATTTAATTAATCGGAACAGCGTTTATGTTTTATTTACATATGGAGTAAATTTCAGTATAATTAAATAACTAAAAAAATTGAATGATTAATCTTCTATTAATTTATTCACGATATTAGGGATATGAGCAATTTTTGATTAATTAAATTGACATATAAATTATATCTTAAATCGTTTTAAAGTTTGAATTTTTGATTTAACCAGAAATTCATTCTTTAACCAAGTAGATTCTTTTTTAAAATGCTTCACGACATCCTGTGATTATAATTTTTTTTGAGTTAATATCACTAATTTGAATCAGAACATTATTTAGGTTAAAAATTGTAGTAAAGGTCATGCATTTTAATAAAAATATTTTTTATTAAAAAAATTCATTTAACCAACTGGGCATTAGACAGGAAGAACCCGTTTGTGGTCTACTACATTAAAAAGGTCCACTACAAAAGAAAAGGCAGTGCATCATTTGTTGTACGTGGACCTTTATCGAATTAGCATAAAACCCACTATAAACCTATAGAATCTTTTAGAAAAGCCGCGTACTCCTCAGGAACATCAAGCGGATGAAATTCTATTCGCGAAGCTCCGCGGCTACTCTTTATTTTCCACTCTCATGCATTATGTATGCGGGCGGTGCGTCTCGACGCGACCTTAAGGACGCGTCGAAATGACGCTTTCGCTTGGTCAAAGGATGGAAACGTACGTGTCTGATAATAAAAATTCTTGAAACGCGTGGCGAGCTCCTACACGTACGCGCATACCATTTCGGTTGATCCTACAGACTTGAAGATGTGTACATTAGGAAAGATTTAGACCTTACTGACGGTAACCTCGATTTGTTCGAATCGACTGTTTGCTCGTTTGAATATCGTTACATTGTGAAACTATCCGAGCTTACGTTACAAATATTCCTTTCGATCCGTCGTTTGCATAACTGATGGCGAAACGATATTTTTGTTAGAAGGAAGAAGAATCGTACATAGTAAGTTACAAGTTCTATAAATTTTTGTTAGGAAACATTAGGAAGTGACCTGCAGGTATGATTTTATTTTATTTTACCAGAAGATATTTTATAAGTAGCATGATCTGCTTACAAAGTAGTCTGAATAAATCTAAAGGTTCTAAGTCACTTGGATGCTAATCTGATAAGCTAATGACTATATTAAAGGTTATGATGATCGTATATTAATTAAAGGCTGTATGATACAACTTTAAAAAGTAAATTCTGATAAAGGTTGTAGAATGTTAGGTAACATAGGTAAATTTCTTAGGTTCAAAAATATTGTTAAGTTAGAAGATTGCAAGGTTCAGTTGATAAAAATTGTTAAAGGTTTAAGGATAAAACCTGAAAAAGGTTGTAGAATGTTAGGTGCAAGGAAATTTCTTAGATTTTAAGGTAACCTGTTAGATTGGTTGTACAAATGTAGATAACCTATTTGGTTGTATAACGAACAGGTTACAAAGTACGACCTATTAAAGTACGTAGGATTCTAAGCTGTCTTAGATTGAAACCTAAGGTATTATGACAAAGCAATGTATAATTAAAATTCCCAAATAATCTTAAAAATTAACCTACGAAATGACAGATGCTGGCTGATTCTACTGTTACACGATGCACTATTAAAAAACAAAGATTAACTAAAATTGTGTGAAAAAGAAAAAAGAAGTGATAACAGTCAATATACAGTCAGACTTACGCTTTGGGTACCTCGATGACTGGTGTGCTCTCCTTAGGCTGGATATTTTCCACGGGCGTGACCTTGGCCGGCGCTAGTTTCGTAACTGAAACAAAACAGAGGAGAACTTTGAGACAGATTTTTCCGATGGCTTGGGTTCTGCATGCATTGCTTGTACTCGAATCGATAACCGGCGTCACAGAAGAGCCGACCCCGGGTTTAGTCTCTGGGCGCGCATTTCACGAGCGCCTATATCGATTGCACGAACGCGACTGCACTTTCTCCGCTCGACTTTGCCCATTTTACTCTTTCTTCCCCTTCTCTTATCGCGATCCACTTTCGTACCGCTCTTTATCTCTTACTTTTTTATTATTATTTTTTTTTTATTGACCTATACCAGCTTCTAGGTTTCCCATTCTATCTGCGTGCTCACCATTTGCGGGGAATTAAAGATTGAGCATGTACATAGTTATTAATTTTAGAAAATTTATTGTTATTACTAAATTTTTTATTTAGAATTTAATAACACGTAAAATATTGATCAAAAGATAAAATAGTGTTTGTTGTAAAATTTATGTTGCATTTTAATGAATAATTATGCAACAAAATGAGATACGAATTATTTAAAGATTCAGAATATATTACCATGGATAAACGGAAATGCATCTCTCCTTCATCCAAAAGAATCATCACTTTCAAGGAAATTCAGCGTTTACGTGACCATTATAACGCATTTCATTGCATACTGAACTGGTAGAAAAAAAGAGGTGACGATTATTGAAATATGTCACCAAGTCGTGACTTGCATTTAAAGTTGAAAATATATTTGCGATTCAATGCCGCGCGATGGGAAGAAGAAAAAACGCTACATTTTTTTTCATTATTAATTGCTACCCCAAGCCTTGCAGTGGTCATCTCTCTCTCTCTCTCTCTCTCTCTCTCTCTCTTTCCTTTGCCTTCGTCGATTCAATTTTTCCTTATTACTTCTGCCTTGATTCTTTCCCATCTAGCTTACTTTTTCCTGACTCTTCTATGAAAAATGCAGAAATTTATTACACCAGAATCTGTTAAATACGAAATACGATCGTCCAATAATTTTTCCTTGCTTTTCGAAATAAATTTAAAGCGATGAAAGTATCTTAATTTTTTTTACGAATGGAGAATCTTGATAATTTTTAACAAATGTATTTATACAGCGTGTAATAAATGTAATCAGATTAAGAGGAATAATTAGTGTGCACAAAAGTACCACGTACAAAGTCAAATAATCTCAAAGAAAATCTAATTTTCAAGAGATTTAAATAAGCGTACTAATTATTTTTCTCGGCATTGCACGCGAGGTGGAATAATGCGTTTCGCCGTCTCCAAAGAGTTCACGCCGCTGTCTTAATGAAATCGCAAAACTTTCTGATCTTAAAATTTTATTTGCCTAGTATACGATCAAAAATTAAGTTTTAATTACGAGGAGGCTTTTGACGCGTGTACTTATAGGTATGTATTCTTTGAACAATTTTCGAAGGGAAAATTCGTTTAAAATTTTAAAAAAGTTTATAAAGTTTAAGCAAGATTAGATAACTAAATTTCGCAATTTCACGTATTCACATACGACTATATGAATAATTTTTCATCGTTAAAAACTAAGCAGTGCGTACATTTTCTGCGGTAGTTATAGTAATTAATTTTGTTTATCTCTAGTCGCATGTGATGGTAAGGGAGTAAAATGGTAATGAAAAAGAAACCGGATAGAGAAATAAACGGTTAGAATGCATAGAAAAGAAAAATGGAACGAGAAAAGATTGATGGCTTCCTTTCACATCCGAGCATATCTCGCGTGAACTTTATAATGTACGACGAACGTAAATTTACAGTTTAATATCGAAGAAGGTGGTCCTACTTTTTCAGCATTTTTGCATTTCGAAAAAAGTTCCAATTTAGTCTTGTGTCCGCAAGCGTCATTGTGCAAAATTTCAGAAAAAAGGGTCTTTGTCTTCGCAACACAATGGCGAAGTAAGTCGCACTTATATTGTTTTCACGTGACTCTTTAATTCCTACATCTGCAGACCTATGCCTTGGATGAGAAAAAAAATTATTTTTCAACAGTTAGGATAATTTTTTTAAGGATTGAAAAAAAAATTGTTAATATATAATTAATATTATTCTGTGGAATTGTAATACTATTCATCGTAATAAAATATTATGAATATTCCAATAGAATTTGGATTATACTTGAAAATTTGCTATATTTTCATAGATTTTGTTTATTTGAAAAAAAAAGAATATTCATGTTACAGCTCGAGTGATCGTGGAAGAAAAAAAAAACTAGGCGAATCGATGTATGCATCCTCAACAAAAGCAACGAGTTGCCGCACGCTCTGTAATACAAAGGCAATCTCTGCATCTCTCTCTTGGTCTTTTTTGCATCTGTCTTCATCTGTCAGTCTTGGAAAATGGAGCCAGCGAATATACACATGACTGTACGAAAAAATTAAAGAGAAAAAGTAGTATTTCAAAACGAGTTCACAGAGAAGAGATGGAAATACTGAAGAAAATTTAGTCATGATTCATGGCCTGAAGAGCAGAAACATTATCAAAACATCAATAATCGTCATATTTACAGAATAATGACGCTTTCATAAAATATATGGTACGTTATTTTATTTTAAAAGAACAAATTTAAATGTTGTAAGGCCTTTAGTATTAATTTTAATATTCGATTCCTAGTAGAACGTTCCCATCGAAAGAGAGAAAAAAAATTCATATATAGTCATCAATTCATATATAATCATTTCATTTATTCTCTATCCAGTTTTAAATTTTAGTTAGATATTAGATTTATTATTCATTGATGATGTTAAATATTTTTTGTAATTGACTTATAGTCCGTTGAAATAAATAGTAAAAATATTATACCCTGATCTAAAGGTTGAAGTCTGCCGAATTCAATTTTTACATTTTTTAGTTGCAGTGAATTGACATTATGAACGGCGATTTTGAACTTGCATTTAACTTTGTAGCCAAATAAATCGACGTCTGTTTACGCTTCATGTTGACGACAAAACTGGTTCGTGTAAGCCGAAGAATCTACGTGCTAGTGAAAGAATTCGAATAACACGAATTTCCCCTATAAAAGCCCATGCTATTTTCTAGAGACCAACAATTTTATTCGTGCTAAAGCGAAATTCCTAAGAGTTCGTATTACCGAGGTTTTTCTGTAGTTAATTGAAATAGTAAAAAATGTTAATCAGCTTGACGACGGTTGAATATATTTATTTATTTTCTTCTATTATTAAAGAATTATTAAAATCAACCTGATTAACGTTTTTTACTCGCCCTGCAGCAAAATCCTCGTCGCTCAAAGCACAGTGCACTGATGAGTTCGACTGTCCCGGACGAGGCGCGCGATAAACAGGCCATTCCGCATTTTCGAGCTGGAGCAGGGCATGCGTGCGCGGAACTCGCGGCTCATTCAGCGGTCAGGAATACGTTTTCCGAGCAACACCACAGCACAACGGCCAGGCAGACCACCGCGCTCCACTGGGCTTCGATACATATCGCCGCCATGCTGGGCTGAATTTTGCATTAATTTGATTAAAGAGATTGCGTCGGGGGATTGATGAGCAGTGAGTGATGTGGTCAGACTGATTTTTTTTTTTTTTTTTTTTTTTGGAATTCGGAAGGTTTTATTGGAATTAATAAACTGTTTTGTACTCTGTTGAAGGCGTGGAGATGTGGCATAGTTAAGGCCTAGTGTATGAAAATTGGAATCAATAAACTGATCCCGCTTCATTGAAGGGGTGGTGATGTGTCATATTAATACCTGGTGTTTAGAAATTTATTTTTGGCTGCATAATCATTGATCATTAAAATGTCCATAATTAAACTCTATATTTATCTCAAAGTTACTTTAGTAGTACCTTTAGTGTTCTTTGTATTTTATGCTGATACATTTCTATGTTAAACGAGATTAGAGCAGCTACAGTTTCAGGCTTATGTTACTTTTAAGAGACTAATTTTTGATGTTATGATATTAAAATGAATGTCAGACTAATTACGAAATTCTCTTCTTTGTAAATGCTAATTAAAAAAGAATTCGTGCATTACATACTTCTGCAACTACTCTTTAATTTAGTTTTAATTTATACTTGAACGTGTTATTAACAAGTGACCACTACTTTTTTAAACCTGTTTTCTGCTTTGCCCTAAAAAACTCTATAACGCACTTTATAATCGTTATAAGCAGCTTAAACTTTTAATGTAGTTTAAAAACATCAGAAGTTAAATTTGTAGGGACATAGCAAATGCTTGAAGCGGTAAATAAAAAAAAACTATACAGAATTTGTTGATCAATGTTAATGTTTAATTATTAAAAGAAAATATAGAAAGGACAAATTAATATTTTTCAATCATTAGAATAGATTTATTCAATTAATTACTCGCAGAAGAAAATATATAATCAAGCCGAAAAACTTTTAATTTGATTCAAACAAAAAATTTGTAGTCAAACTATAAACAATTCCTATCCTTATACACTGAGAGAAAAATTTGGTAATTTTAAGTAAATATTTACTTAAATAGTATACTTGTTAAATATTTCTTTTAATCAAGCAATTATTTCACTACTAAATTCATTTAGAAGCAGATAAATTAATTTAGAAGCACATAAATTCATTTAGAAACAGATAAATTCATTTAGAAACAGATAAATTCATTTAGTTTTAAAGAAATATTTACTTGATTTAAAAAAATATTTAACAAGTACTATTGAAATAAATATTTACTTAAAATTAACAATTTTTTTTTCAGTGTATACATTTTTTTTGCTAGAACTAACGCTTTTCAAAAAATAAAAAAAAAAAATAAAAAAAAAGACATCGACAGTAACAGTTTACGTCCCAGAAGTAAATTATTCAGTCGAAAGAAATTCACAGCCTGCCGGAGAACACTTTTAAATTCTTAAACTGGAGAAAAGCCAAAAAAACATCTCTCAACTAATCTATTCGTGGCCATTTTCACCCTCGACCAGGGCCGCGGCGCAGTCTCGCCTGGTGGCACGAATTCGACTCGAGCTCAGTACCAGTCGAGGCAAGCTGCCTTGAGAAATTGGCTTTTCTCGTGCTCCTGAGACTTTGGCCGACGCACGACGGGCGGTCCGGGCTCGGATTATCACTGTTGCGATTAGGGGAATCACCGCACGCGGTCTACCGAGTCGCGAAGTACGCTACTCCGAATAGTCTTGCGAATTAATAAACGTTGAGTTGATGAGACTCCGGGTTAAGCGGATCTTCGCTATCTTCCTCGAAGATGCATAATACTTTATCCCTCTGATGCTACATTTTATGCTGCGCTTAATTGCACTTTTTAATTTAATTTAACGTAGTTAAAACTTTTTTTTTAAACTCTATTGCAATAATGTCTTTATTAATCAAAATGAAGTATACTTATATTCAAATTGAGGATTAACTGCTTAATAATATAATACTATACTTGTACTCAAAGTAAATTAATTTCATGCTGAATTAAATGATCACCTTCCAATCAAAATTGGCAATAACGCATTTACAAGTATATTTGCACGGTTAAGATTAAAATAAATATGAAACGCAAGAAATATCTGCCTTCTTTAGGGTATAGAATAGTATATTTCGACACAAGGGAGGAAAGTGCAGCATTATTCCCGAAGGAATAATATACTTTTCCTCCCGTGTGGTATACGGTACATTACTCCCGATCCCCCTACGACCACTTTATTCAACGAAAACAATGCTCTATTACCTCTCAGTACCTATGATCATTGATCTTGAAAAAATGTTAATTTTATTTGTTTTAAGAACAAATTAATTTGATTAATTTTTATATGTATATTATATATACGTTATATATAACACCAGAAGTCCAAAAAAGTAATAATAATGGGGAACAATAATGTCCTTCTGGGAATAAATATTTCTTTATTTCACTATGGAATAATAACTCAATTTATTCCCCGTTTTGAGATAGTAGTTATGGTATAGAGTAGTTGGGAGTAAAAAACATCAAATTGAAATTAATCATTATTAATCTAAAAAAAATAATACTAAAAAAATTATTAAATCACGCGTCTAACCACTGCCAGTCTGTATCTACTTACAATACTAAAATTAATTAAGTTACCAAAATTATATTACTAAAATAAACTAAGTTGATATTCAATTGAGCATTAATTGCTTAACAAAGAGACACTTTTTACTCAAAATAAATGACGATAAAAATTGAAACGAGCGTTAAATCTTTTCGTGACACTTTTAAATCTCATTCTGATGCAAAACTTGGAACGACGTTGGCGCGTGCCATTTGTCAATTTGGCGAATTTGAAAATCAGAGCCGAACAAAGATACTCGCGTTAACTCGGCATAATTCATCGTTCTCATGACAGGTGCATTTTATTCCGCGCAACAGGGACTGAATACGCATGCCGCCGGCAGCCATCAAGCGGACAGCGTAACCGGCACAAATTAATTTCACGTGTACATTAGCCCGAATGTGCGATTGTTTTGTGTCTCGAATGTAAATTCACTGTTTTCGCGCTAATCCATGGTAATTAAACGTTCATTTTGCGGAAAATGCATTTATCGGGATACTGAAACTTATACCTTTGATTGAAAAATTTTGTATACAGTGATGAATAACTTCATTTTGAAGATTTTACAAACGGAATAATTATTTTATTCAGACGAGAAACTATTGTAGGTGGAGTCTAAAATAAAATATTATCTAAGCCTTTTTTTTCAACAAATTTCAGGGGGAAATCTTGTTAATCGAGACTATACTATTTCCAAAAACCGTTTTTTTTTTTTTTTTTTTTGTTACAATGAATTATAAAATCAAATTTCTCACCTCAGCATAATACACTCTTATTAATTTCTTCCCTATGAACACCGAGAAGCTAAAATCAAAATTTGCACATTTATAGCTTTATCAAGAAATTTGCACTCAACCTTCAAGGAGAAATCTTGTACATCAAGACAACACTATTTATAAAAATCTTTATTAACAATGAATTATAAAAACAAATTCTTCACCTCAATTTAATACCCCATTATCAATTCTTTCTTATGAACACCGAGAAGCCAGAATCAAAATTCACACAGTTAGCTTTATCAAGAAATTTGCACTCAACCTTCATGGAAAAATTTTGTACATCAAGACTATTTATAAAAATCTGTTCATCAACATTATTAATAAAAATCTGCTTATCTAATACTGTATCATAAAATCAAATTCTTCTCCTCAACATAATACATCCTTACCAATTCCTTTTTTATGAACACCGCGAGAAGTCAAAATCAAAATTCATTACAGCTGAAGAGCCTACGAGCACGTTGTGGCGCACACACATTCATCCACGGCCCTTCCTTTTAACAGAGAAAGCCACTCAGAGCTCTCGAAGGCTTTGGAGTCCATGCATTCGAAGCCCGGCTTTAGTCCCGACTCGAAAGCGTTTAGTAAAGCAAATCAGCCGCGCTCCTTCGCCTCGAGAGGCCGGATCCATCCGCGAACGTCTCTCTCGATCGCTCATCTCTGGCTCGGCTGCCCTTGCTGACCTCCACGCCACTCTCGGACATATTGAGCGTCCGGAATGCATGGAATTCCCAGCAATAAAGTACTCCACCGAATGCTGGAATAATCATACAAGGAATCCACGTAACGCCAAGATGAGCATCCCTCGAGCTCGAAAATATTTTTCGAGCTGCTTTCGGTTTCAAGGTTTCCTTTTTGCGCATCGAGAGCTTCAAAACAGAATAAATAATACTGACGCGTAATCGTTATTTTATAAAGAATATTTTGTTTAAACGAAATATTTTTATAATAGTTAAAGGGAAAATAATAACTATACAGTCGATATTATATTAAAACGGTAGAACCATCGGCAATGAGAAGTATAAGAAAAAAGTTATAAATAAAGGAGTTTCGATTTTATTTGCACAATAATAATGTTGACCCGTGAGTGAAACTATTAAAGTTTCTACCGTGTCCGCTGCTTTCATTTTAAGTGAGCTCT
The DNA here is from genome assembly GCA_035582995.1 of Sycophila quercilanae. Lineage (NCBI taxonomy): Eukaryota > Metazoa > Arthropoda > Insecta > Hymenoptera > Eurytomidae > Sycophila > Sycophila quercilanae. Next base: position 1,028 of record JAWWEP010006604.1, on the reverse strand, counting down.
TAATAAGATTTTGTTCGTACTTTACGCTTTCTGCAGTCTCTCAAAGTAGAATATGAACTTTTTCTTCCACGCGAAGATAAATATTTCGTTTAAAAGTCATTCAGAATAAAAAGTTGAAATCCTCGCTTCAATTATAAACTCGAAAAGCTTACTTGAAATAGAAAACATAAATGTAGACAAAAACAAAGAAAAAAAAAATTTGGTTAATCTGAATCTATCTAGCACTAATTAAAAACTTAAATGATGTTATAAAAACAGTAACATATAAACAAAATAAAATTGCATTATTTTTCACGCCACTTTGATGAGACCCCAGAATATTCGATCAAAGCCATCGACACTCGTCCGAATATCTTATTATCCGCTGACGTGGGCTCATCAAAAACTATACACCGAAAAATCCCTCTGAAAAGTGCTATCGATTCGCCTGAAACTCCCTCGATATTCCATGGCGAACTTTTCATCTCTTTTTAGCCATCCCAGCGGCAGGAAATATCTCGGCGGGTTTTTCTCTCTGCGCAAAGGCAATCAGGGTCACAGATGCAGGGCCGTATATAAGGACTAGCCGGGAGCAACAAATGGTCGTGGGGACGTAATAGAAATGGAGGCACTACTTTTCCTTCTCCTTCCTTCTCTCAATTTCCTCGGCCGTAGTATTTTTATATTCGCACGGCGTCTTGGCTTTCTTTCATTCCTTCTTCTTCTTTTTTTTCTTCCTTCTTTAATCGCTTTGTTTTTACGTCCTGCCATGTGGCGGTATTTCTTAAAGGATTTGCAGAACTCGAAGTTTCTTACGACTTTTAGACCTTGCATTCGCGATACGAGTGGTATTACTGCGGATGAAGTTGCAATTAAATACTATAATGAAACTCAATTAAAACTTTTTTATGCTGAATTAAGTGACCACCTCCCAATCAAGATTCGCAATAACGTATTTAAGTATCGGCGATATAAAATTCATCGTGATTATAGGAAACATTACATTAAAATTAATCATGGTTAAACTAAAAAATAATTTTATTAAAACA
>JAWWEP010006585.1:0-22617 GCA_035582995.1 Sycophila quercilanae | reverse complement strand
ACGCGTGCTTGATCCAAAATTTTTAATCATGGATCGACCTCAAAAGTGCTTATTTTTTGTAGAATTGCTCATATATGATAAGCTGGGATAAGTAATAAAAAAAAACAATTAAAAATCTTAATGGATTTTTATATTTAATATAGATTCAATATGGATTGCTTTAACAGTATATTTTTAAAGATTTTAAATTGACGAGGATTATATTGATTAAGTCATTTCTAAAAAAAATTGAAGTCGCGATAAAGAACGTGTGTATATAATAAGAAGATAAGAATTAACAAATTTTAATCGTATAAGATTATCTAGCATTTAACAAAGAGTGATAACTTCTTTTTGCTGTTTACGCGAAATGTTGACAAAAGCGATAACTTTAAAAAAATGATAACATTACAGCGGATACAAAAAAAAAGGGAAATACTGTTAAATTTTGGATTACATGTACTAGATGTGTCTTTTGTTTATTGCGACAAATTTTTCTTTTTTTTGTTCGTATGATAATGGCTATAATTAACCAATAAACGGACAAAATTGAGGTAAATTAACAGTCATTATTTTCCTGTATAAATTTCCAATTCTTGCAATCTGTCCTGCGATTAATTTTTTCACGCAATCTTCACGGTAATTTTGATGAGAAAATTTCCCGAGTGTAGAATCAACAATTATACGGAATTGAAAAATTATAATTATTCAGTCAAGATATTTACCAGCCTGAATATAGTAAATATTAGAAGTAAGAGTAATTTTTAAATTTTTAATTAAAAATTAAATTGTGTTTTATCAAAATTAAATTGTAAACAATTATAACAATCAAAAGAAGAATATTCAATAACACTTTAAAACTGATGCGCACTAGTTTTCACTTCTTTATAATCGCGAATAAACAGAAAAAAGTTCCATAATCAAAATACTTAAATAAAAATAATTATAAACTATCCTCAAAAAATCCACTGGTCCAACTTCGTCTCCACTTGGTGTAACGCGATCCCCGTCAAAACGAGAAAGCCCGAGAGGCGAGTCCATAAAAATTGTGATTCCGTAATAACTCCATTAAATTTACTACCGCACTCGAGGCACCTATACGAAAATCGTCGTTTCTGGAAGCGCGAGTCCGAGCCATCGGCGCGTGAGAAACACTCGTACGGCGTTCTCCGTCACAAAAGCCCAATAAACGTCCGGCCCACGAGACGCCCCCGTCACTTTATTTGCTTTCCTAGTAGATCTCGCGCCTACGACATATATACATATACCAGTATACCTATATATACGTATTTATGTATAAAAGCGAGCAACGAGCTTGACAAGTGCTCGTATTACGGTGGTACCGAACGCTTCGCGCCTCGGTTTCCACTCTATTTTACTTTATTTTAGTTTCTTCGGCGGGAAAAATTTACGAGCAGGGCACAACGTTTAGCGACCGCGTAAGCAGCGGTCGGAGCGTAGGGGGAGACGACCGCGAAGCGCGATTTACGAGCGGACCCTACGCGTGACTTTTTTTTACGGAGGCCTCTTGAGTTTGAGTTTGAGTTTTCCGCTCTCTTTTCGGTTATGGGACTTCGATGATTGAGAACTGCGATGTGTTTTGAAAGGATTTGTCGAGGAGTGGAGGTACTACTAAGCACTTCAATTTTTCCTCGCTGAGTAATCGATTTAGAGATTCAATGGTTAAGTCAATGAATATGTCCATCGGTACGTTTATTCAGAAAAATTAAAAGTTTAGTAAATCTAAATTGAAGAAATAGTACATAAACAAATTAAAAATTTAGCAAGAGCAGTATTTAAAAGTTACCTGTTTTCGTATTAGAAATAATGTAATTGCTGATAGGAAATTAATCAAACCTGATAAAAATCGTCTATTTTTGTCCTATGATGAAACGATTTTTTAAACATTTTAGGCCCATTTAATAGCTAGTTTGGAAAATGGCTATTAAATAGGCCTAAAATGTTAAAAAAATCGTTTCATCGTAGATCAAAACTAGACGATTTCTACAACGGAATTTACGTTCTGAAACATCATACTTTTGTTTAAGAATGGCTCAGAATCTTATTCTTGTAATATATTTAAATTATATATTTTAAAGCGTATCATTTCAGTCGTCGTCTTGAATTTTTTTATATCCATTTCACACTAAAAGATTATCCAAAAAGTGACTACCAGTATTTTGAGATCAGACGCCATGAAAAATTGAAGTGCATACATATTCATACTGCCTTTTTTCCCGAATTCATAAACACTGCATAAAAAATGCATTTTTACCTGCACTGTAAAAATTTATTGTTAATTCCCTTCTAATTCACATGATTTAAGCATGAAGTAAGAAATTTTTTATACTCCATGTGTAAGTTATGCCAACAGTATATACAGCGTGCCAGACTTCGCACACTATTTATACTTTATCACTGATATTCAACACCGTAAGTAAGACGTCACCTTAGACGTGACTGATTTTTTTCTTACGTTAGCAGTGCCGGCGAGCCTTAGCCCGGGATTCAGTCTTGAAGTATTTCTCCGCCAGCAAACACGTTGCTCCGTTAATTTCTAACTCAGAAAATAAGACACGGTAAAAATGGAAATTTTCTCTGGTTTACGAGGATACTCTCAGTAAAAACGGAGAAATTACAAGGTGATATCGATAACTCAATTTTCTTGCTGATATAAAAAGGTACATAGAAACACAATAATAAAAAAAAACGTAAGGTACAAACCTTTTTGACGATTTTTTTTTTTTTTTTTAAATAAGTTAGACATTGAAAGTTTTTAGAGTATAATTCTTAATTAATTATTGAAGATGAATTTTTTTAAATCATTAAATTTTATTAGTTGTAAATTTTACAAGGTACCATTGCAATGTCATAGGCTGTCCCCATTGGTATTTAAAAAAAAAATTAAAAAAGTGCATATAGTAAAACTTATTAAAATATCAGTCTATGATAATTACAATGGTATTTTGTAAAATTTCACAAATTTCACAGGGAAATCTTCTCAGTGTACAATTATCAAAAATTTGCCTTTTTTTTTGTATATGAACAGTAAAATTCTCTAAGCTAAAAAAAAAAGATGGAAAATTCAAATCCGCACTTTTGGCCGACTCTAGAGGAGACGTATAGAATTCAGATACCCCTGTACGTGAAGAATCTGTTGGATGTAATGGGCTACGGAAATCCAATTTCGTTTCAGCGAATCACAAAGTTAACGCTGGCAGACATCGAAAACTTTGTAAGAACAACAAACAGTATCCCTCGACCCATCGACGCTGACCAAAGAGATTACCTCGGTACCTTTTACTCTCACGAAAGAGGGAGCTTCAAGTTCACACCTGGTGATAAGGATTTGATCCTGGGACTTGTCGATCGCGTCAAAGAATACTCACAGGTGTTTAAGAAGCTTCTGAATTACTGAAGAAAATGTGAGTAACACAAAAAATTTTTTAAATATTAACTTTTACTACCGATAGCTATTTATATTTTATTTACACAACGTCATTCACACACTCACTTGAAGTAAATATTAGAATAATTAGGAAAATTTACTTATTGTTAGTTTTAATTATTTCGTCAATCTATTAATATCATTAAACGATCGTAAACTTCTTTAATTATTCGTATGATTCGAAATTTATTATTAAATCAATCAAATTCCTTCCTTTTCTTTCAAAGAAAGTTATGTTACTTCTTTTGTTTAAATTAAATAATTTGAAAGATATATAATTTATTTTACAGGGCTGCTAAGTATTATAACGTAGATAATAAATTTTGGATTCAATTGGAGCGCAGTAGTAAAATGACGATTCCTCATGACCTGAAGGTCGCTTTAAGTTTTGCTAAATACAATTTATTTAATACCTTTACTTTGATCACGGAAAAATCCTTTAAAAAAATAGAGGATTACTTAAAAAGTGAAGCATTTATGAGCAACCTTATTTTTAATAATAATGATGATAATAAATTGAAAATTTATAGGGAAATTTATGGGGTTACTTTTATGAATAATCCAAGTAATTACGTACTCGCCCCCGGTTACAGAGATTTGATTTTACATTTAGTTGAAGTAGCTAAGGCGCATGGTGATCAATTTTTAGATAATAAAGTATTGAACTCAAAAGTAATATAAAATGAACTTATTTCATTAAGATTGGACAAATAACTATGTAATTTCAAATAAATTTGTTGAATTTGTCTGACAATTATTACTTTTTATTATCGCTCCATCATAATTAAGTCCCCATACCTTTTAACCACATTTTTTTATTTACAAATTAATATATGTTACTATATAAATACCTTCCATTGAAAAATGTATCAAGTCATTTATAAAGAAGTTGACTAGTTAAAAGTATGTTCAAAGCGTAACTTGAATAATTTATTAATTAACTGCAATCAATTCATATTTATTACATCTTATAATTCAACTCTATAATGAAAATTATGTAAATAACTTTTTAAAATTTAACTTAATAACATGCTTGATAATTTTATTTTTCTTATATTATTTTTAAAATTTTAAATGTCCACTAATACGTTGTCTGATTTTAAGGAGTACCCGTTTATCCACTCAGAACAAACATAATATTTTACGAAAAATTATTGAGTACACAAGAGCGGCGAATGTGCTTCGATAAGGAAACGGACTTTTGATAAGGGAGATAAATAGGTGTGAAAAAAAGAAAATCGCCTAGGTACACGGACTTAAATTATTGTTAAAAGTTGCAATTGTCAGTTTTATGCCCGAAAAATTCTACCAATGTCTTTATCAATTTTTTATATATTTGTACTCCAGATCTAAAAGTATATTATTCAAAGCAAATAAAAAAATTCCATGATGAAAAAATCCACAAAAATCAAATCCATCATCTTATATCCAGCACTAATTAAAGACTCTTTGCATTAAAGAGCCCGGCGTTGCGTAAAATTATCCGCCATTCGATAGTAAATCTCCGGGGCGGCGATAAGCCGCGGAAATAGGCGATTTCCGATGAATGAACAGTGGTGATAACGCTGCCGCGCGGACAGCTGTATAGTTTATGGTTCTTTTATGATGCGCAGTCGCGCGCCAGTTTTCTCCTATCCTTCCGCCGTTGAATGGCCGAATTGTCGAGAAAAAATTATCGGGCCGCCACAAATATTGATCGATCGGCGGACGAAAGGGGAGGAAGATCCGAATCGCCAGCGGGACAAAGGATTATATCCGATTGATCACCGACGCTGCTGAGTGATTCCCCGAGAAAGTGTACATTTTTTTGTGTAAATTCCATGGTATTAGTCAAAGAATTTCCTTCGTTGGATAATGGTGATAATTCGCAAGTTTTAATTCTATTATCATTCTCGAGTAAATGAAGTTTTATTTATATAAAAAATTTCATTTTATAAACAAAAAATAAGTCTTGATTTTACGCAAAAAATGAGCACTTTCTCGGAGAATCACTCTGCTAGGGTCGGAAGAGCAAAGTCATCGATCATTCACTGAGCGGATAGTTTAGTTACTTGTCGCTAATTACAAAAATTTATTTAATTAAATTTCTTTATTCTAGTTTTTTTCAAAATTCTTTTGGTAGCAAAACGCTGAGAAAAGCATTCTTCCTGCAGGTAAATATCAATTGCACAAAATGAATTAAGTATTTTTAAATAAAATTTTGAATTTCATTTTATCAGGAGTTTAATACATTATAAGTATATATTTATTGATATATTCATAATATTAGATATTAATTTAACCAATAATTCTAATTTATCTATTTTTTAGGTTCGCAGAAAAGTTCGAAGGCCTCAAAAAAGCTAATTCAGTGTAATCTAAAATTTTATATGGACCTGAGCAAAAGTAAAACGTTACGAGATAAAATTCGTATCCAAGATCTTCCGATGAAGCAACGATCCTCAAACATCCCGGCAATACGTACACCATGCGATCTCCAAACATCCTACCTTGAGAAGATTCTCAGGTGTAGTCACCCCTGGTCGTCTGACTTTTTCCCGTCTGCTGGATGAAAAGTCAATGTGCATAAAAAAAATAGGAAGAAAAAAAAAACGAACCGAGTCGCAAACATCCGAGGGTCTCAACGACGTTCCCACGGGAGACCCACGAAAGGATTTAGTGATAAGGCCAAGCGCCGTGCAGTATACACGGCGCGGAAGTCGGTCCAGACAGAGAGCGGCTCGACCCGGTCGCCGCGCTTTATTGCGCGCAATAAAAGATCCTCGCGTTTCCGGTGCAACGAGCTCGTCTGACCTGATTTTCACCTTTATTCCGCAACCCATATTCGGAGGAATATTGATTTTTAGATCACTGATGGGTAGTAATTAAAATGTTTGTGATTGGCCTGTTTAATAATTCTTAATAATTCATTTGTTTTTTAAATTATATATAAGATGTACACGAGATAAATAAAGAAAGGCATGAAATATTTATATTACGAATAAGATTTACTATATTTTTTAATTTAAGAAAAAAGGTTTCATTAGAAATTAGGAATGTTTATTGAGAATTTGCATATTGTTTTATGCGAAAACGTGTTTTTCTTTTTAAGTACTAGCTGATCCTTTTAAAAAGTGAAGTTGTTCAGTTATTATAGTCCAGCTATTAAGTAATTATCGACTCAAATGTTCGTATTTATATAAAAATTAAATGAATTACTTAAATCATAAGCGTAAAATAATTTCCGGTTTTTTGTCGGAAACAGTTAATTTTCTGTATGAGTATATTCCATTGTTTATTCTACTAAACTCTCGAATTAAATTAATAAATTAATAAATTAAATAAATTAAATGTAAAAGTTTCTTTTAATTACCATACCTTTAAATTTTTTCCTTTTGTTTGTTAAAACATGAATAAATAGATCAATCTGAAATAGCGACTCAATGTGCAAAACGCAGGTATATATATATATATATAATATAGGATGAACGAGAAAAAAAAATAACAAAGGCAATATTGTTCTGCATTTTTACAAGTAAATCTTTATTTTTTCAACTTAACATACTAGCATCTTCGTTCATTAATACAATAATAATAATGATGATATAATAATATTAATTGATAATAATCGGCGTCTGCGCGTTTCAGGTAAATAAATATATCTAAGTACAAAAGCTGCGCGCTCGAAATCGCATAGTCGTACATGATAACAAGAAGAAAGAAAACTTGCCGCGAGAATGTCTTTGCACGGATTCTCTATTACGTATTACATATATTCTATACATATAAAAACAGACAGTCACTCTGCTACGTACAAAAATCTAGTGCAAAGTCTGCACACCAGACTCGCTCTTTATTCTCTTTATACACTGCTGAACTGATTGGCGAGAAGATCAAACGGCTGAATCGACTGATCGGTAAAAAATGGAGTATATTGGTAGGCTTGCGCAGTCACGAGGGGAGGAACCAATTAAAAAAATAGCTTAAATTGCACGATGTTAGCATAAAAATACGATTTATACTTTTTTTTGAGTATATTCAAAAAAAGGATCCCATCTCAAATATTTAAAATTTCAACAAAAAAAAACAATATAGGGATCAATAAATCTGATAATAATTCACTAGATCTTAATAATCATCTTACAAAAACTTGTCTCGAGATTTTGACACATAGGACCTACAGTAACTACAATCTGAGATATTCGAAAATCTATAGAAGAAACACGCGTTTACAGAAAGGCTAATCAGCAAAAACTAAAACTCGTAGAAGAAATTATAAAAAATAAAAAAAAAAGTTAAACATTTTTATTGATTGTACGTATAGATGAAATAAGAAAGTAAAAATAGTAGAATAATCTATCCGATAATTAAAAACCACCTTTCTTTCTTAATTTTTTTGTATTAATATTTAACGAGGCATAACTTTTGATTCAATTGACATTTTTTAATCTGATATAAAAGTCTACGACTTTTATTTTCTGAGTATAACTAGCGTTTTCGTAAACGCCTATTATTTCTCCTAGATTTTTTTAATAATCCGATTTTTTTAGTAATTCTTTATTGTATACCCTATGGTACAAAATCTTGAAATACATTATCTGCTTCATTATCTTGAATTAAAGAATCACTCTGCAAAATTTCAAAGAAATATACTCAAGTATCTTTACCAGGAGGGTGTGCATTCTCGCGGTAAGCTAAATGCGTATACCCGTTAAAATCGTAACTTTGCGACCGATGCACAATGTACATACGTCCGGAACAAAACGCGGGGTTTATTTGAAAGGTTCGATCGGCTCGCCTCGACGTGCAGGACACACAAACGTCGCGAGTGCGCGTTTACTCGCCGCGAGTATAGATCGGCTCCTCCCTCCGCGCCAACGCCAAGTAAAGTAGAGAGAGTGAGGTTTGTTTGGCCTGGAAATCTCCGGCCGGCTGTCATGGAATGATGTCATGGAGTCTCGTGTTATTGCGCCGCCGTCCGTCTCCCTCCCTTTAAACCTCGTATGTACATATACGCGCGCGGCCGAACGCTCCGCTTTTTTATTTTCACCGGCGATCGGATTCGTCTCTTGCGCCGATCTTCGAGCGTTCGGCCCTTCTGGGCAACTACTATGCCTCATCGTTTGTTTTTTTTTTTTTAACTCGATTTTAACTTATTTTTTTTTTTGGGGTGTATTACTTGTTTTACGCGCTGTGCGCTGGGTTACGCTAGTTTTTTTTTTCTTTTGTTTTAAATTGAACCCACGAGGAAAGTGTTTTAGATCTGGACCATGGATTTTGTTGTACAGTTTTTTCATGAAGAAAAGAATAATAGGAAATTTACGATATTATAGGGTCTAACGCTCAAAATTTTCGGCATGGTATCGTCGTAAAATTATTTTTCTGTTGAACTTCATATATTATGATGAAATTTTTAACTCTCATGAAACAGTGTCAATTTCTTCATCTTTATCATAAGAAAAATGTGCTCCAAATTTCCATGATACGGATCCAAAATTCTCTCCTAGCAAGAATTGAATTATTAATAAGTAAGAAGTAAATAGTTCCTGCTACTCTGCTTAGACTTACGTATATGCTAATCGATCACTGTAATTAAAGGGTATTTTAATTACATCTGTATTTGGCTAATTTGACACAATTGTTCACTCAACTTGCGTCGGTATATTTAACGTGTCCTTCTCCAATGTATGTTAAGTTCGCGTTACATTGTCGTAAGTTTTTTTTTGTAATCTCGTTATTACATACACTCGTTCAATAGTTTATTTAAATAATTCTATATATATATATATATACTCTAAAAAAGTCATTTTGTAATAAAAAAAAAAAATTAATTTCTTACCTCAATTTTTACAGAAAAAGAAAACAAAACTTTAAAAAATTACATACGAAACGTAGTTTTAATTGACGATCACTTGATCGTTACACTATTTTAATCGCAATGAGTACAGTATCACTTCTGCTGTCGTCGTACAAGTGAAATGTCAAAAAGAGTGCGCTCTATTGTCATGTTAGCATTTTAATTTCAGCTTCTCCATTGAAAGCTCGCTAATATAGCGAAAAATCGCGCGAACGAGAAAACATTGCGCCAGAAATAATTGCGCGGCGAAGGAAAACGCGCAATTTTCAGCGCAACATCCGCGAAAAGAGCTGTACATTCAAAAGAATTAGACTACCTCGCGTTCTAAAATAAAATTAATAAAAAAAAAAAAAAATCTTCGCGTCTCTTTTCCGTCGTCGTCGACACTGGACCGTCGAGCCTCACCGGTTGAACGCCAATTGACTTGTTCCAACAACTGCAGTCCCAAAATGGCAAAATCGTCAGAATGAGAATGAAAGCACACTGAGAGAAATGTTTTAGTAAATTTTATCGAACGTTCAGGAAATTTTAGTAGATATCACGGTACTAGGGTCACACACTGACATTTAGAAGCTTATCCATATACTAATATTGCTTAATGATCTACTAAAAATTACTAAACAGTTCAGTAAAATCTCTCAGATTTACAATCTGCGATAAATTTACTGAAAACATGATGCAAATATAACTAAAACGTTTCTTTCGGTGTGTATTCAAAAATTTATTTTGTCTTTAAATTTAATTGAAGCACTCGTAAAATATTTTACGAGTGCATTCTTCGAGTAATATTACCATTTTGGTGACCAAGTTCGAATCAAATCGAAATAAATGTTGAGAGTGCGTACATATAGCGAGGAGGTTCAGTGGTAGTCAGCCCAGCTGTTGATGCTTGGTACGAACGACCGGTACTGGGCGTAGGCCGCAGCCACGTGGGGATGGGTGGGTACCTGACCGACCGAGTGATGGGCGTGATGGTGCTGGGATATGTACTGCACGGGTGGGAGCGCCGGAAGTGGAGGCTGGAGCTCGTGGTACCTCATCATCTCCTCGCGACTGCGCTGCTGCTGAATTTGTTGCTGCTGATGTTGCTGCTGTTGTTGCTGTTCATCCCAGCTGTTCGAGTCCGTTGAAGACACGGCCTGCTGGTCCAGGTTGTAGTGGCGCTTGCTCAACCGGTCTACGCAGTCCTCGTCGTATCTACTGAAAATGAACGCGTAATTTTACGTTTAAAGGATTTTAATTTACACGTACCTACACTGAGAAAAAAAATCAGTTGAAACAATGATCCGGACGCATACATACCGACAGCGAATTTTTTCCGTTGATTTAACTGAAATTGTATTGATTTAATGAAAATATTGATTGTTCTAATGAGATGTTTAATTGTTTCAATAGATACTTCATTATTTCAACAAATTTTTCGTTCAATCAACGCAAAAGTGGTAGTTGTCCGTATTTATACGCGTGGATGTTTGTTTCAACCGAATTTTTTTCTCTGTGTATGCACTCTCTGTATATGCACGGAGAAAAATGTTGCATTAAATTTACTATAGCATTTACCAAAGCATGGATGAACTTGCAAAATGAAAAAAAAATTACTGTAGTAGGTAGTCAATTTTACAATATTATAATAACATTTTCTACCAATTAGTTATATACCACTTTTTTGTATTTTTCGAGTTTGTCCTTACTAAAGACTAGAGTAATGTGAAAATGATATAGCAACTGTTGGTTACGAAACTAAAGTTTACTCTAACGAAAAATGATTTTATACGGAAATGCAGGGAAAATTATAACTGTTTTATACAAATTGAGCACCAAAATTAATCATATTAGAAATTAAATTAAAGAATGATGGATTATATAGCGAGAGAGCATAAAATTGTTTATCATCTACTACATTCGCTTTATTTTATCAGAAATTTTTATTGTTTACTACAATGAATTTATAACTTTTTGAAGAAAGAGAACGATTGGTCTAAAATGTCAAGATTGAAAAGTTAGCTCTCGAGCTCTCAATTTTAATAATGGATTTACTTTTTGAAGTTTCAATATAAGTATTTGTACTTATATTTTTTAAATTGTGATAATTTGTAAGGCTAAATTTCGAGTATAATAAAATTTAGTATGACAAATCGAAAGTTTAAAAAAAAATATCACGTATGTCCTATATCAGTTCTCCGTCACATCCGGTATAGATAGTTTGGTGCAGGTATAGAGCCGATTATCCTACGGTATTTCAAAAATAGTTACGCAATATTTTTTAATTTACACATTACAATTTATTAATAAAAACTCATGAAAACATTGCCATCCTCAATTAATAAAATACACTGGCACAAAATTCGAATGCCTACTATTTAAAAAAAAAAATATCATACAGCAACGCAGCATTAAAAAAAAATCGTAACAAAGTTAATAATAAAATAAATTGAATAAAAAGGAGTACCCACCTGTTAAGCAACCACTGGCTGGCAGCCTGGCTCTGACTGACATAAGAATGATGTGCGGGAGTCTGCTGCGGCGAAACCTGTTGCTGCTGCTGCTGCTGCTGCTGCTGCGGCAGGTACTGATCCAGCTCGCTGCTCTCGACCTCGCACTCCTGCAGGGTCAGCGGGATGCCGAGATTCAGGGTGCCCAAGTTGCCCAGCTGCTCGTCCTCCAGTGGTAGACCCTCCGCCATCTCGAGGTAACTGCGGAAATCGACTCCCGCCTGCTGGTGATTGTGGTGCTGCTGTTGCTGCACCAGCTCCGGCGACGTCTGCATGTGGCTCGCGCTCAACTCGGCGTGATGGTACATCGCACCGCTCGCGTGATGGTGCTGACTCTGTTGGATTTTGAGAAATAGGAGCTTTCGTTATTTTTTGGCATTTTTTTACGCGGGTTGTTTAACAGTTTCATAGCACGTTTAAAAAAGCGCGCCTCTGAATTCGTTATAGTACTCTAGAATACATCCAGCAAATTTCACTGGAAGGAATATAAACAGTTGGTTTAAGACTCGATATTAAATTAAAAAGTTGATATAGCAGGTTTAAAACTCGATAGTAAATTTAAAATTCGATATAGTATATAGGTTTAAAACTTGATGCGGATTTAAAATTCGAGACAGTAGATTAAATACTCTTAGTAAATTTAAAATTCTATATAGTATATAGGTTTAAAACTCGATAGTAAAATTAAAATTAAATTGTACGTTTAAAATTTGATATGATTTAAAAATATTGCAAATATATTTTACAAGTTGAGGATGAGTATCTAAGCAGACAGTTGCAACGATTAATGGTTCATCCAAAAAATGAAGTTTTTATTTTAATGGAATAACTTTTAATATTTCTTTTGATAATCCAAATAGAATTTTTTTTGTTTAACGACTATTTCTGTTAACTTAGAAACATCCCGTAAGAAAATCTCCTACATGGTTTCCTGAAAGAAACTAATTATAGAAAATCTTATAGGAATCCTACACGGATAGACTTTTCCTGTAAAAATTACGGGTACGACACCCGTAAACGTGGGACAGTTTGCCTGTGTGGAAGAATTTACTGAACTGACAGCAATTTTTACCAAACAGTTCAGTAAAAATTGTTTTCAGTTCAGTAAATTCTTCCACACAGGGAAACTGTCCCACATTTACAGGAGTCGTACCCGTAATTTTTACTGGAAAAGTCTATCCATGTATGAATCTTATACGCTCATAGATTTTTCTATATACAGGATATTATTTCGTACGAAAAATCCTATAGAAAATCTCTAAGACATGTTATAATGAAGCATTTCAATGAGTAGGAACTTATAATAATATTTCTTATACCCTGAGAGAAATGTCTATAGTATAAAAATTACTATTAACCGCTACATTATTCTTTTGATGCTTAAAGAAGCTATAAATTTCTAAAGTACGTAAAAAATCGAGAGAGACTCTAAATACTGACCTGGCCGACGAAGTGCTGTCCCCTGGGGGTGGTGGGTGGCGTGGGCGGCGACATGCCCTGGGACGGCGTGTTGGGAGGGGACGACGATCCGATCGAGCCGCTGGTCTGCGGCGAGGCAGCCATGCTCTCGCATAATCCTACATCCTCCTGCTTGAGACCGACGCAGGCGATCCCGCGGCTGGGTCCGTAGCTCTGCGAGGCCGTCGAGGAGGACGAGGACGAGGAGGACCTCGCCGCGGAGGTCAGCGACTCCCGACAGCTGGACGTGCCGTTGCCACTCGTGGTCTGCTTCTTGCGTCGCGGCTGGTACTTGTAGTCCGGGTGCGTGCGCTTGTGGATCACCCGCAGACGGTCCGCTTCTTCGATGAACGGCTTCTTGTCGGCTTCGGAAAGCTGTCTGCAAATAAAACAGATTTTTTCGTTTTTTTTTTTTTTTTTTAAATTGTTTGTATTTATTTATTTGTTGTCAATGTTTTTAGATCGGAATTATCTCTAAAATAATTAAATTCTCAAGTCTTCAGAATCTAATAGATGAATTTAAAAATTATAAATTGTAAATTATTTACAAATAAATAGAATATATGAAATGTTCAATCGGAATGAAGTAAGATTAGCTCAAGGAAACTAATGGAATTCGAAATGCGTCTTTCGTGTTCGACCTTTTAGATGCTAATTAAACAAGCTTATTATTGGGTAGGTGTAAATCGCTATATTTTATTACAGTACTCCAAAATTTTACTTTTCACCTTTTGAACGTCCAAAAATACACTTTCATACAAAAAGAGAGGTCGCAGACCATTTTAAGAAATTCCACTCCGTGCACATTAAAAATAAAGCAAAAAAAAAAAAAAAAAAAAATGGAAATGATTCCAATTACGATATTTATCGTCATTAAATCGGATTATTAAGGAAAAAAAAACTGAGAAGACTTCCAACGATACGCGGATAATTTGCTCGGTGCGGACAATAAAAGGCATTAAATCGGATATCTAAAATCGTTTTCGAGAAATCGTCAACCGGCCTTCGATAAGCGACGCGATTCCCATAAAGCGCACATATAAATTCTCATTTGAGAAATTTCCCTTGAATCCCCTACTCGTCCCACGCGAATTTATCTCCATTGCCACATTACAATATGTACGTCATCAACGATATTCCCGCGATCGATACTTTATCTCATCCGCAAACCCAACCGACTTCTCTTATCTCTTATTTTATTGACTAATTTAAAAAGTTTATTGTTTATAAAAATATGGTGGTTCAGTATAAAAACTATTCTATTTTATTTTATAATTTATTCCCTTCCACTTTCATTGATCGATTCTTTATGTCACCTGCAAACGATAAATATTCCATGCGGATTCCCGATTACCGATCAATTACCGATTTTTCCTGTAATTACTCTAGAAGCAAAATTTAAAAAGTTTTACTAAAATTATGATGATACAGTATATCAGCAATTGCACTTTATTTTTAAATTCTTACGTTTAAAAGTACATAAGTAAATAAATAATCGATTTTTATCTCTTCCCAAAGTCTCCTAATTTTATTAAAAAATTTATTAAGATTCTCAGCTCAAGTAAATACTTGTAGTAATTTTATAGAAGAGAAGAATTGGAGAAAAAAAAATAAAAAATATTTCAAAATTATTTATTAAAAAAAACTAATATAATTTTACATGCCTAATGACACGTAAACAATCACTTAGGAGCAATCAATTATAATAAAATCGATCGAGAAAGTTACTTTTTTTCATCTCCTCCACTCTCCGTCGTCTCCCACGAGCCAAAGGGAACTATTCGCAGCCAAAGGCCGGAACTTTTCTCTCGCTCGGCTAACATAACGGTAAGGATTTTCCGTCGGCTTCGGCATAGGCGCGGGTGGCCCCGCTGCGAATCACTTTGCGTCGGCGCGCCGCTCACATTTTTTTCCCTCGTCCAAGCGCGGGGCACGCGACCGGCGCTCGCGCCGACAAAGGCGACGATGATTCGGGCGGTCGGCGCGCCGCGATGATACGAATTTCTCTCGCCGGGCTCGTTCTCATGGGGCAAAGTAGTCCAAGGGAGATCGGTATCGAGCGGTGCCCGCGACGGTGTCGCGGTATCCCGCGCGTGTACCGTACCAATTTTCGTACGGCCGGGCAAGTAATCGCCGAATTGAGCATCGACCGATGTTAATCGGCCGGAAAATTAAAGGGAAAATTGGAAACGAATCGATCGGTTGGTATGTTGCTGTAACGATGCAGTGTTCAGGTGCAATTGATTACGGGTATCGATGTTTTTTTTTATATATATGCGCTTCTTATGTCGAGTTTTTGTAGACTATAGGAGGAGGATTGAGGTGACTTCTCGTGACAAATTGCAGGTTTGCGTAAAAATTTGAATGACATTCGCAAGGGAATTCAAATTTCGCGCGCTTCTCGATTGGCGACCCGTTAGTCGACCGATCTCGAGCTCGAAACGCGGAACTCGAAAGGCAATATACCTACGGCTATACTTAATGATTATTAATTTCATTAATTATTCTATTCATAGTGTTAAATAAACGAACATTTTTTTATTGACCAAATAGAAATGTTAAATTCACTCACTCGAATCATTTTAAATTTCTATGTCATTTAACCGATTCTTTCTTAAAATGCCTCACAACATCCTGCTATAGTTATTATTATTATTATTATTATTATTATTATTATTTTTTTAAGAAAGGTCTAGCTAAATCCAATAAGTCTCATACCCTCAATTTTTTTAAAATACATTTATTTATTTATTTATTTATATTTATTTATTTTTTTGTTTATACCTTTTTTAATAAGAATGTCAGAATAAATATTTACAATACAATTATTCGAAATTTATTTATAATTTTTATTTTATTGCTTAAAAATTACGTTGCAAGCAATTGCAAATCAATTAATTCTCCATTCACTTTGTCATAAAATACAATTTTAAATTCTCCCCGTCTCTTCTACAATATAGACAAAACTAAATCTACAATTTCTTCATTAAAAACTTCACGAAAGCCTATATACTAGGCACCCAACGTCGGACTTCGCGAAGAAAAATATCGTCGGTCCGACTGGCCCGTCGTCACCGAGGCCCCCGTTCCAAAAATAGCCGAGGGTTACGTAAAGCAGCGCGAGCCAAGGTGACGCGTCCCTTCCTCTCTCATATTTTTTTCCCTCCCCCTCGGAGCCGCGCGCGGCTTTCGTTCGCGCGCTCCATGTGAGAACTGGAGCGACGCGCAAGCTCGAGCCGCTCGCGGCGAGAATCTCGGCTCGGCCTGACCCTGGCACATGAGTAATTGAATCCAGCGCGCGAGCTGCAAGTGGCGACGGGAAAAAAGCGCAGCCGCAGTGGCTCCTTATCTCTCGCGGTGCCCGGGGAGAGGAAGCTCCGAGTCCATTGACCAGATGAGCTTTCCTCCCAATCTCCCCCTTCCTCAAGACGCGCGATTTCCGATTGCGCGGTATGTTCATTCATTGCGCCGCGCTGGAGATGCTGTGGCCCTTTTTTATTTCCACCGAGCGATGCTTTTTTTTGGATTCTGAGCGAAAGAGAATTTGCGCGGAAAAAATTTAAAATATGATGGATTAGCTGCTTTAATGGACATTAATCGTTTAAAAATTCGACTATCTACTCTACGTTTCTGCACTTAATTTTTAGGTAATTTTCTTTGGTTAATTGTATTTATTTAAGACTTTTATGAAACTTGCAGAAAAATTATTTTATTGAATAATAAATCTATATGTGCAAGCTGAGACTGAGATATGAGTGGTATAAAGAAAATGGGATATTTACATACATTATAGATGGATTTAAAAAGAAAAAATGTATTTAAAAATTATTGAAGAGATTTTGTAAAATAAATGCACATTTCTGCAATCAATACAATTTTGCCATAATTCAGATAAGATGCGTATAAAATAAATTAATCTCAGATTTTCTAATTACCGCAGACTCTAAAAATCTTTGTCATTAATCACTCTACAAAGTTGGCAAGATAAATCACAGAGTAAAAAAATCGAATGACACAAATACCGCTGGATGATTTACTACGTAAAAACGGATACCGGAAAAAATTCAAAATATTGAAAGGCTCGATTGAGTGCGAATAATTGAGAAAAAAATTATCTTTCGGTATTTAAAAAAAAAAATTAATTAGAAAAAATTATCTTCATTACAAATTGCGGACTTCAGCTGCGGACGAGCTGCCAATATCGGTAAACACATTTATCTCCCTGAACTTTAACGAAATTATCTCAAGGCATTTAAAGCTTATCATTTTATTGCTAATAAAAACTTATGATATTTTCGTACAGGAATCCATTAAATTGCTTCTTAGTAAAATTTTCATAGTGCGTGTTTATCTCCTTCCTGTAAAGACGCAATTAGCCTATTTAAAGTGATCTATGAACTATTTTAACTTTAATGTGCTCCATGAGTTTACGAAGAATTTAAATTTAAAAAGAAAACACAGAAAAAAATATATTTATGGCTAAAAACTCGGTAGATTTTCTCTAATCAACACTTAAAGTTTATTTGGTACCTTTTTAATTTAACGGCAAATAATAAAATTTCGTTCTATCTACGAAAATGTAATAAAACTAAAAAAAAAGACGAATTCACTAAATTAAAGCTCAAATGGCGCCAAAATTCAAAATCTTTTTATTACCGAGTATAATAATATAAATTTTATCAATAAAAAAAGATTTTGCTATATTATACGATTTTTTACTTATTCAAGTCTATACAAATAAAAAAAAACAGCCCAGATATAAAGTTAAATAAATAACTGCATAATTGAAATTAAAAAAATTAATCTTTATAACGCGTTATTTGATATATCCCGTACACATCTATCAAGTTCCAACCACTAACATTTCTGTTACGCTTTAAGCCTTAAAAACACTACAATGCAAATAAAAAAAAGAGCCCGATCCGAACGATAAATAAACCCGAATGGGTTATCGTGGCGTTGGTTGACGCCGATCTCGCGCCTCTCGAGTTCCCTCGGTACAGACATTGTCAGGCTCGCGTGCGAGAAGGGTATAATATACGCATAACCGAGCCGCGCTCGCGACGGCCACGTCATGGGAACGCAGCGATCACCTACGCCTCGCCCTTAAGCCGCGGCTCTTCGAGAAAACACTAACCAGACTCGGGGCTCGCGCGGCTCGATATCGAGCCGCTTCTGGAGTGCCCGGAGGGGATTAAAGTGCACGCGAGTTGCTATACGAAAAGCACATGTAGGTTTTAAGCTCCCCGCTTTCTCCGCGGCTATGATCTCCGATGGTGGATCTTCGGATTCTCGCTTCCGCTTATGGAATTCCGATTACTCGCTGCGACGTAGAGTGGAAGGGTATTTCTTTGAAATTTTTAGTTTTTTATCGCGTGCGACTAGCGGTTCGTAGATTTTTAAGACACGCGGAGAAAATTAAGGGAAAGATATATCTAAAGATATACCTAACAGGAGTAGGTTTTGGCATCGTTGATAGGAATTAATCGATAAATGTTTATCAAATTCCTGTGGTAAGAATTAACAGAAATAAAAAAGATGAGAAGTATCTCTTCTTTTCTACCTTCTTCTATAAAATTGGGTTTAAATTGTGCGTGTTATTGTATAAACAAATTTCAATACATACAATGATGAAAACAAATAATGTTTGTTTTTTAGTGTACTGTCTGGAAGAATAAAATTTTATTTTGATTTTTATTAAAATTTTTTACAAAGCAGTCCACAAACTGATTTACACATGACCGCAGTAAAAAAAAAAAACGTCTTTCAAAAGAAGACCTCTCCGCCGTAAAAAATAATTAAAATTGAATAAAAAATTTTCTTTTATTTCTCCTACGTTATACACATGCAAATCAACATTAAAAGTTACGTAATTATTTATTCGTCCCAGCACGTAAATCCAACTAAAGTTCAATCCTAGAATTCCTCGAAAACGATAATCTAAAAGCGAGGAGCCATCGAGTCCGCAACAATCAATCACGAGCGACTTGATTAAATTAAAAGGCACGGGTTGTCCGCGAAAAACCCCTGCGCCGACTGCCGAGAGATCACGCCTCATTTTCATCCTTCGGCCGAAGATTACCGGCGAGCGATAGTCCGAAGCTTTTTGCCCTCGCCGAATCGGCTGGGTACAGCGGAGACGGAGATGCGGCCAGATTGATCTCAGCCCCGTCCACGTGTCTTCCATCAGGCCGATTTCCGCTCGGCCCCGCGATTGCAGATAAGCCGCGAGTCTCACGGGGGCCGCGCGCCTGGAAAAAATTATGTACGCGCGAATTTCTGCGGAAGCGGCTCGTTCCCTCGTGGAAATCCACATGCAGAAAATTTTTCAGTAAAATTTACGAAAAAAAAAAGAAATAAAAGTTACGAGACGAATTGTTAATCGTAGAAATGAATTCGAAATTTCAAATTTCGCGCACTTATCTCGTTTGCGTATACTTCCGTATATAAAATGATAAACCAAATCGGTCAAAATTGTACTTCACCGTTGACTGAAAAAATTACAAAATGATTTAGTAAAATAATTTAGTACTTGAGCGCGATTGTGACTTTTGCGGTATCGTTCCGCAATAATCCGCAGGTGCATTAATCGAAAAAACGAAAAATTTTTTTACTATGACGAAGAGCTTGTAAATTTTACTAAAAAATTTTCTGCGTGGTGTGGTAGACTTATCTTCTTTTTGTGTAAATTTTCCGTAGGAAAAGACAGGGGTACGGTGATAATTTTATTTTGGATGGCAGTAGTTTCGTGTGAACCTTGTGCACGTCGTTTTTTTTTTTCGTTCGGGAAAAAAGTCAATTGCTGAAGTCGTTACCTAAGTGGATTACCATATGCTGGGAGCGGCTTTTTTGAGGCTCACTTGTGTGACAAGTTCTCGTAGATTTCGTAGGGACGCTTAATTTTTTGTTGGGGTTAATGTACATACTCATATCTGTCAAAATGTTTTTTTTTTTTTTAAACAATTTTATATCGATAACGATATTTTGTACACGGGGAGAATAAGATCTACGAAAAATTGCAAAATTTAATTTTAATGTCTTACCAGATTAACGTTATTCCTTCAAAAATTTAATTGATATAGCGTAATATATTAATAGCAAAATTTAAATTTGTCAGTTATAAAATAAATTTTGAAAGAAACTAACGTAATTTTGCCACAATGTCAGTCTGTGCACCAAATCAATAAATATAAAAATTGTACGAAATACTTCCGCGTGGGTCAAATAATTAATCGCCTTAGATTTAACTAAACTTTAACTTAAAAAAAAAAGAAGCCAGTACCGAAATCCAACCGAAAAAAAAAGAAGAAGAGGGTCCCGGTCGCTAGCGCTGACTCATCC
The DNA here is from genome assembly GCA_035582995.1 of Sycophila quercilanae. Lineage (NCBI taxonomy): Eukaryota > Metazoa > Arthropoda > Insecta > Hymenoptera > Eurytomidae > Sycophila > Sycophila quercilanae. The sequence continues at coordinate 2,063 of JAWWEP010006585.1, read as the reverse complement.
CGAAATTTCAATCCCACTCTAAAAAAATCGGCTATCGCCATCGCAGCCCGCGATCTCGTTTGCACAAGCCCACTGCAACCTTATACGTGTGCTGCAGACTTTATTTTTTTTCGATTATACCGAGAATCCCGAGAGCGATTACAATGTATCAGCGCCGGCTATTTGCGCACGCGCCTCTCTCCCCGAGCGAATGCACCGACGCCGAGGAAATTCCACCTGTTGCGAGCCATGGGCGGGGGTCGCGCCTTCGCACAACGCAGGTATTATATGTGTCGCGGGGGCGCACGCGCCGAAAGCTGCCTCCGGGGCCAGCTGCGGTGCGTGCGCGCGCGCCAAGGATGCCCAAGGATATCTCGGGCCTTTCTCTGCGCCTCCCGCGCCTCCGGCCCCCGGTGCCCGCTGCTCTGACACCGGTGCCGCGGATAAGGCGAGTGTAAACACCGCGATAGGACGGCGGTTTTTCAAGGAGAGTCGCCGAGACACCTGGGAATTCCCCCTTATCGCTTTCGCGAAAGCACTACCCGACTTCGCCTCTCGCTTTCGTTTCTTCCGCCTCTTTTTTTCTTTTTTTTTTCTTTTTTTTTTGTATCCCTGTTGGGGTAAGGTGAGCGCGCACGCGTCTTGGAAAATGAATTATGTGCGGGTGCAGGTATGAATGTAGTGAGGGAAGGAGGAGGGTGCACCTGATTGTCGCTTAGCTGCGGGATTTTCCAAGGTTTGATGTAGATCAAACAACTGATTTATTTATCTTGTAATTGCATTGCATGGAGTTACGTGGATTATTTACCTTTTTGATTAATTGGAGATAAGGCTATTAGTATTATGATGTCGTCGTGTCTATAACGAAGACTGATACTTCTTAGAGTTCCGGAAAAAGATGGAGTCTTACTTTATTATAGACGATTAAGATTTATTAAATTTATTTATTTATTATAATGTTAAATTTAATAATATAAGTGGCAATGAAATTTTTAATAGAACATTTAAATTTTCCAATGCATGAGTTTTTTAATATTTATAAAGAGCTTGTAAAGAAATCGGCAAAAAACAATAAATGATATTGCATGCAAAATTTTACCTCGTGTTTTCGATGAGCAAAGTATTTATATTTTTTTTAAATAAAAACAAAAGTAAAACAAAAGTAAGTTGGAAATCTGGAATGTGTTTCGTCAGAAAGATGTATTGGTGATCGTATTAAGTTTGTCGAAATGTTTAACTGGTTATTCTAATAAATTAAAAACGTATAAATTAATTAACAAGTGATTGAATGTGATTGCAAGCTCACTTACTCCCCTAAACATATAATCATTTTTTATTCTAAACAATATTTAACAAAATTTTAGGTATTTAACAGTAGAGAATTCGGCGCGCTACGCGCGCCTTAGCGAAACAATTGACATTTTGTTTTTTTTTCTCGAAAATTCAAATCGTTTCGAGATTTTCGAACAAAAGATCGAAATCTCGAACGCTCAATTTATATAATGGATTAGAAAAATATTACATCTCTTATATCTGATATATAATTAAATTAAAATAAATTTAAAAAATGTTGACTTAGCAGAAATCACTTGTATTACGCTGTAGACCAGTATAATTTTCATAAATAAATCGAAATACTATTAGGTAAGTAATTTTATGAATAAAAAAAATGTTTTATCAAAAGCTGAAAAATTTTGTCTAAACCCAGAGAAAATAGTAAAAAACGTACGCCCAGAAATACTAGAAAAATAAAAATGAGCTACACTACCCTTAGGCTAAAAATTTATAAGCGTCAAATTTTCATTTGAAAAAAATACACTTTCTCCAAACCCAAAAAAAATCGAAATAAGAGCCTTAAAATTCCGGTTCCTCATAAAGAAAAAAAATTTCCAGCGCCACCCGCGCTTCATAAGTCCGATATACACGGAACAAATTCCTACAAAAACAAAGCGCAGTAAAACCCGAGTGTTCCGCGATCGACGCATATATAGAGCCGGGCGCTTCGTCTGAGCTAAACACGCAGGCGTAAAGTTACTCTTTTACGGGTCGTGGGCGCGGGCGCGAGGAAAATGGGCTTGACGGAT
>JAWWEP010006565.1:0-13701 GCA_035582995.1 Sycophila quercilanae | reverse complement strand
TTTTTTTATTTATTTTTTATTTAATTTTGAAAAATCGGTATTTAATTAAATTTCTTTTTGATAATTAATTTTTTTTTTTAAATCGGTTTTAAAATTTATTATTATTTTTTTTTTTTAATCTTTATATGATCAACTGAACATTCTCACTCGACAACAGCACGTTTTTAGAAATTTTGCGCAATCCTTTAAACGAAAATCGGCAACAATCCAGTCAAATTACACCTCATTATACCGTCGAGTGCACAATTAAATTTCCAATAAAATAAACAATTTTCTGTCTCGGTCCTTTTACATAACTCCTTTTACATCTCACAGCCTTGATCACTTTCCTTCCAGCAAAAAACGAGTCTTGCGTTAGAAAACAGCGTAAAAAGTTAATTGTCTCGCTCGTAGATTAACTCTCACTCGGTTTTCACCTCCATACATATTACACCACACAGAAAACAATTCGAAATAACAACAACAACAACATCAATAAAATAGTAGTAATAATAAAAAATTGTAAAAAATAAAAAATAAAAAATAAAAACGTAAAGTTCTAAAAAAGTAACATTAAAAAAAAAAAAATTAATCAAGCACAGAACTGAAAAAAACTGGAAAATGGAGGATTCAAGCGCGACTCACCGATTTTTCGCGATCACTATAGCAGCGACTAGGTGTACGTGAGACTCCCGGCGCCTCCTGCTCCGTCGGCTCCTGGCTCGACTCTGCGATCACGCGGCTCGGGGGGCCCTACTCGGTCGACCTGCCGAAAGTGAAAGCGCAAAGCTCCTATGTCGAAGGCGCCGCGATCGGTTGCGCCCGCGCACACTTCGTTCAACCGGTCGATTGTCGCGCGCCACCGCCTTGCCGATTGCTCTTATATGCCCGCGGTTTTTCATCCCCTCCCGAGGCCGGTGCCTCCCCTCGCGCAGCCTCAGCTATGCTAATGAAGCACTGCCACCGTGTCATTGTGCCCCGAATGATTGTTGTGTCTTGCGGTGAGTTTAGGCACTTCGTTACCGGCGGGACGCTGGAATTTAGATTGGGTATAACGTACCCACGAAGAGATGAGTAAATCCCTTAAAAGTATAAAAAAAATTAAAAGGCCCTCTTATGAAAGAGCATTATTTAAATTATAATGCTGGCAAATTTTATGTATAGATTTTATACAAATATTTTTATTAATTCCGCAGAAAATCTCTGCAACTTTTTCTGTAGATTATACGCAGAATTTTTTTTTTTGTAGAATTCCGGTAAAATTCCTAAATAAGATTTGAGGAAAAGTTTACTGCAGATTTTCTGTGCATTATTCGTGAAAATGGCTGTGCGCATAAGTCCTATAATGTACAACAGATTTTGTAGTAAATTTTTCATGACACAGGTTATTACCTGAGAAAAAGTAATTTTAATTTGTAAAAATGTGGAGAATTAGTAAGTCTGAAAATATATTGAATATGATGTAAAAGCCCTATCCTGAAATTATCGGACTGTAATCCAAAGATACCGTAGCGAACATTTTTCGAATGACCTCTTCTAAATTTTGATATTGCCGTAACGTGTAGGTTCAGAAACTTAATACATTTTGATGGGATAAGCTTGAAATTGTTGGTGTTTTATGTGATTTCAAATTAAAATTATGGGATTTCAAATTATTTAACTAAATATTTTAAAATAATCAAAAAAAAACTTAAGTTTCTTTGACTTTAATAAGTTACAGCAATTGTCAAAATTTAGAAAAAGTCAAACTATGGATATTATGTCTCAAATGTTTTTGATAGGACCTATTATCAGAAATAAGAATAATATAAGGAATATTCTACATATTTTTATCATATAATACATATTTTTTTAAAGTAATTTTAACAAAAATAATTATATCAAAAAGAAATACATAAACTTATCTCCGATTATTTTAATAAGTATGATAGAAGTAATTGCTACACTTAAAATAATGTAAAACTGTGGATTATTATAAAAATCTTTTAATATTGATATTATTGATATGTATCTTTATTAAAATCATGACATAAAGAAGGTTTTTCACGCGGAAGAATATTCAGTGATAGAAAATTATTATTATTTTCAGAAATGTCAAGAACAACGATAAATCTTTAATACAATGAAACTGTTATTAGAAAGATTATCCAAAAAAATTTCCTGTTTATTGCGGATATTTCTAAAATTTTCCAAAGAAAATACAACTGACTGTTGCATAATTATAAACAAAGTTATATTATTTCGTTTTTTGATAAATAAAGTAATTCATTGAATCAATTACAGATTGTATTATATTGAACTAAAATACATTTGTTAAAAAAAGGTAATGGTTTAGGTAAAAAGGAATGTGAAAAACAAAGAAACAAGATTTATTCTTAACACTAACTTGTCTTTACTGATTCCATTGTTCTCCACTTTAACTTAATGGTTAGGCAAACTATTTACACATCATTAGAATATCGTTTCACATACAAATGTCCTTTTAAATAAACACCGCCATTTATGCCTAATGCATTTAAACTATATTTTCAAATTTAAACTACGATGAATTTAATTTTAAAATAACAAGCCACTAGGAATATACTATTTACAAAATTTAATCCTGTGCCCTATTATTTTATCTTATTTATAATCAAGAGGCGCGATAGCGAGGCAAGTCTGAGTCTCGGACGAAAGACGAGGCCGCACTTCGTGCTTTTAATTTATATTTCTATATTTTATATTATTATAATTAATTCATAGCTATGTTTCATTCTTAATTCGTATATCAATTTCTAAAGCAGAAAAAGTTTCGAGCAAAAAGATTGACTATTTCATGAAATAATATCCCTTTCGTTTTTGTGACTCGCGATTTTCTTTTCCTCTAAATTATTCAATACGTCTGGTTTTATTCTCCTCCAGTCCAGTTTTCTCTCCTCCAGAAAATTATTGCCACTATATCTATATATATTTAAAAAAAACTGCGTATAATAAATTTCTGATTTTTTGCAGGACGCGGCAAGTAATCATTTATATTCTTTGAAAAATAATATTATAAGTCAATGAGTCAATTGATGCAGTAATTTTAATTTATTTAATATAAGTAATAGAATATTTCTATGTTGTAAATTATTGTATTTTCAGAAAATATTCCAATATTTTAAAATTCACATCTCATAAAAATTAATAATTTTCAAGTCACTAAAATTTAGTAAATTAAAGTATCATACTTTACTGATCTCAAATGTAATTTCGTAAAAGACTGAATAATATTGAAAAATCACTAATCAAAGTGATACATCCGAAGTTACAGTTAGGCACGTATGAAAGTCCCAAATCATTCAAACAAAGCTATAAAAGCTATATATATCTTCATATATTTTGTTTTTTTGAAAACAATTGACTCAGTATTTACCGGTGCTGATTATTTTAATTCTTCACGCGTGACGATACGAAACATCACGAAAATCATTAAACTCGCCAAATTATGCAGGAGCGTAAAATATAATGTCCCCGAAAAACTTGTTTATTTTATGAATTACTTCTAACGGAATCATTTCCACGCCAGCCTTGGTCACATCCTCTTTCAGCTGTGTCATACCAGCGATGATAAAAAAAAAAATGTCAACTCTCGCCTGCCAGTCTTAATTACAAACTGTCAGGTTGGTATTTACATGCAGCGCGAGTCCTGTGGACTCTTGCACCTGAGAAAAGTGCGTCGATCGATATATATAGGCAATATACGCCGATCGCTCGTCTCGTTGTGTCAGCCGCGCACATTTTTCGAGGATGAGTCGACGTGAGATTTTACTTATTCATTTTCGAGCGAGCTGGACTTTGCTTTTTTTCCCTTCCTATGGACAATGACTCGCGGTAACGGACGGAGAACTCCGGCATAGACGCACGCACTCGATACGCAAATGAAAAAAATTTTTGTTTCATCATTATTGCAGCAATTTTTAATCGATTATAATTTAGAATGGTTTTCAAAGAGATATTTCTTTTATTTTTATCTACAAAGTCCTTGGCTCAATCTCGAGTATAAATAAGCATTGATTGGTATTTTGAATTGCTTTTTTTTATTAAATTTATTCTGATTATATGAAGCATGTTTAAATTTGTGTGCATACGGAGTTCATTTAAAATTATACATACTGTAATAAAAATATTGTAAAACGAACCTCTTTAGTCGTTTAAAACGATTATGTAATACTTTATCAGTATAAAGTGTGATTGATGCTACTGAAAATTGAAGCGTTTAATACTGTTGTTTCTCATTTTCGTTGTATTAATTTCTTTACTTTTTTTAAATTTTGTTATTATTTTTGTATCTATATTATAAAGGGCCTTAAATATCCTTAAATATATTAAGTACTACTAAAAAGCTATTGATGAACTATTTGATTCCAGTAGTAAATTGGTAGGTACTGATGATGTTTGAAAGCTCATTAATAGTTAATCAGTAGTAGCTGCCAATTTACTAATTCATCTGTAAATCATCATTAGTCCATCGGTAGTTTAAACACAGTTTTTTTTAGTATGTTATTTTCTTAAGGGCATACAATATTATATATAATTTAAAAAAAAATAAACAAATAAATAAAATACACCGTCACAAAGAAACAAAATAATGTTCTAAAGTTTATACGGTGAAAAAGATACAGGCAATGATGATAAATAGTAAATTAATAATTAGTACATTTATGTAACGATGAAATAAAGTCGAGAATTATTCACGCTTGTGATTTAATATCAGTAAATAATCCAAAAAAATCGGCTTATTTCAATATCGTTTACCTTCACTTCTTGTTATTATATGCTAAATGCTTCAAATTTAATTAATTCTGCAGTTAAAATTAATAATTGCAATATATAATTTATTTTGGCAAGACTCACGAGTAAAAAAAATGCCAAGTAAAGAAATGTCATTTTTAACAAAACGTACAAGATTGAAAGTGAAATTTTTCCCGCGAAGAGCTTTTATCTTGACATAAGCTCCAGCTAGTCTTATAGTGGCCTGATATGTAAAACTCATAGCATTTCTTATTATGAAATCTAAATAAATAATTGAATAATTAAATGTATAGTTATTATCTAATTATTTTTAAAGAAGTTTAGAGCAAAACTTATTTTATAATCCTTGGGCTGTCCTTCTATCTTGACCTTAACCGCAAAATTGAAAATGATCATTAAAATTTATCAATAAGTGCTTAATTTTACTTATTTTTTTATTTTAACATAAAGTTTGAACTTTGTTGCACATTTGTTATAAAGTACTTCTCGTGAGAAGTCATTTTTCTAAATATATATGAGACTTTAAATTAAAAAATAATTAGCAGAAACATTTATAGAATTAATCAGGTAAACATTTTTAACGGAATAATCTCCAGCTTTTCCGCTCTTTTTGATTGCCGATATAATCTCCATAGTTCGCATTGCTAACGACTTGTGATAAGATCACAAGTTACTACCTAATGACGCTAGCATCAATTATAGGAATTAAAAAATACACCGTACACGAGTTAAATATATTCGAGGATTATGTTTGGATTTAGAAAAAAAAATAATATTGGCTCCGCATTGGTCACATAAAATCTTTATATTAATTACTATATTAATTACTGCCTTTCGGTTAATTTTGCTTTTTTTTAATACAGTGTTTTATTTATTTATTGTTTTTTTTAATTGGGTATTATAATAAAGCCTAATTCTTTTTTTAACAAATGAAAAATAATAATTAAAAAATAAATATCTTAAATACTACCTATTAGTATATAAAATTGTGATGTTTTTACGACAATACGTAATTTGCAATAATACTTCTTTTCTATCCGCAAAAAATAAAAAGAAATAAATAAATAAAAAATAAAAAAAAATAGAATCTTACGCTCCTTTAAAATTATTAGGAATTTTAGTAAAAATGCACTTTCATCGTGCTAGAAATAAAAGCTGAAAATTTATTGGGTCCACGAAGTTCTTCTAAAATTTTCTACGAGGCAAAATTCTTCAGTTAGTTCGGTCATCATATATTTTGATAGTGCGACGAAAAATACACAACGTTGTTTTTTCTTTTTTAGAGCTGATATCGGTAGTCGCTTATTTTGATCGGACTCATCTGCATGTATCTGCATGAAATTGAGCATATCACGTTTTTCTAATATTATTTTTAATGTTTGAGTCGATTTTAAGGAATTATCCAGTTTTTGCTCTATCAAGAAAATGTCTCGAATCGTACCATATAACAACTTTTTTTATTTTTGTTATGCATTATGGATGCAATAATGGATGCTTGAATACGCTATGAAGTTCTTTTTAGATATCTAAATTAGTTACCTCAATCTATTTAAAAGTTTGCATTAATCCAATAAGCCCAATCTGAAAAAAGCGAGAAAAAAGAGTTCGTAAAGAATTCTTTATTAATTTTTTAACAACCGCGGACATAAAAAAATTCATAAAAAACTCTTTATGAACTCTTTTATCAGAGTGTGGAATTTACTTATAATATATTGTAGATGCATTAGCTCTACGCCAAAACAATAAAACAAAATCAAATAAAAATGAAAAAAAATCTTTCTAAAATTCTATATATATACTATCAGATTTTTATGCACTACTAGATTTTAATAATTATTATTTACTTTTTGTAATATTTTTTTTATCAAGAAGTTATAAACGACGTAATAAAAAAAAAAAAAAAAAATTTGTTCACGTCAACGTTCGTCACTCAAAACTATTTTAAACTTATCACTCTACATCGTGCAATTCATTGAAAACATAAAAAAAAGAAATTACGAGGAAAAAACTGCAGCGCAATCAAGATGCAAAAAAGCGAGAGACACCGGGAAAAAAAAGAAAGAAGAAAGTGAACAGCTCTCTCTCGCATCCAGCGGACCGGCGCGTCCCTTTACGATCCCGCGGTGCAGCGTTTGTGATTATACTTTCGCTTTTAAGCGGCGCTCCGCGTGTATATATGATTGCGCAAACCGACGAGCGCCTGTGCCCGCGAAGAAACGCCGAAACTGCCTCGGTGAAATCATCGCCGGGAAAATGCCGGAGCCACAAAGCGCGTGTATAGCAGATGGCGGGGGGATCCGAGCGCCTTCACCGCGGAATAAAATCGCTGATCGCTTTCTAGTCTTTTTACGCTAAACGTAGGCGATTTGGACTTTAAATTGTGTGGTTTGAGAATTTCGCGAGACTTTTCTTATTTTGCTTCCTCCAAGAGGAAGCTTTGTGATAGGAAAAAAAAAGTTTCTCTAAAAACGTTTTAGAAGTTTGTTTCAAGGTGTTTTGGATCAAATTGTGATGTTTTTTGAAAATTCCAATTAAGTTGGAGGAAGCTACGTGCCAATCTACTGGCAGTGGTTTTTTTTTTACTGCATAAACATGAATGCATTTGTGATGAATTTTAGTAATAATGAAGGATTTTTTTCTTTCACTTTTCTTCTATGGAAAGTGGAAGTGGTGCATTTCTGTTTATTTTTAAGAGTATGCAAATTGATAGGATATATATTGTAGGTAATAAAAGTTTTCATGAAAAATTTTCTTCGGCTTGAGTTGGTTTGAAATCGATAAGTAAACTGCTGGATGGATGCTCCAGCAGCGAGTCCTTGGAGTACTCCGAGTGTATAGTAGATCTATCGATTGGTCGAATGCGTGCTTCGCGAGTTAAATGATGTTTTCACGACGCGTTCGACCGTTGGATTGTAGACTGTATGAGAATTTGCGCCGAATAATTTTTCGCCTCGCCGGAGTCGCTGTTTACCTTCAAAGCGGTCTAACACCTTATAAGCTAGGACTATAGATGTAAAATAAATTTTTTGCTGAACATTCTTGAATTAATTACAAAAAAAATATTCAGCCATTCTGAATTTTTATCTAAAATTACTTGAGATTTTTTGTTTATTAAAAATAGCATTTCTTAAAAGTATTTGTTAAAAAAGTGACTCATAAAAATCATCAAGTTTTAACGAGAATTTTTTAAACTAAATGAATATGAATTGTGAAGAAAATAAAAAGAAATTTTATTTAATATAAATATATGCATTGAAGTGATATTAAAGTATAAAGGCAAATAGTGGCACTTTCGTAACTCATACCGCCAAACAGAATCTTGTTCGAAACAATGCACTAATGTATGCGTCATTGTAGAGAAGGACGCAATAGCCATATCATAATTATTTTCTTTTTTTTTTTTAATTTAACGTATTTTTTTCACTGAAATCTGCTAATTGTTCTATTTTCATCTCGCCTATATTTTTGCTGAGACAAAAAAAATTGTTTTTATCGTGCAAATGTAATGTGTCTAGCACTGTTTCTTATATGTAATGAGTATATGTATATGTAATTTCACATTTGCTACTTTGTTTTCACTTTTTTGTGATATAATTATGATTCACTGAAATCGGATGAGATTCTTCATCAGGATAAGCATAATATCCTATAAAAAAAAAAACCATTTATCACTTCTTCGTTTGAATAAGCGGAAATGAAGATCACGAAGGTTAAAAAAAAAATTGAGTCAAACAAAACACGAGTCAAAGAAAAGAATATACAATATAGAAATATATTTTAAAATAAAATTACGTACATGAATATGTGAATCGTAAAAGTTAAACAAGTAAATCGAACATTTAGTAATAAATAAATCAACGAACATTTCATTGTTTAAAACTTTTTCTCTTTAAATATAAATAAATCCATTTATATAAATATTACTAAACACTAGTCGCTAGTTGTGCTTAAAAAGCGTACCCCTAAACTGAATAAACGCTTAGAATAATAAAAAATACGATAAATCAAAATATTAAAAAAAAATATATATAGACACAATGTAGATATACAAACAACAATGTACAAAAAAAAACTAAAGTGCTATACGTATATTAGGCCGGGGCTCGATTCTTGGAAGCGTCGACGGCGTCGGAGAGAAAGACGCGGAGTCGACGGCGACCGGATGTCTGTCCGGATCCTGTGGTACAGCCGCGACGGCGTCGGCGCGTGTGCTGTAATCACGGAGAGTTCGGTGGATTCGGCCGACGGTCGACCGACCGGATGAGCAGTTCGCTCGGAGCTTCATCGATGACGATCGGCGAAGCGACGCCTCCAAGGATTACGCGACCATCGAGAATATCGTCGACAGGACGAACCAACACAGCCTCAAAAATACGTATCCCATCAGTACTTTCAGTGCCTGATGCATCCAGTACATCCTGAAAATGATAGAAAAAAATCGTTTTAGAATTTTTAGGGGATTGTCGATGAAATGTTAACTGTATAGTTCCCTTGATTCGATAAACTCGTAATCGTAATAAAAATGAAGAGAAATTTAGAAGGATCATTTGTAAAAGAGTAATTATGCCCGTTTAATATAAATAAATAAATAAATAAATATCGCTATACAGGATATTCACGTTTGTTCCTGCAGTAATGATTTTCTGTAGTATAGTTCTGCAGGAATAGCCTGCGGAAAATTATGGTTAGCGATCCATCACAATTTTTCTGCAAAACATCCTAATTACGATGAATTTTTCAAAATTAATAGTTTTCAGTAAATTTTAAAAAGCTTATGAAGATTGTGCCATCGTCAGTTTAATTCAAGATAAAATTTTTAAAAAATTAAAAAGATAGCCACCGTATATTCAAATTAATACAGATCGATAGAGCGCAAACCTTACTTATCAACATATAGTCATGCAGTTCATGAATTTCATAATTTTCACTATCAAATAATTTATATTGTTACATTAACATTGATGCTTTACTATTGCACATCATACGATTTTAATAATTTTATAATTAATTATGATACTTATTGCACATCATACGATTTTAATAATTTTATATAGATGCTTAATATTTATACCATTGCACATTATACGATTTTAATAATTTTATAATTAAAATCGTACGATAGGCAATAGTGAAGCATCAATATTAATGCCGCCGTTAATAATTAATAATTTATTAATCGTGTATTAATATTGTAAAAAATCCTCACCTTTGCCATTTGACACGCGCCTGTGGTAGAGTTTCGATAGGATCCTTGATGAGGTAAATTCTAATTCCCCTCATGTAATTCTGAAAGTAAGCATCCCAAATAACGTCCCTCACGTCCATTGGGAATAAACCTCTGTCTTTATTATCTAATTTATCGATCAGTCCTAGCACGTGATCGTTTGTGAATGACCATTCCCTTATCGTGAAGTAATTCAGGACCTGCATGAATTTGTGGATTTTCTTGTAGATCTTCAGCATTCTAAAAGTCAGTTCAGAAGGCATAAAAAAAAATACTTATATAATAAAGACGAATTTTAAGGATTGAGCAGTCTTACCTGGGCTCCTTTCCAATGCATACGGTAACGGTGTCGACTAATAGAGCCGGCAGGAGGTGAAGGAAGTAAATGTACAGCATGTGGATTATTTTGTACTTGTTATTGCGGAAACTGTAGTACCAGATGGCTCGCGTAGTCGGCAGATCCAGGCCATGTTTTGCCGACATATTCATTAGATCCTGCCACGTTATCGTATTATCCTTCAGAACGTAGTTGTAGATCGGAATCTCGCTGCTATTTTTATTGCTTCTAAAATAATGAAAATTGAAGGTTTGAATCTTAGCGTACGATAGTCATGAATTTTGAACATTTAAATCGGTAATAATGTTTTCTGACTTGTCAGTTTGTTCGTAAAAGTACCAAAACAACAAAGACTGATATGCTTGAACTAATAAAGTATGTTCAACTATACTATTATATTTTTAGTTTTATAAATAATATAAATATGTAATCTTATTTATTTATTTATTATTTTACTTTTTTTCCTAAATAGAGTAAATTAAATAATATGTAATCTTACAACATATTACCCAGGTTCGATCATAATTATACTGATATTACTATCTCTGCAAATTTGGAAACTATGAAGTCTACATTCTAAAATATTAAAAATTTTCTTTTTTTATGTAGGTATTTAATTTAACTAGATTCTTTACTTTCAGTTAGTAATTAATTCTATGGGTCAAACTTACCCTTTTAAGTTTTAAGATCTAAATCTTAGTTTTAACGTACCATTTTTATTACTAGACTAAGAGAAATAATTTAGTAAAAATTACTAAACTGTTTCAAAAAGCAATCACGCACTGAAATTTCGAAAGAAATTACTAAACTTTTCAGTAAAATTTGTTGCACTATACAGTAAAATTTACTGTGAGTGTATAGAAATTTGTAATACTTTTTGACAAATTTAACTGAAAAGTTTAATAATTTCTTTCGAAATCTCAGTCTATGATTACACTCCCCAACAGTTTAGTAATTTTTACTAAAACACTTCTCTCATTCTATAAATACTGCAAGTACTTCAAGTTCGCAAAAAAAATATTAACTAAGTAATTAAATAAATAATACTTTTGACATGGAATCTTACGATTCATAATAACGGGATCATCGTACGAGTACAGCACAAAGTGCATTCACCTTACAGAATCGGGAGGTCCGAAAACTCAGCGAGTGAAATTTGAAAATATAATTTTAAACTGGACCCTCGTGAATAATGATTCAGCAATAAATTTGTCTAAAAATAAGATCCGTTCGTCACGAGCGCAGAAGCTTATATACTCCGTGACTTGCGAGTAAATGCTGCCACTCACTTTTTGACGTTGGCGACATCCCATGCACAGGCAATCAGACCATTGACAGTCATGTCACCCGGTACAACGTTTGCCTTGAGCGAGCCGTCACAATGTAACGAGCGGACTATACCAGTGCCGGCGCCCGCTGCCACCCCCATCGGTCCGTACATGTTGTCTATCCAGCCTCTGATTGGCTCCTGGTACGTTGAGATCACTGCAAAGTTCAAAGTGTTAATTGAGTGCCTTCTTTTTGTTGCCGGCATGGCGACATGCGGAAACTAGAAGCGGAAAGGGTATAAAGATTCTTTACAGCCTAATTTGAATAAATTAATTTATTCAAAAATCTTGAATTTTTATTACGATACACGTTTTAGAGGTACAATCGTGTGGATTGACCGTTTTTGCGATTGAACTGGAAATTTACTGGGGTACTATATGGTATACGTTGTAAAATCATCGTAAGACTTTTTTTCGTTAATGTACAAACGAGATTTACAAGGAAGTTCGCAATTTGCTGTTAATAGCCCATTAATTTATGCGCACATTAAACATTGTTTGCATAAGTGTCACCTGCTTATTGCAAACGCAAATGTTTCCGTACAAATTCTGATGAAGCGAGCTTTCGTATTGTGCCAATTAGCACAGTGGGTATAATTCATGATTTTATTGTTTTACGAGATGGAATTTTAGCGTAAAAACATTTATGACTGTACACTAACCAATGGCAGGTCTGAATATTCCGACTGGCAAATCAGCACCTTCCTTGCGCACTATGTCTTCTGCCACCGCCTTTGTAAAGGTGTATGTGTTCGGCCATTTACCCAGGATTCTGAAAATGAACAATTGATAAATAAAATAATGTTTTATTTTCTATTTTTGAATTTTCATTCTATCTTATACTATTAAATCCTGTTATTTATTAAGAGTTTATAAAGAATAATGTATAAAATAGTTTCTTCCTGTATTTAAATATCTTTAAATTTATTGTTGTATCAAAAAAGTTACCTGAAGAAAAGGGATTTTAATTGATAGAGATGCATGGAGGTAATATTCTAAAAGTAAATTTCTCCTATCCTTAAATTTTGGTATTGCCGTATTCTGCTGGTTTAGAAACTCAATGGATTTTAATGGAATATATTAGTTTTAAATTGTTGGTACTTTATGTGATTTTGGACTGATTGATATTATCTGAATAAATAGCTCACAAAATTAAAAGAAAACATTTAATTTCTTAGATTTTATAAATATTATTCCTAAAAAAAGGATATTTTCAGTTTTCAGTAGAAAAAGCCAGGCATGGACAGACGCGCATTACATAAATTGATATTATCTGAATAAATAGCTCACAAAATTAAAAGAAAACATTTAATTTCTTAGATTTTATAAATATTAATATTAAAAAAGGATATTTTCAGTGTTCAGTAGAAACAGCCGGGCATGGACAGACGCGAATTATATAAATCGATATTATCTGAATAAATAGCTCATAAAATTAAAAGAAAACATTAAATTCCTTAGATTTTATAAATATTATTCCTAAAAAAAGGATATTTTCAGTTTTCAGTAGAAACGACCGGGCATAATCAGACACGCATTTTTTTTATTTTTTTTTTCACTTCCCTCTCCGGGATTTGTTGATTTAGAACTTTTTCAGAGATCTACTAAAATTATTTTGATTCTCATAACAATTCATCTCGAAATCCATATAAAATGTAGGTTACGAGAGAGTTACAAGAATTTAAGTAAGACAGTGTCAAAATTTAGAAAAGGAGATATCTTTGTGCATGTAGCTGTCTAAAATTTTAGTATAAGGCTTATTTTATCATCGACTCAATATATTGATAATGTTTTCAGAATAATACTTCTACGTAAATTTTGATCTTTGAATTTTTTTTTGCACATAACTTTAGGAAGACAAATTTAAAGTTGTTTAAACTGTCTTAATTACTGTTGTAATGCAATTTATAAAAAAAAAAAACATTTCTCTTAGATATAATAGTTATTTTTCACACACTGCGCGTACAGTGAGTACTTTACACGCTCCCGGCGGGCAGTAAAGAACCCGCTGCACGCGCCTCGTGTAAAAAAATCGTATATGCACCATGGGAGTAAATAAA
>JAWWEP010006518.1:10874-22664 GCA_035582995.1 Sycophila quercilanae | reverse complement strand
TTTTAGAGAACTAAAGAGCATTTCATGGAAGGTGTCAAGTCACAAGTTCCTTATCCCTTTTCGTAACGTTAGCGGGGAGAGCTTTTAGACGACTGAAATTTTTATCTTTGTTCCGTGCTCGAGCTCGTAATTGACGGCGCGCCGAGTCCAATGCGGGAAGTCTCTTCATATAGAAACTTTCAGTAAAAATTGCTGTGCTGCTCCAAAATTAAAAAAGTTCATCGACGAAATTCCCTTCGAACCAATAAATGTTTATCAACTTCATTCGCTTTTTTTTCACAGTTCAAACAAATGTATTACTAATTATTTTTTTTTTTTTTTTAACAAGACATCCAGAAACGTATTCTCCTATTCCCTTTTGCTGCATTTTAAGCTTCCTAATGGATTAATCAAGCATTAAATAAAATAAACTTCCATCTTTCCGATGCTAAGGAGTCCGTTAATTTCTTATTTCAATTCGCAGCAAATGAAAGAGTCATATAATTATCAAACAAATTTATTCTTGTTACGAACCGCAAGGGGGAGATCAGCAACTCTCCCCTTAGTTTACGTATAAAAAATAAAGTACAAGTTCTCGCTTCTGAACTGCAATCCTCGCGCAGCCAGTGTCGTAATTAGCAGTTTAATAACTTTTCCGTTTGCTGGAACTAATTGGAATCCAATGAATGTGGATAAGCCATCCGGGACTATAGCGGAAGCGAAAGGAAGAAAAGGCGACGCGAGGTATATATAAGACACTAAAGATTTAAGGATAATCCCCCAGACCGAAGAAGACTTGGAAAAATATATTTTCTAATAACAGTAATTGTTATTATCTTTTTCTTATATTTATTTCGTTATTATATTTTTATTTTGTCAATGTATTATATGTCGTTGAAAAATAAATAGTTGATATTAGAAAGTTGTCAAACTATATTCAAAGATAGTATAATATGTTATATATTCAAAGATAGATGGTATAATTCTGCACACTTTTTTTCTACGGGTATAATTTCAATTTTCAACTTCCTTTTCTATATTTGATATAAAAATACTGATAGAATTGACAGCATAATTGATTATTTAGCTTGCACAATTTTTCGTCGGACCGTCGCACCGGTTTATTAATCAATTTAATTACTATTAAATAACAAGTTTTTAGAAATTATTAGATTGCAGTGCATTATGAGAATTATTACTTTTCGAAATTAGAGAATGTTCTGATGCTTGTATTACAATTACTTTAAATCTATTTAAATAATTTGTTAAAATTAAATTAGAAAAGTTTCTTTTGTTTTTTTAAGAAAATCATATTTCTCTTGCAATCCAATCCAATTACATGAAAAACGATTATGTTCTCGAAATATATACAATTTTATTTTTAACATGTAAAAATAGTTCCATTTATATTTCTGTAAAAAAAACTTCTTTCTGTTAAAAATAATAGTTATACATTTACAGTCAATATTTATGTTTATTTATAGTAATTTATTCCTACTGCGGCGTACAGTAACAAAATAATCTAATAATATCCTTCTCAGTGTAGATTTTCTCAGGGGTTGAAATTTAATTCCTCTCATGAAAATCAACCGGCTTTTTTAAAGCGCGCAGGGTTCACGTTAAAATACGAAACTCCGTCGGAGCTAAAGGACAGTAAGTGCGGAAGACGCGGAGTGGGAGGGAGGGTAAAATAGATAGAGAGGAAAAATGAGGGTAGGCGCGAGTGGAAGGAGGCAGCGGGTAGGCGGCATTGTCTATAAAGCCGGCCGCGGGCGGACTAAGCCAATTATCGAGCAGCCGGAAGCGGGGGAGATTCGGGAAGCCAATTCATGCCCCACGCCGCCAAGCTTAGGTATATATATATATATGTATATACATGTATATATACATACATATACCCATATATACGTAACCCCGATGATTCGCGAGGCGACGGCTTTATTCGTCGCTCCACCCTTTCCGCGTACTGGCGCTCGGCGACTTCTTGGATTCCAGATCGCGTGACGCCGGCTGCTTATGTGTTTATCGAGGTGCGCGTTTCTATCTCGTTTTTTCTCTCCGTTCCCGTTGTTCGTTTGGTTCTTAGAGCTTTCTACTGCTGGTGACTATCGCGAATCACGCGAATGGCCTCGGCTTGGTCTGTTGATTAGAGAAATGCATCTTGCGTGACGTTATCGCTCGAGAATGTTTTCACAGTTTCGTTTTCTTTTTTTCTTTTTTTTTTTAAGAGTTTTAACAAAGTTGGCGCTGTCAGGTCATCAATTTTATCGTGAAATTGGTTACCCTATTTGGGATTATTTCTTCGTACTTGGTTGTGAATGGTTTTGTTTATAGGAAAAATATCGATGATGCTTTACGTATTATCACTCCAGGAATCTAATTTGAATTATCCGTTCGACATGTCTGTAAGCCAAGAAGATTACTATAAATTTTCTTGATTTGCCAAGTCTGTCTCCCTCTTACAAAATTTATTGTAAACTTTAAACTTGTAAAAAAAAAAGTTTCTTTAAAAACCTCTTTATACACAGATAAAAAAGGAAACATAGAACCAATGTTTCCGTGTCTTAACAGTTAAAACACGAATTAAAATTATCAAAAAATCATTGATATTACTAATAAATAAATAAAAATGAATCGTATTATTGAAGTTTTAATGATCACGCAAACATTAATGATATTTATAATACTTTGTACGTGTCTATTCTTCTTTCCACTTATTGCTAATTCGTAAACCTTCTCCTCTGAATGTATATATTTTTCGTTCTTTTTTTAAATGGTGTTATACTTTCGTTAAATAATAAATTTCCATCATAATTTTTGCATTAAATACTTTTTAGCTCGCTGAGTTACAGCAAAATAAATAAATACATAATTTCAAAATAAAACAAATAAACACATTCCGATTAATGGAAAACAAGTTTTTATTTTCATTCATTATTTTGTTTTTCTTTAATTACCTCGCAAGTCTGGAGTGCCTCGTGCGAAATAACTGTGCCTACGTTAATCCATAATAATCGTAAACGAAAACAAAGTCCGAAGTTTCATTCGCACAAATAACGCAATAAACTCACGTATAAAAAGAAAAAAAAAAAACAGAAAAAGTTTAAAGTGCACTTTATTGCGTACTAAGTGGAACCACCTACAATTTTAACACTTTAAACGTTAATTACAGGTATTTAATTTAATTAACAGAAAGGCCCAAATGAATAGCCCCCGGAACGCCGTAAAAAGTTTTATCGTCCCTCATTTGCGCTCGCTCCTTTCCATCCTTTCTCTCTTTACGACAGTCTTTTATGTCGTCCGCTTTATCATGCCGGCGGTGTCGGTCTCTAACGCTAATATAATACCGTAGGCGTCTAACGATTGGGAACGAACTGCGGAATACCTCGTTACTCGAAATTTTCGCGCGGAGACCCGTCGCTCACGCTTCGCGTTAAATTTTGCATTCGAACAATTGCGGAAGAAGGAGAGGAGGGGATAACCCCAGCAGCTCACAAATAAATGCCAGCCGAACTCACGCGGCGGAGTAGTTGACATCGGCGCAGCCTCGCCGCAGTTCTGCCAGCACTCCGGGAAACAATTCACAATTAGGGCGAGCCCGACGTTCATTTGCCTGTTCGCCGCCGGAGAAAGATGCTCGACGGGGGCCGAAGGTGACAAAAGGTTGCGAGCCCCGACTTTTAATGGAGTGCGAGGGTGAAATTAGGAACGGTTCCACGATATCGGCGGTGCGTGAGGTCGAGCGAGCTTCGGTGAAGGCGAGTAGTATATACTTCTGTAATGGAATTAAAATTGAGAATCGTTTGTTGTGAAGATTAAGCTCTAGCTTGAATTTTGCTTCCTCCCAGAGGAAGCTGATATGATAATAATGAGCTGATAATAATACGATAGTAAAAAAAAAAGTTTCTCTGAAAAAGTTTGTTTCAAGGTGTTTTGGATCAAATTACAATGTGTTTAATGGTTCTTTCAATAGACAGTCTACGTGCCGATACTCCAGAAAATGGACAGAGTTTTGATTAAAAACTGCACGGTTATGGCTAAAAGTTTGTTAATGGAAAATTCGCCCTTTTTGTGAAGTAATTAAAGTTTAATTTCGTTTTAGTTGCTGTGGCTATTATAGTACATCGCATTGAAAAGTTATATTCTGCGAAGTTAAAACAGCGTGTGTTAATAACCGGTATAAATTCGTTTAAGAAAAATTACTACTGTAATACGTCGCATTAAAAAGTTATATTCGGTGAATAGCTGAAACAGTATTCGTTAATAACCGGTATAAATTTGTTTAAGAAAAATTCGAAAGTATCGACAATAATAATTGAAGCTCGTTAATGGTTTACGAATAAAAAGTATATAGCGTATAAAATATATAAAAAAAAGTCACCTTTGCACGTTTAACATTCGCAAAAACGATAAAAAAAATCGCATTTGTATTCGATTCAATGGACGCTGAATAATGGATAATGAATTCGTAAAATATTGCACGTCAATAACAATACACGCCACGGTCTTTTGAGTAATAAAATAATTGACAATTATTCGCGTTACACGATCAATTTTACAAATTACGTATATTACAAAGAAACTAAGTTACACGGCAATACTCACGTGTCATAATTACGTGACACTGTATTGCGAACGTCATCCATCACTACTTAATTCGCGTGAACCGATATACAATTCTGCACTCGTTGCGCTGCGCCTCGTGGTAATCCAACCCTATCCTCTCTTAAAAAAAAGGATGGCAGGATGTTGTGAACCTTTTTAAAACGCGATTTGATTGGCTCACGGGCATATCCGGTTGAACGGCGCCAAATTTAAAAATCTAACCTCAAAAATACGATATAAAAAAAGTGGACGCGCAAAGCGCGTTGGATTTTGCTAGTATCTTAAAAAAATGATGGCCTTTGTTGTGAAGCATTTAATACGTAAACGTCAGAAAATTTAGGAACGCACATAGCTATAATGGCGCCAAAATTCAACAACTTGTTTACAAACTTTGCATTTTAATTTAAATAATAAAGGAATTTTTTCATTTGTCCAAAAGATTAATTAAATAAAGATTAAGTTTTTTAATTAATATAAAAAAAAACTTTTTTTTTTTAAATAAGTTCCTTAAAAAAATGAATATGGTTCTGTTTTATTTTCAAGCCTCAAAAAATCGAATACATTACAATATGTTAATACTTAGTATACGTACTTATAACATGTACGTATGTTTTTCGTCAGATGATATTATAAATAATATTAATAAGGGAAAATAACATGAGGCTTACATGATTAGTATTTTATATATTCGAAAGAGAAAGTTAGTCGCGCGCTTGATTCCTAGAGTAATAAACAAATCAATCCCCTATAAATGTTTCAGACTCGTTTTCCGGGTGTCACGGTGAAATATAGAAATGAATTTATAGAGAGGGAGGATCGGTGCACTTACTTATTTAGAAAGGTGCGGCGCAGGAGTTAGAGTGACGTTGTGCAACGTACGCGATCGGCGGGCCCTTGAATTTTTCAAAGGCCCCCTGCTCCCGTCTCCCGTCCCCCTCGGCGTCTATTTTCGCCGCTTGAACTTTTGCCCTGACGGGCGCGGGCTGCGCAACTGCGGCTCCATACTCGTCGGCAGAATCGAATTATCTCCCGCAACGGAATATTGAATTCGACTGGCGGGTCTCTCTATTTTCGGCGCTACCAAATGCAACTTCGCCCCTCTCGTTTGATTCCGCGCTATCTCTTGGCTTTCCTATTATTATTTTGTTTTTTGTTATTTTTTTATTTTTCGACGAACTATTGTTTGGCATCAATAAACTTGGTGATTGGACGGGAGTATCTATTTTTTTTTAGCTTCGATGTTGATGGTGTAATTGGATTGGAAAATAAAAATTAAAGAGCAGAAAACATTTTTATACTTCAATTCTTGAAAGCGATTAGAGAGTAGGTTATCGATTGTAATTATAAACGGAAAGTTCAACAATAAACTGCGAAAAACTTCGGGCATTAAGAATTTCAAAGTTTTAAGACCGAATCTTTGTAGGTGATTTTTTTTTACCTTATACTGCTTTAAAAACTCGCAGAAGTTTCTCCTTATTGAAATCACGGATCGAATATCTCGTGCTTTTTACAAGTGCGATCAAATCGTTAATCACTTGTTTATTGTTCGAGAGAAATGCTATACTATCGGCTGAAGCGTGAAAACTATTTTGCTAAATTTTTTTTAATGACCATACTTCTTAAAAATATGTAATTTAAATTAGTTATGGTTTCAGTAAAAAGATTATCAATAGGCATTTTAAAAAGATATTATTTATATATTCCAATAAAATAACGTAATGGTTTGTTTGTAAACTACAAGTGAGATAGGATATAGAAATATTTTACGCATTTAAATTTTGAGTACAATGTATTAAAACATTTGCGCATAATTAATTGAATTTTTTGTGAGACATTCTGCCAATTTTTGAAAGTATATTTTTCCTACTTCCGCTGCGCGAAATCCTAATAGTTATTGAGCGAGTATTTAAGCCCGAGAAAGAAATGATAATCGTTTTCTTTGAATACGCGAAATCGACCGAAAGAGGAGCAAAAGTTATAATTGAGAAATTAAACGATTCATAAGTCTCCAACATCCGTAACAACGACCTTTAAAAACTTTGCCGAAAGAACCACTTACAATGCAAATTGCATAAGACACGCTCCAAATCCTCGTGAAACAAATCGCCGAACTTTTTTTCCAGCTCAAACATTAGCTCTTCTTTCTTTGAAAAGGAAAATGTTAACACAGGACTCACGAAACAGCGTCCTAAGAACGATAAAAAGCGCGTGAGTTATTCCAGAAAAAAAGTCCGATCTTTTTACAATCCAACTTTATTTTAAAACTTTATTTTACTTCCAGCTTTTACCAGTTATAAAAGCGAGCTTTTCGTTTTCACAGCTGAATAAATAGGTACGTCAATTTTGTAACTCATTTTTGATGGGAATGTGTCTTTTTGTTCATCCTTCTTTCTAAAAAAAGATTTACGTAACTGTACGATAGCTTCAATAAAGAATATAAGTAGTAAGATAAAGTATTATGCCAGAAAAAAGTATAATATAATAACAATTAATTAGTATAGTATATAAACATATAAAAGTATAATACAATTACAATTAATTTCATCGTATACAAACATATAAAAGTATAATGCAATTACAACTAATTTAGTAGTATATAAACATATATGCTACTAATTAATTGTAATTATATTACACTTTTATATGTATTATATAAATACTATAAGATACTAGTTTACTTCAATATTTTTATATCTTTCCGAATGTAATTTTAACATACAACGTTTTGGCTGACCTAATAGGTGGACATACTACTTTTATTATTATTTAGAACGGTATAAGTTTTGCATAGGACAATTTCCGAGTAAATTAGGACTTACCTATTACTAATTATTTGTGATAATTTAAAATTACCGAATAGACCGTGTTAAAATGTTTAACACAAAATTACTGATCTAAAATAATCATATAAGTAATATGACAGACTATTAGGTCAGTCAAAACGTTCTTGCTCAATTATGTACGAACAGGTTTAAAAATATCAAAATTAACTAATAATGTTTAAATAAATAAGATTGTAATTTATTATATAAACCTTTCGTGTATAAAATTATCATTTTGAAATAAGCATGCAAATAGTATAATTAACTATTAGTTCACACAATATGTTTTACTTAAATTACGTACGGAAAGGGTCGGGTAAAACTACCGTCCTGAAATAAATCATGTAAGTAGTATGACAAACGATTAGGTCAGACAAAATGTTTCTAATTTTATTTAATTTTTTTTTCTATCTAATTTTTTTTTTAATTATTTTATTTTATTTGTCATTTTGTATCATTTTCATTAAATGTTATTATTTTCAATACATTTTACTAAAATGACCATTTACATAATACGGAAAATAAAAAGAGCTAAAGAAAATCCGCAGGCGATCAACAATAATTATTATTAGCGTAACTTGTAAAGTACAATTACTGTTACAGCGACTCGCTTATGAATTTTCAAATGAACAAGTATATTGAGAAATAGTGAGTCGAATCTCGAAAGAGACGTAGACGGCGCCGCTAACAACAGGCACTTACCGAGCTCGATGGGTTTCTCGAAAAGGTCATTGCACACTCTAATAATCTTAACTCTCTTCACACTCCCGTCCCCTCTGCTCCTGCTCGCGATCTAACGATCATCTCTGGGGAAGATTAAAACTTCCACTCCACGCGTTAAACTCCACCCCCCACGGACCAGTCGTCCAGCCTCCGCGCTCTATCTGCTCCTCCGGTCGCGCTTCTTCTCTTCGCTTGCCTCCTTCTTCTCTTTTTTCTTCCCTCCCTCGGCCGGATAAAAGGTGAAGTTTCAGCTTGTTAAAAGTGTTCCTTAAAGACCTCCTCCACAATGTAACTGGCAGTTTGGTCCTACGCTACGGACTCCTCCATCTTTCTCCCGCTCGATCTTCTGTGCTTTAACTTCCCCCGCTCTCCGGTCGCCGCGGCTGTTAGCGCCCGTCGCTTCTCATTCTTATACACGCTGCTCTCTCGCCAACTTCCTCTCGGCCTCTCGCCTATTTATCTTTTCCTTTATGACTTCACGCTCGACTTGCTAATTTATCCCTTAGCTTCGTTACGGATCTTCGAAGTCCCAACGTTCTGGACCGCGAGGCTTCCCTTCTCTTACACGGAGAGAAAAAGTGTAGGAAAAATTAGTATTCTTGTCCACTAACAGAGGGACAGACTCGATTTACCAAGGTTTTTATTATTTGAAATACTAATTTTTGGTTCTTAAGAGGCTAAAAATTGGTACTTCATGTGGTTGGGATTCATTCTATTTATTCTGTAAAAATAAATAAGTGTAATTTGACGAAAATAAGTGAATAGTCACTTATTCTACGTGAAAAATCTTCCACTTTCTGCAATAAGTGGAAGATATTTAACGTGAAATACGTGACTATTCACTTATTCTAGTGAAATTTCACTTATTCATTTTTAGAGGGTAGTATGTAAGAAAAATAAGAAGGCATGCTTTCATGTCATTGCGTGCGAAGACGTGGAAACTTATGTTATAGTTAGGTCGCTACATTCATTGGTTTTTGTGATCTGTAAATTATGCATCTTTGAATTGTAATATCTTCAAGATAACTGTCTGTACTCTGGTTATAAATAAATAAATAAATAAAAATAAATATAACATCCTATCTGAACTTAAGTCAAAAATCAAGATGCTTAATACACATACCTAGTAAAATTTAATAGCCCATTGTTTAAAAATTGTTCTTCGCCATCGAAATGATCGTTTGATAAAAGACACGCGCGAGCTTCGAAAATGAAAGCAGACGAGCGCGAGACTTATTCCGGGCTCGTCGTAAAAAGTTTAAAAATCCAGTTGGCGGCGGCTGGAAAAAATCCAATACGAAAAACTTTCGTGGATTTCCGTGGAAGGAGCGGGAGAGAGACTCCCCCGGTACGCGTAGGCCGATATAATTCTCTCTCTCTCTCTCGGCGGGCAGAAGCTAGCGGGTGGCGGATCGTTTGTCAAGCGACCTGTCGAGGCCGCCTCCGAGGAGAATGTTGCTGAATCGTCTTTTTATTTGGAATATTTCTTTTGCCCCATTGTTATCCGCTGGCAGGTGCAGAGCGCCCGATGCTCCTTTTCGCCGATTCGCGCTCTCTTTCTCTCTGCGTCGCTGCTCCGCACCTTCTTTTCCGCGTCTTTCTCACTTTGGCCTTTTTCGGTGGCCTCATTGCCACACAAAAGAGGAGGAGAGAAAGGAGAAAGAGGGAAAGGGAGGTTCCCTCCGCC
The DNA here is from genome assembly GCA_035582995.1 of Sycophila quercilanae. Taxonomy (NCBI): domain Eukaryota; kingdom Metazoa; phylum Arthropoda; class Insecta; order Hymenoptera; family Eurytomidae; genus Sycophila; species Sycophila quercilanae. The sequence continues at coordinate 12,848 of JAWWEP010006518.1, read as the reverse complement.
GTCGGACTGGGTAGACGGAAAATTTATCGAGACTATTAGAATAACAAAAATTGAGAATGGAGCGTTGAATATGACAAGAGCGAGCGCTATTGATTTATCGAGGCGGTTTATGCCGAATGCGGAGGACGATTTGTTTTCTATATTTCTACTGATGCCGATTCCCGAATGCTTGCGAATTTTATCGAATACCAAATTATTTATCGTCTTGCACAGCCTTTCAAATTGAATACCATTTGTCTCCTTTTATACTGCGAATGTTTGCTTTAAGCAAAAATCTTATTTCAAATTGACACTGTTTTTGATTGATATTTTATACGATTTAATCTCTTATCGCTATCAAATTAAAGGATTCTAACAATTGCGACATCTTAAAATTTTTCTTAAATATGAAATATAGAAAAATATGTTATTTTTTTCACAAAACATATTTTTTGAAATCTTGTTTTTTTTTTCGTTATTCTAAATATTACTTTATTTCGACCTTCCATTAAGGTCTTCCATTTCGACATTCCATTAACCTTCCAATAACCTTCCATTAATTATATTCATATATCTTTAGGGCAATACTGCGCGTATATTATTAAATAAATAAATAAATAAAATAAATATAGAAAAGCAGCAATTACATACATTAACCTTTTATCGGTTATACCATTTATAAATTCTTCCTTAATTTACATGTTAACGACGTTAATATTGAGCCAAGCAATTAATACTCGTCATTTTAACGACGCGGATATTAATGAAAATACCGAAACCGCCGCCGCGAAATTACACAAGCAAAATAGTTGCGCGCAATATTATAACAACATCATGCAAATTAACCTCGTCCAAACTGCTCTAAACGCACAAAATGCATAACTCGCCGTAGTCACGTAAAAGTAGCAGCGAGCACGTGATCGCTCAATAATACACGAGCGAGCAAATGACCTCCGCATAAAATTTCGAAAGTAAGCCCGAAGGAACCGCTTATTCAGCTCTTCAGCTCGAACTCGTGCCCCTTGCAGGGGGGAGGGCCCCCAGCGAGCAAAACATCGAGCGGCCATCGAAGGAGGGGAGTGTACGTCTTGCAGGCAGGGAGAAGGGGAGCGAGGCCAAAAGGAGAAACTCGGAGGCATTGCCCGAAGAGCATTAAAGCTAAACATACAGCCGGCTGGCAGCGACGGTACGTGCGCGCGCGAATTTGTGAGCGTGCCTCGTGCGGCTTGTAAAAAAAAAGTCACTCGTGGTAAGTGCCGGTTTTACGCCCGGCCGTTCATAACGTCGCGTCGACCCTTCCTTCCGACCGTCACTCCGAGCCCTCGGCCTCTCATAGGTCGCCGTCGTAGCGCAGCTTTATGGCCGCCGCGAGATGCCTACCCAGCGCATTAATAGCCGCGGCTCTTTAATTTTCTCCCGCAAGTGTCGCATTAACGAGCAGCCCCTCTAACGACTGGTGTGCGCGCGGTCCGATAAGGTCGCGTCTCGTCGCTTCATTCGCGCCGGCCGAGTTGTTGGTTTGCTTCCCTTCCGGCAGTTTCGCCGCGAACTCGATCGAAGCAGTAGCGCGGAGCACTTGTTTCCCGATCATAATTTCGGTAAACTTTCTCGCAACACTCCTGGTAAAAACACGATCGCATTTTATGACTAGTGACGAGTTTTCTTTTTTGCAAAAATAACAGGTGATCATTTTTATCAATTGACTAATGATAATGCTGATGTCACGCTAACCGAAAAATTTCACGAACACTATACACAATTGAAAAATATTGTTCAACATTTTCATTTAACAAATAGAAAAGAAACTAAACAATCTTCAATACTGACTTATTTTAAAAAAGTGTAAAAAATATGCATAACATATGTACTGTGACACTTACACTTTAGTCCGCTTGTAACGAGAATCGGATATAACGAGCAAGTTCTTACGGTCCCTTGAATCTCGTTATAACCGAATTCTACTGTAAATTATTATCGTAGAGAGGGAGAAAGAGA
>JAWWEP010006509.1:10703-22666 GCA_035582995.1 Sycophila quercilanae | reverse complement strand
ACGTTAAAAAATTCTTCTCCGTTCAAAAATTATGGCCGTTTTCGCTTAGGGTAGGCATATTAGGCTCAGGTACCTTAATTAAAATACTGATTCACTTATAAATACTCCAAAACATTAAAGTCAATAAGGACATTTTTTACTTAGGCATGCATAATTATTTGTGCAATGAAGTAATTTTGAAACTTTTAACTTAAAAATTAAATTGAATTTTCATGAATTTCAATAAAGTTGTGCATTTAGTTTATTCAGTTATTTTATTAATATGTCACAAGAGCATGCAGTTTTACAATAGCTGAGATAAAAATTACTAATAATTATACAATATTTATAAAATTTTAACAACATTCTTGGAATTTTAATCACACAAAAATCCTTTAACAATAAAATTAAAACCATATTAATTTATTAAATATTTTTAATCGAATGGATATTGCGAGTCAAAAGTAATTCGCATTTTCCAATAAATACATTTATTAAACAAACGAACGAATGAATCCTCTCTCTCTAAAGAATTTAATTTAATCAATAATCCATTAAAAGAGTTTAAATCTGGCGAATTGCAAAATGACGTGCACTTAGCTAAAATAAAATTATCAATTAACGTAAAGCTTTCACATCGCGCCGCTGGAGACGGAATACCCCGGAAACCCCGGAGAAAATTAAAAGCCCCTCGCGAGCTTGTAAATCCGCAAACTCCGGCTTCGCGCCGGCGCGCCCTCAAGGATGCAAAACTCGGTTTCCCGGTCGCAAAATCCCTTCGCACCTCGAAGCTCCGGCCGCACGGCGCCCGCCCGGCTCCTCCGGTAGCGAATCCAATTCCGACCGGGCTCTCCATCTCGGCCCACGATTTACGGAGCGGCGCGCGTGTGAAATCGGCGCTGGAAGCCCGTATAGCTCGGCCAGAGGGGGATTTACGGGCGTCGATCGCGAGCTTTTCCCGCTCGATTTCTCGGGGATCCCCCGCGGCGCGGATGTCCTTCTCTCTTCTCTGTCCTTTTCTTCTTTCGCGGATAAGGGTGATTTTCGTGTTGTCACAGGTAGTTAATTTGAAAACTAATATCGATACTTGAAAAAAAAAAGAGTTTATAAAGTTTATAAAGAACAATATAGTTTATAATGAAAAATAAAAAAATATGATTTATAAAGGCGCTCAAATTAAAAATATTTTCGCATGAATTTAATATTTCATTTTATTAATCAACTAAAATGTTCTGCAACTGTTATAAAATTTTTATTGCAGGATTTCATTAAAAATGTAATTACCGTAGCAGTTTATCTTCCGATTTCCAAATATTGAAAAATTCGTACATAAATATCGTAAAAAATTTATCAATGAAAAAAAAATTCTCCATACAATTTTAAACAAATTCTCACGGAAAACAACGCTATCGAAGATTTCCATCGGCGTCGATCGTTGCGTGCGCGCTTTTCCCGCTCGATTTCTCGGGGATTCCCCGCGGCGTGGATGGCATCGACGGGGGGCGGGGATGGGGTTATTCCGTCCGTCCTCCCCCTTTCCCTGATTTTTTTCGCGGTGGCTCGCGCCTTATCGGCCGGGGGCCATCGCCGGGGACTCGTTTCGCGGCTGATTGGCAGAATCGCCAGCTGAAAAATCGGCCGATCTAGGCGACGCGCGTGATGAATGCGGCCCGGCCCCTGCGAAATGTTAATCGAGCCGCTTATCGCCCCGGCTGCAGTTGCGCCGATAATGGAATTCCGCCGGATGCGCCCGGCCGATGGCGATTCCGACTGATTTATAAGGGTGCGAGGGGATCGCGACTCTTCAGGGACAATGAGGGGGGATGGGGTTAGCCGCCTGCGTTTATTAATAATGTGGACACGCGGTGTTGTGATTTTTTTTTTTTATTTTTCATACTTCTTTTTACACATGACCGGAGGCTATATATATGTTTAGGAGTCGATTGCAGATTTTCGAGTTTTGTTTATCTCTTTGCTCCTTTTAAACTGGCTTGGTATTTTTGATGAATGAGCTCACGTTTATTGGTTAATGGTTGTTAGCGCAGGTATATTTTTCATTCAGTTTAGCAAGTAGCTCGATATAGCTTTATTTCATGCGTGCGGTGTTTCTTTATTGCTTGTTCGGATGCGGCTGTAACGAGAGCGATTGATTAATCACTTACTCTCGAAGGAAAATGTATCAATTGATGTTCGTACAAATGAATACAAGTGTAATAATTTTGTACCGAACCAATACTGTAGCGATTCAAATTAGCTTTGCTTATACAACTTTATCAATTAGTTATTTTCTTAGTTAAAAATGCACGCACTGTTTAATTTCATAATTTATATAAATTACGCGAGGTAAACGTATATCACTCGATATATTCATTTTACAAAGATATTAAAATATATTGATTTCATTATGCAATGCAACAATTGCATATTATTTCATTAGTGCATAAAATTGTAATTTTGTCATGCAAATCACAACATAAAAGTTCATTTCTTTCATTAATTAAACAGCTAATAATCTATGAAGCAATTGTTCCCCATTATTATTTATGACATAGTAATTACTTTCGAAAATTTAAAAAATTTATTTAAACAAATAAATTCTTCAACAATTACAGACCATCCGATCTGTCATACATATCGCATTCTTTGCCTTACTACCTAATAATTGTAAACACCCTGCGCCCACCCAAAACAACAATAAAATATTCCCACTCAAAAGAAAAAAAAAAGGCGCGAACAACTTCTCTCGTCGTCGCTCGAGTATATAACTTCAAAGGCGAAAAAAAAAGCAAACCTCCGTGGTGTACATTCGTTATTTTTGCAACGCCGCTTAATAAGTACGTTCGACCAGCGGATAATCGGTCAGCGTCTCGGCCGGATAAATAAAAGCGCTGGCGCTCGCGCGCGAGTTACCATTAAGACTTCACTTGTCATTAATTTTTAAGCGCTATCTGTAACGTGATAATTAACCGAAGAGAGAGAAAGAGGAGTGAGAAGGAGAGAGAGAGAGATAGAGGATGGAGAGCTGCTTGGGCGTTTTATTCTCCCCTGACAAAAGTCAGAGGAGCCGGAGATGGCCGCCCAGATGGATTATCCCCCAGATAAAGCTGTCGTTTAAAGGTATAAATGGAAGCGGGCTGCCCGAGCGACCGATAAGAATTTACGCTCGGCCGCCTAGCAGATGTTGCTACCGGGGATGACTTACGGGGACGCCGACCCGCACCAACGCGAATCTCCGGCGCCGAACTTTCGCGCGCGAAATTCTATGTGTATATATGTTCTGCGCACATCTGATTGATGAAGAGAGCGACACGAGCCTCGTAAAGATGCTTTCTTTAATGGAGTATCTGATATAGGTATATACACTCTACCTGAGATAAAGAACGATGGGTAGTATTATTTATTTCAGGTGTCAGTAGTTGTTTTCGCAATTTAGTGAGTTCAAAGAAATTTTGATTTGAAGGTATAGCGTAAAGTTAGATTGATAGGACTGAAATGATCAACGGTAGACTACAAAATTAAATTATTAATTATTATTAATTATTTATTTCATTTTAGTGCCTTCGGCAGAGCGTTATAATTGTTTATTAGCAAGCCCTTATAATGAAGGCATTCATAATAAGTATCAAAATACAATTTCAAATTTAGTAAATTATTCAGCTATAGATATAAACCTAATAGATATATAAACTATTAACTACATGCGGTAAAGAACGGTGGATGTGATTATTAATTCCGGACGTCAATATGAATATTAAATATTTATTCAGTGGTTTATAATTGCTTAATTAATTTTATAGAATATTTGACAAGATTAAATTTGTTATTGTCAATCAAATAATACGGCAAATCAAAAGACTTGTCAAAACTTTTTTTAATAATTGAAAGAGCAAAGATGAGTGTATTAAATAATGGCCTATTCTGGCGTGAAGCGCAAACAATATGTAAATCCATCAGGGCTTTGTCTTGGATTTTAAGGCGTAAAAAGAGCATTTCAAACAGTAATTATAATTAATTAAATTCATATAATAACAAAGGAATTCATGACAAAGGAATGTTTTGTTTGTTCGAGGAAATGTTCATTATGTAAATGTGCGTTAGTAAACTGTTTTTAACAACACCATAGCGAGTATCTGCAGGAACATCCTTAACGAGATTTAAGGTACTTCCGATCTATTTGCATGAATTGTCTCAAAATAATTTCATTTTTAAAAACGATTTCGCTCAACTCTATAATAATTATTAAACTATTAAAGTCAATATGGTGATAATTAATTAAAAATGTTAGGTATCTATAAAACAAGTCAGTTTTGAGTTAAATTTAAATTGTTTATTTAACGTCTGGCCCTTTACCTAATATTTAAAAATACCAATTACAATAATTAATCCTTACAAGTAAATCTAGTTGTTGTATATTTTCACGCCCACTTAGACGTTTTAATGAGATCCGTAGCGATGCTACTTCAGCTGGAGTTAATATTCCTTTGTCTCTTTAAACGATTGACCGTGGAGTTAAATTCTGCAGCATTTTAATGCAAATTATTTTCTTGCAGAACTTGAACATTTCTAAAATTATACATTTAACAGCTCCCTTCCTCTCCCTTTCAACATTTCATAATTATTCAAGCTTTAACGCAATCACGACTCTCTAAACTAAAAACAGACCATTCAAAAATGAAATAACGCAAAAATTAAGAGAGTATTTCACTCGCGCAGATCACTCCGGCAAAAAAAAAGTGATTTAATTAATCTCGCTGTATGCCAAGCGTACGAACGCGCCACAGAAGTAAAAGGGGCTAATTAAAAAAAATAAAACAAACAGCTAAAAAGCCGAGTCAATACGCGCAATCAAAGATCGCTAAGGTCGTTCCATCCGTCTCTCCCCATAAATAATCATCGAGAAGCGGTCCCAGCGCCATGCAAAACCTCGGATAAGAAACGCGGCGCGCGCGTCCATTAAGCGTCGCGGGCCCCGACATTCCTTCCGCTCCTGCGGCAGAAAAATCGAGCGCCGGTAATTTATAACCCACCGCCGCTCCTTTTTTTCCCCTCGCTTCGGCCCGAAATCGCGGCCGTCATTACGCCGGGCAAAACAATGCGCGACCGTGCAAAAATCCGGCGGGCCTAATTCCGAGGAACGCGTCGCATCCCTAATTAATCGGGACACGGGGGAAAGGGGCGCGCGGAGGAAGGGGCGGTTATCAATTAATCGAGCTTTTTGCCGCGAGCTCCTGAATATTCAGGCGCGCGGACGAGCCTCAATTAATATCGCCGCGCTCGTCACCTGGCGGTCCCCCGGAATTCCGCGGACACCGGCCATACCGTATACGCTTCTTTCTTGTCTCGCTTTTTTCCTTGTTCTTCTTGCTTCTTTTTTTCGGGGAGAGGGAGAACGCGATTGCGCCGAGACGCGAGGGAAATTTCGGCATTTTTGCCGGAAATGCCGAGGAGTCGAGTCGCGGTTCGCAGTGCTTTATGGCGCGCGAGGCGGGATTTATTGCGTGCGCGAGGGAGATGGATTTTTCGGCAAAAACGAGCGGACAAGCGACAAATTGCAGGCGCGCGCGCGCGCGGCTCTCGTTCCGCGGTGGGCTCGCGATCGAGGGGGTCGCATCGCGCCGCTCCCCCTGGGCTCTATGAAATCTGACCTTGGCGTGAGACGCCAATGCGATCTCGCGTAATTGAGAAGAGTCGTGAACAAATTTTTTTTCGCTGCGTGAAATTCGCACGGTAAACGTTATTGTGTGAATTTTCACTGAAATGTCGTCAATTTTGGCAAAAGGCAAATTTGTGGATTTGTATAAATTAAAAAATCAATTTGAATCGCCCAAGAAGAAATAAAAAAAAAGAATTCTAAATTGGGGAATATAAAAAGCTTGAAGTAGGCTGAAATTTTTTTTTTTTTTTTTAATTGTACTCTACCCTTCAATAGATCAATAAAAGTATATTGGCAATATACTTTATTGGTATATTCAATAAATCAATAAAGAATATACATTGACAATTGTTTACTATCACAATACACTTTATCTAGTAATATTTTTATTTACAATCACTGAAGGGAAAAAACAACACCCGTTTTTTGTTGGTCCTCCATTTGATGAATCTAATTTAAGTTTGTATGTAAACATACCATTTGATTGGTTGGAGCTTCGAGGATTTACTCGTGGGTGTAATATTTCGATGCGTTTGAACGCATAACATTAAAAGCTCTGTAATGAAATTTAAAGCGCATGAAATAATGTTTTTCTGTTGTTTATTGCGAGTGAAATGGGAAGATTAATGATTGACGGTAAAATTTTTCATTGATATTGAATGCATATGCATCAATAAAAGCGTATCTGCGCTAAAAACATTAAGTACCATGAGCATTCGTTCTTTGATTATTCATAACAGTGAAATGAACTGTGAAAATAATGCAAAAATTAAAAGCTTAATGTGTTTATTTACTACTACCTTTGCTCTATATTGGTATTTATCAAATGTGTAAAATATATTTATTTATGACCGGAAATAATTTTCCAGTAAATGGAGGACGCTATGAATTTCAATTTACGTAAATAATATTAATTTCATAATGCTGCAATTCGCAAAAAGATTATCTCATCCATTTAATTGATAATACTTTTTGTCAAAACAATTTCTTTAAGACCTTTAATGGAACGAACGAACATTTTTATCCAAGCGAAGGTGAACTATAAGCCGATCTCAGATTTTTTGTCGGCTATGACGTGTATTAACTGTCTTTTTCTTTTTAATAAATCAACGTGTTCCATTATTTTAATAAAATATAACTCTGCGTGAGGCTGAGGCCACTGCTCTTTTTTGCGAGGACATTCTATTTAATCTTTTTCCCTACCCCCAAAAAACTGATGTCTTTAAAAGGAAAAAAAAGCGCCAGCAATTTAGTAATGGACTTTTTAATCTTCAAAGCTTCATGAAAAGTAATTCTCGTAACTGTGACGTACCGGAAATTCGAGTATGATTTTGTAAGAATGTGTCTTTCGCGAAAGATTATGTCTTTTATTACATTTCAAATTTTACCGATAGCGAGTTTAGACCGCAATAGTTTTTTTATCACTGTCCCGAAAAAAATAAAACATTCCACGTTTGTCAGTAATAAAAACACACAAATCGAGCAAATGAAGTCCCATCACAATCCAATCTCAATAGCTGCATAACTCTTTTTTTTTGCTTCCTCGGAGAGCTTTGTAATAGTAAAAAAAAGTTTCTCTAAAAAGATTTTAAAAATTCGTTATGAGTGTTTTTGGATCATTTTATGAAAATGTCTGCATAAGTGGATACCGGGCCATTGTTGTAAAATATAAAAATAATTTTTAACTGTTTAATTTTTTCCATCTTTTGTTAAAACTTTTATGATTAAAACCCGTTTTAGTCGTAAATATTATTAATCGATGCGATTCAATAAAAAAAAAATTGGAAACTTTTATGCAAAAAAAAAAAAACATAAAAAACCAATTGTGCAGCAAATATGCTACCATCGGCACTATAAAAGACTTAACAGCACCATTTATCAGGTCGTTAACACTCCGCACAAGAAAGGACCGTATTCCCATCAATACCAATCCTCGGCCATTGAAACAAAGACTCCAATGGCCAACAGCTTCAGCAAGTACTGCGCACGCAAAGACGTGACTTCTACATCCGCGGGTTGCTCCAAGAGAGGCAAATAAAAAAAGGGGAAAAAACAACAAGAAGTCGAAAAAAAGCTGTCGGACGCGCGTGAAATACTAGCGGGTCCCTGGGCTCCTCAACTTTTCCGCGAAATAAATCATCGACGCTTTCCGCGGTGCGCGCATTTGCATGTATAGAGACACACGGGCGGGAGGGAAATCGAACGTCCGCCGCTCCATTCGGCTGTACGTCAAAGCCGCGCGAAATCCCGCAAACGGGGAAGCCCCGTTAGCGCCGTTAATCATCGCGTTCCACGCACATTCCACGCGTGCACCTACGAAAAGCGGATTTCCCATCTTTCCCTTGAAGTCCCCCACGCCCCGGTCGCGCCGATTTTTAAATTCACGCGCATGATCCACCTTGAAAGCTTTTGTACGCATATTGTACACTTTCAAAAGCTGACATATGCATATGGTGTGTGCGTTTGAAAGTGTTATACGTTTGAAGTTAGCGGACATAATAGTTGCATTTTCTATTGATAATAATTTATTTATTTATTTATTTATTTATTTATTTATTGCTGAGCACACTTATGATATATAAAAAACCAGTAGAAGTATAGAAGTATTTATATAATGAGTGCACGAATATTTCAATACATATAAAAGTGCCAAAGAATATACATAAGTGTTTTCAAAAAACAATAACTCGTGGTTACAACCATGACGATAGTTTTTTGCATTTTTACATACATTATTCTAAAGTGTCTCTTTTGGATATGTAAAAGGATATTTTAAACTGCAATGTAGTACGCTCAATGTTCATTAAGTGTAATAAACGTAAGCGTATACGAACATTACCATACTTACACGTGTAATTCTACATATAAAATATCATGTACATGAGTGTGCGCGTAGTCCGCTATATACGTAGATAAGTCAGCTGGTAGTGTACGCAGAGTCATGTGCCCACAAGTGTGCATGCAAAGTGCACGTCCTAAAGTGAGTACACACACGCTTACACACATATACAGTAAGCCATCAGTGTGAACGTGAGTTTTAAAAGAAAAAGGCGGCGCACGTACGTGCGCCTACCCGCAGGCCGCACTTGTTCCCCGTCGCGTACGCGCGCGGTCCGTATTTCCTCGGCGGCAATAAACGTCCTCGCGCCGTCTGGAGTCGCCGTCGTCTCGATCTCTCCCTTCTCTCCTTCTGTGTCTCTCCGGGGACGCGTCCCTTTATTGCCCGGCGGCGGCCCCCTTTCTTCCGCCGGGGCCCCATTCTTCTCGCGTGCCTCCTCGCCCCCCCCCCCTCCTCGCTTTTCGCGCCTTTATGCCGGCGGCGAGGGCCGAGCCAGCCGGTTCCCGAAATTCCTGCGGCTGAATCGAGCTGCCCTCCCCCTTGGACGCGAGGAGGTGGGACTGGGAGGCGATGTCCCGCTGCCGCGCCGGCCATTGTCGGCCGGTCCGCCGGAAGCCACGAGCTGAATGGCGAATGCCTCTTCCCCCTTTTTTCGGGAGGAGAAGGTGTCGCTTAGCGATCGGCCGGTGATCGATCTCGAGAGAAGTCCGCGCGAAACCTTATCGGGGCGGGCGCTGGGCTTGCGGTAAGCTCGATTTATGCCACTGCTGGGACGGGGCTGGTTATACCTGCTTTGTGTTTACCTGCAGCGGGGAATTAAGATATTCCTCTGGGTGTTGCGGAATTTTCTTTTGCTTGGAGAGAGAGAAATATTTTGCCGAGGAAATTGTCAGGTGCGGTACGTATGGCTATAATGGAAGCTTTCAACTTACGTGAAAGGGTGAGGAATTACTAGGTTCGAGTGAAGAATAAACCAGACCTCGAGTTCGAGTGGCTCACTTTAGAATCGATTTGTACCCCTTTTACACACAAAAGGTGGGTATTTAAGAAAAAAAAAGTACGTTTACGCTCGTTTCAACGTTATTCCAACTTTTTATATTTGCATTGTGCAATAATTGTTTATTGTTTTCTATTTTGTTACAGTTAAAGATTTTTTAATGCAGCAATATAAGGTTTTCATTTGAAGAGAAGAAATTTTCTACATACTAATTTAAACAAAAACATAAATTTGTTGTTTTTAAGAAATGTGGGTTAACTTTCTTAAATAAAAAATCTAAGTGTCTGATTAAGTTTTTATTTTGTCAAATACGTGTAACAGTAGATTCTTCTTTTATCCTGATGATAATCTAATTTTTAAAAAGCACATTACACGATTATTATTGATGGCTTTTTTATTACCAATGAATACTACGGCGAATGATTGGACTATTCGAGAATAAAGAAAACATACTATATGCATTAATATGCATCTATGTAAAATATTTTTTATCAAGTTTCCATCGCTCATGGAAAACAAAACAAATTGGAGCCCATTCATCTAAATCGATCAATCCCCAAACAGAGATATGACACTTTATACTCACAGGTGCATGTGCATTTTGTTTCAAATAATTTTTTACATTTCCAGAGTGACAAATCTTGCTCTCGATAGAGATCTACTGGAACTTTTTTTTCATACTGCAAAAAAATATTATTCCTAAAAATTCAATTACAGAATATAAAAGAAAAATATTTAAGAATGCATAACAATTTAATATCACACGCAAGTAAGATTCAGTTTCTATTTATGTACAAACTCCATGTACATACAATCGTGGTAAAAAATTTTCATTGCCATGCTTACATTTTAAATTATTAAGTTATCTTCAACAACGTTTAGTTTAGCTATAAAAAGAAAATTAAAATAGTAAAACAATTCCGACTTAGCTTTCTAAATTCCATTCAGTGAAAAATCAAGTTAATTTTCACTGAATAAAACATTAAGTAAATTACCGTAGAAAATATAATGAATTTTTTTTTTTTTTAAATAAGTGAATTTTCAATTATAAGAGATAACTTATACATAAATACTTACACATGAAATCCTTAACGTTTTATTTCATTTATTTTGAAAACTCAGTGCCTTCGAACCACTGATTTTTACAGAGAAAATAATTAACTAATAGTGTTTTCACAAAAAAAAATACAATTTTATCCTTTACAGCGTCCGTGTGTCCCGAGTGTTACGAAAGAAACAGTAATTGTTAAAAACAGTGAAAATGTCACTGAAAGAAATTAAAAAAGGAAGGCGGACCCTCGCTCTCTACTATTGCGCACATCCCCGATAACCCACGCTCTTCCCGGGTCCAGCGACTCTTCAAAGCGGACGCAAGCTCCGGTGTCCGTCTTCCCCCCGTGGAGCGCTTTTCGGCTGGTGTCCCCATGGCACGCTCCGGAAATCCATGCGCCGGCGTCCCGCCCTCGAGCGCATAATAAGCCGCCGGCACAGACGCGCCGGGCGAAAAGCCGCGCCGACTATATAATGACTCCGCGCGCCGCCCTCCCCCTTTTATGCAAAGCAGGGCCCGGCCCGCGAAACGAGGCCTCGCTCCGCGCGGAAAACAATAAATCCTCCCCTCTCCCCTCCACGCCCTTTTTTTCTTACTCTTCTCTTGCGCCTTTGTCTCCGCGACGCGCGCCGCGCGCTCGCGCGAAATCGATTATCGCCTGCGCCTCGCCGCCCTTTTTTCTGCGGAATCCGTCATTCCCTTCCCGAGGATGTGTCCCTTTGTCCCGGCCGACGGGGGCAGAGGAGTCGGCCAAATAATTGATGAGGTGTAGTCTCTCCTCCGGGAACGATGAATGCGGATAAAAATGCGCCGGCCGGTATATCTGTAACGCCATCGCCGTTTTCGGCTCGAAGTATGCGAGTCTTGACTTTACTCTCTCTTTCGGGCTCTTGGGAGCTGGGGACCCATCCCCTTCGGTGTGAGGACACTCTCGATTTTTCGATTTGACTATGGGGGACGAGGGGGATATTTTATTCATTTCGCGCGCCGGGATCGTGAGAACGCGCCCGGTGTTACGGTTCCTCGTGAATTTTTCGACGCGCGAGCAGGCACTTGCCGCGCGAGCGAGAGAAAAAATTCAACGGAAAGCGAAGGATGCTCGATGGCTCGCTCGAGAATCTTGAGTAGACTCGAATTTAATTGTCTTTGAACAGGGTGAAAGGGAAGAATAGAGATTTTTTTTTCTTTATTTTTCCTGAGTAAATTAAGTCCCATTCTTACTTTTTCTTTAAGCAGTGCTGATTGGAGCTTTTCAGGTTTTGATGAAAAAAATTATGCGTTTCAATATAATTATTGGATATTGCAATAAAGGGAATAAAATTTAATTTTTTTAGAAATTATTTTAAAAAGAAAATTAGTTTACCAAAAGTTGAGTGACATTTTTTAAATGTTTTTACTAAAGAATTTGAAGATGAAAAATGAAGTATTTTACTATAATTATAAT
>JAWWEP010006501.1:4777-22667 GCA_035582995.1 Sycophila quercilanae | reverse complement strand
GTAATAACGCGGCGCGGAAACTCGCTCGAAAAGTCGGAGAAACGAAGCGCGCGGGACTTGCATAAATTCGAGCCGGAGACCGGCGCGAACAATGGGGGTTGCATCTGCGTACAATGGGTCCGCTCGCCTTTTTACTCCCTCGCCTCGGGGCCCCCGACAATGGCCGCGCCCACGCGCGTCGCGCCTCCGCCGCCCCGGTGTCGCCGCGAGATCTCGCACACGGCCCTCTCGGACTCAGAGTTATGACCCGCCCGCTATATACCGCCGACTCGTGCGCATGCTTTACACTCATATGTACATATACACACACAGATATGTACAATACACACATATATATACGCCTTTTTTGGATTTATTCTACTTACGTCGCGAGGCGGCGGCTTCCACTGCGCCTTCCTTCCTTCTTCTTTTCTTTCGAGGAGCAGAGAGGCGCGACGTTTTGGACGTTTTCTCGAGCGGCGCCGTAAATCCCGCGAGCGAGCTCGCTTGTTTAGATGCGTATCGGTCGCGAGGGAGTAGCGCGAGCTCGCGCGCTTTTTCGAGCGACGCGTTTCACGACGGGACGAGCCTGTTTCTTCCGCGGCTCGAAATCACCTCCCTTCGTTCGGGGATTTTCATATCGATGGAAGTTTCATTTTTTTATTTATTATTTTTTTTTGTCAGGAAATGTATGTAAATTAAACGGTACACGTGTTGATCACGCGTTCGGCGATGATTAACATGATATATTGTGTCTGTTTTGGTTGGCAATTTTTTTTTTCTTCGATTAATTCAATTATTCCTATACAAGATCGTTGAGTGAACAAACAAAGTAATACGATAATAAAGTTTTACTACTGTACACTAATTAATTATTTAATTGAATTTGTTGAAAAATTCTATATTACTTCATTCAAATTTTATTAATTTTAAAACGAGGACTGGGGATCGCAATCATTCGGAAATGCCGCGAAATGCCGAACGAATCGAGAGGCTCGAGTAAATCACTACTGAAAAAAAAAGAGGAAAACAATTGCGGCAGATAGGACTAGGCGCGCCCCGGCCGATAAATAAAAGTAGCGTTATCCTCGCTGACATCAGGACTTCGCAACGGTAGCCGGGCGTTGCTGCCCAGAGAAATCGTGACCGCTCGATCCCACTGCCCCGGCACCGTACACACACACACACACATACTCGCTCGTTTTTCCACTTTACATCGACAAGTCGCGCTCGACTTTCTTCGCAAATCTTGCAGAGCAACGCCCAATCGACTCATGATCGTGAAATCGGATATTTACTTAATAATAAAAAGTTTTGTGAAAGTGTTGCCCAAGAAATTTTTTCCGGAAAGAAAAGCGCATTGGGAAGTCTTGCCGCGAATGAAAGCTCAATTGCGAGCTTTACTATGTGTAAGATTTGATTTTCTTTGGCGAAAATTACGTATCAACAGTAATTCTTTTCATGGACATTCATTATACAGATCTACTTTAAGTATTATTTACTAAGTGTTTGAATGGTTTTCCTGAAAGAAAAGCTTAGTCTTGCCGCGAATGAAAGCTCAATTTCGAGCTTTAGTCCATGGAATGCAATAGCAATTATTTTCAGTGCCAATTTTCTTCTGAGTATTGCACGTAGATTTAAAAAAAAAAATAACATCGATCTCCTTGCTCATTTTAAAAATCGAATCTGAAAATTCCGTGCCCACCTCAGAAACAGCAAAGCGCAAAGATCGCCACTCGCACCGCGGAAGAGACGAAAGCAGGAGCGACGCGCGTATATGCACCAACGGCGCGAGTCAGAAGAAGAATAAGAAGAGGAAGATCGAAGAAGTAAGAAGAAGAGAAGGCGGCTTTGCTCGCGTGCATCTCTCCGCTCGCGAGCATGTAATATACATGGGGCGTTGGGTGACTCAGCGTCTCCCCCGTGGCATTACCATTCAACCGGTTTTGAGAGCGAGCCACTCTCGAGAGTCCTTTTCCTTCTGCGCGCCTACCTTCGCGGACTCTCTCTCCGCACTCCGGTCGTATATATACGCTCTATTCCGGCCACGACCCTTCCTTCCCTCCTTCCCCGCATCTCGCGCCGCTTTTTGTCCGCGCGCCGCGATTTCTGCCTTATCTATTTCTGCTTTTGGAGCGCGCGCTGGCCGCAATTTCCTCGCGCTGTATAACTTGCGCTGAGGCTTTACGAGCGACGACTGGATTTTCGTTATAGTTCCTTACGTTATTCTTTTTAAATATTTTGTTAAATTAAATATTTATTAAATATATTTATGCAGTGCCCAAGTGTATTGAAATTGAAGTGAACATTTTTTTGCAGTTTTTTTACTTACGTTAATATGTTACAATAAATAATATATACACTTTCTATATAGAAATTTTAAGTATAACGAGTAAAAGCGGTAACGCAGAAAATAACTCATTTATTTCACTTGAAAAATTGTAGGTGCGCAAAGGATCGACATCGATCGCAATCGATGCCCGAGCAATTTGTTGCCAAAGAAGGCCTCGTATTCAGAAAAGGACAGTCCCGGAGAGCCTTTAAAAGATCCGAAACGCACCGCGATGCCAGATTAGTTACCTCACGGACGAGCCACGGACGGACTGCGCGATTATCTCCCGATGCGTTTGTTGCATGATCTCCGTTACGTACTTCCTTACCCTCCGTTTGCATCGGCACTATCCATCAGATGGTAGATAGCAGCTGTAAAAGGCTGCGCTCAAAATGAATGCGGATACGACATAATTTAATTACTTCAGTAATTACAGATTTAGTTTTACGAGCAAAGAAGTGCATTGCTTCACGCGAGTACCATACGTAGAAGAGAAGAAAGGAAGCTCGAGAGGATGGAGTGACGAAATTTTCATTTAAATAGTTGGCGTGTATATAGAAAAAGCGAAATTAAAACGTGACTGTGTAAAAATATATATATATAGACGCGTGAACACTTTTCCTGCGGGAGGTTTAATGAAATTTCTTTTTTTTCTTTTTTAAGGTCGCGACGATTTATTACTCGGATGACGTTAACAGTATTTATCCGCGTTAATTAAATGGGTGATATACCCTTTTTCCTTGGGATGTGTTAAGCTTGCGCTCCACATTCGTTTTTATTACGGGTGAGAGCAATTTGTTCTTTGTTTTTTGTCCGCCGAGACTGACAACTGAAATTTATTATGTAAATAAAACTTGCAAGACCATTTACGATATAGGGGACGTTTATCGATTTCCTTTGCTTTTACAATAAAAGTTTTTCAGCTCGCCATGACGCACAACCGGTTCATTGCGTGATTATTTCTTTTGTTTTTTCCATTCATTTAATCCGACTATAGGTTCAAAAATATCATTTATAAAAACTCCACTAAAATTTATGAATATTATAAAACTTTTTAGCCTGCCAAAGATATACAGAATAAATAAATAATAAATAAATGAATGAATAAAAATGATCGCTCTGAAAAAATGGCCAAAAAGTTCACGTGCGCGAACAAATTTATTTAGCCTCTTCGGAAGTAAAAAAAAATTCCGCGCGCACGCACACGGGTGCGCCGGGGCCCGCCTGCGCGGCCTAACGACGCGCTCATGCATAATGCAGCGGCGGCGGGTCCGCGGGCCCTTTTGCGCCGAGTCACATCTCGCGGGGGGATGACGTGCGTTTTCGCCGGTCGGCCTCGTTTCCGATGATCGGCCCCGAAGTCATCGCGCCTTCTATTTTTTTTTTCCTCTTTTCGGAGCTGCAGGCGTCGATTTTTTATCCTAACGCCCCGCGCCCACTCGGATTTTCCGTTCGACCGGCTCTTTGTCTCGCTGCGGGCGTATGGCAGGCTGACGGGGGAGAGCAAAGTTCGGGAGGCGCATTAGCCTGGTGACGCGCATCGCCGAGAGTGGCTTTATCTCCTCAGCTGCTTCTTCTTTGGGAGCTTCTTTATTTTTTTTTTTCGTTGGGCGTTAATAGAGAAATCGTGTATATCCGATCTGCATAGGTTAAAAAAAAAGACGCTTAATGGATGTCCGTAATTTATTTCGAATTTATGATAGAACTATTCCTGCCTGGAGGTGTATATCGGCTATTATTTATTTTTGAATGTATTCCGCGCACGCTTGTGCTTAGGTCATCCTTTATGGCGATTAAGGGGATTTTAAATTCTGCATCGGTAATCTTTTAAGACTGAAAAATTCCATTACCTGCTTAAGTCACTTGTGACGTATATCACTTTGCTTTATCGTATTCTTTATTTTCGTAAATAAATATATATTTATTATGGAGTAAAAAAAATGAATGGATAAATAATTCGTTATACAGCGGGCTAAAAAATATAACCTGTTATTTTCAGATAGTAAATTTATTCGAGTTTAAATTTAGGTATATCGGTAATTTTATAGATTATCAGTATCAGTTTAAGAAAAGTCGATAAGCATATACTTCAATTTAAATTGCGTCGCGTGTATGTACCAGACACAGAAACCGGTAATCTCAACTTTCACATTTGTTCAGTAACTGCACTTTATTTCATCTAAAGTTTAAATCAGCACGATTAAATACCAAGCCAATTTACGTTTAATCAGTGACAGCAGTAACCTGAAAGTAACGTACACATTTATTATTAAAAAACTTACATTCTAAATTTTTTTTTTTTACTCTAATAATAATAAATAAAACTGTTACTACATGGCTAAAAATTCTGCGTTTCGCATATTTTGATGTAAAAATTACAACAAATACAATGAATATGTTTAACTATTAATATTAAATAACTATTAAAATTTAAAAATCTGGATTAAGTGCACAGATCGAACTCTAGCCTTTCCAGATTTCCAAAAAATCGTTCAAGACGACGAGGAAAACAGAAGGCTAAAAAAGGCGCCTCATTACACACCACGGCGAGAGGTGAACGTGGCAAAAGTCGACCGATCCGGTTCTCCCGGAGCACTCGCCCCGAGCCAGGCGCGTGCCTCGCGAGTAGCTATCTTTTACCGCGGGGCCGCACGCATTTCCGGCCTTCTATTATGTTACCTTTTTCTCGTCTTGCTCGACATTGCAATGGAACGGCCGATCGCCTTCCCCGGCGAAGTATGCGCGTTCCCTGAAGTCGGAGGAACGGGTTTGCCGATCTCTGAGCGAAGACTCAAGGACGCGAAGAATTTTGCCATTTCGATGCACCTTTGTCAACCTTCCGTGCTTTTACGCGTATCCACGCAATTTCTATCCCTTATATACCGGCGTTTCGGTGTACCATCTTTAATTGAACGCATTAATTAGCCTCACCGATCTCTAACCGATCTTCGCCCGACTCTACAATTCAAAGCTCTCCCTCGGAACCATAAATAAAGCCAGGCGCTGCTAGATAAAGTCAGCCTTCAAATTCTAATCCGGCCGAGCATCGCGATCCCGAAACATCGGATAGTCGCGAGCGCAGAGTCAACCAACTCTCCAGGGATAGTGTACATATATACACGCACGTGCGCAGGAAAAACACGAAAAGCACGTGCAGCTATCGCATACAGGAACCTACCTCCCGCGCGTACATCGGTGGGGCGGAGGAAGGCATAGTTTAGTCGAGCGGGGCCGGGGTAGAGGAGAGAGGAGAGGCCAGATAAGGTAGGAAAATAAAGGCGCAGATATACGCGCGCGTCGCCCGCTCCGGTATCGCGCCTTTGTTGCCGGAGGGGCCCGAGATTTATCTCGGCGCGGGCGCACTTATCGAGCGTATTATCGAGCGGCCCGGGCGTGTATATCGGCTTACCTCGGCTGCGCATAATATTGCGCGAAACGCACCGGGGCGAGTGGACGGGCCCTATGGCGGCTCTCGGATTACTAATGCCGAACGCGGCTCTAATGTGATAAAAAAATCGGCGAGGGCGAAGCTGCGCTTGTACACCCGCGGGCGCGTCCATTGTCCAGGACAAGATAAGCTTTGCTCTTGCATTTTGTTTATTTCACGTTATTTTTCTGTTTTCTTAATTTCATTTATGTAGTATACTAATTAGTACACAAAAATTATGCTCAGTTTGGGCCCGTTCGCTTATGATTATATAAACACAAAAATATATCGTTCCTTTTTGTATCCGTTCAATAGCAAACGTTCTTTTACTGTACTGAATCCCTTTGAATTCTACGTAGATTTTTTTTCATAAAACGTATGCATTATTTTTTCGTAAAGATATAATTCACTTCATCAAAAAAGGACGTGTTTATATATAAACCAACGTGAGAAAGCTAAAATATCACCCTCAAGGCAATAAAGCTTAAAAAAAAAATCGAAAGCCCCGCCGAAACATCTTTATCCTAGTAAGACAGTCAGTATCGAGTGGCATCCCAATCCTTTCCTTATTAGCTGAGCCGAAGGGTAGCAGCCTCCCACGGTGAGTTCCGCCGCGCTCGGAAATTTTCGCGGACCGCTGCGTGCGGCCAAATCGGACGCCGCCCACGCGGCGCGACTCTCTTTTCCGCTTGAGAGGGGACGCGGTGCTTTCCGTCTGGGTGGCGCGTGTTTCTCGGCGGCCGCGGCCAATCCCATTGTCCTCCGACTGAGCCGATGTGACGGGAGCACGTGTGGTCGACGTCGGCTCGGCCTGTCGGACGATATTCTCCTTGACTCGATTAATTGTCCGCTGCAATAAGCAATCGATTGTTGTTAAAATAGTATCGCGAGCATCTCGAATAAATACTAAAACTCACTTTTAAAAAAAATTTTATTATTGAAATTCGAAGAATGAAATTTACGGGGCTTAAAGTTTTACCATTTTGAAAGTGCTACATATCCTACATCGACGGAATTCAATTCGTTTAGAAAGTACCCCGTAAATATCGTCTGAAAGATCGTTACATGTAAATCATGAAAATGAAAAGAAATTTTTATACATACGATTTTTTTATCCTCACGTTGTAAAAAAAAGGCGCTGCATGTCCTCCTGTAGGCCCTTTTATCGGAAGAATAATTTTTACAAAAATACGGATCGATAAATAAACAAGCTGCCCACGTAGACTTATGACAGGCCAGTGCGGCCCCCGCATCACCGTAAACTCCAACCCTCGCCTCTCGAGCTTCATATACAAAAGGCTCGAGTTTCGCGCTCGGAATCGGCGAGTCGCGTTTTCCTCACAGCACGGCCGAGCGAATAATGTCTTATGGTAATCGAGCGGCGCTGCTCCTTTTTCCCTTTGTAAAGTGGACACGTGGCCGAACGAGTTCTCTTTTTTTTTCTTTTTGTGCTTTTTATTTTTAACCCGCGTCTTTTTGTCGCGGGGCAACTTTCACGGAATCATCCCGGCCAGTAATTGTCGATTTTTCGAGCGACACACTCGCCAAGCGGAATGCTTAGCCGAGCGCTGATTATCACTCGGCCGAGTGGAGATTTGCATTGGTCGGCGCGCCTTTCTCCGCTGCGGCTAATGCGCATAGGTGAAATGAGTAGGCGTTTTAAAAATGACATTTGATCGAGTGGGCTCATTATTTTTTTTTCTTTTAAACTCTCTGAAAGGATTTTCGACGGAAAATTAAGTTGTACACGAATTGTACAACTGCTATTGCTATTTTTGATTAATTACTTCACATTACTGGTGAAATTTATGATTCTATCTACTCGAAATAAGTTGACTTTTTAATTATCGTTGACTCGTAATATAAACTTTGTTAAATATTTCTTTGCATCAAAGATTATAATAAAAAAATCGATCTCGACTGCTGAGTGCAGAGGAACTAAATATTAAGTGGTAATATAATTTTGCGCTAAAATTCTAGACAATCATAAGTTTTTACTCTCCTATACTCCGTGACTTGCACGTTGCTATTATTTCAGAAAATTTCTTGCGCGCACCTCGAAAGTGCCAGCAGTAGTGCGCGGAACATTAAGATTTCGCAAAAAGGCACGTCTATCCAGCTGCAGCAACAAAAGGTCCACGTGATCTTCGTAAATCAAGTTGCCAACAAAACCAGCTTCGGAAACCCCCCCCCCCCCCCTGCTTCAATTCATTATGTCCACACCTTCGAGCGTATCACCGTCGAGTCACCCTATCAGCTCCGGCGAATAATTCATCATACATATATATAAAACGCCGGTCGTTTCGCCGGGGGGTGCCGCCTCTCGCGGAAAATCGAGGGACAAAAATGCCGAGTCCAGGCTTTCTAAGCACCACGTCGCGAAAGAGAAAGGCCCAGGCGCGTGTATTATATGGTCGACGCCCGATAGCGGCGGTCGCCGCTCTATTTCGCAATCGATCCGGTTCTCCGCGCTCTCATTTTTTAACTTCCGCGACGCTGGAGCCGCGACGAAAAAGGGGCGGAGGTAAAAGGCACTTCCGCGACCGCCGGGTCAATGGTATCTAGTGGCGGACGTTTTAGAGACTAATCGAGCGAGTATTCTTTTACTGCTTATTCTGGACTATTATGATGATTGCGATGATTGTACATATCGTTTCTCTGGATCGATTGAATTTTTAGAATATTTTATCGGTTTAAAACTGATTTCTCGGCTGTTGAAATATTTACTATTTTTTACTTTTCATATGGTGGATTTACTGTTTACTTTTTAGTTTTATTTTTTATATTAAATTTATTGTAATGTATTTTTAAAGTTATATATAGGGCTTTGAAGTTCGTTAAATGAAAATAAATAAATAAGTATATTCTTAAAAACAATGGGATTTTCCATCTTTTCCCTTAAAAAATGATGGCAGGATATTGCGAAATATTTTAAAACAGCGAATTTCCTGTTGAATGGCTCAAAATTTTAAAGCGATTTGATGTATATTTATTATTTCGATTTAATTAATCAATGAAGTTAAAGTTTGTACAATTTCATTCATAGATGATCAAGTTTTTTAATTTTCTTATTACTCTGAAATTTATTTTAATTATAAATATATTAATAAATGCCGTTCTGATTGATTATCCAAAAGGAAAAATTTGTTCGAGCGAAGCGCGCGGTCTTCTTTTTAAAATTCTTGAATAAAATAATAAAAACAGTATATGCTCAACTCCCATTACGCAATTCCTCTAGAAACCATGAAAAGGAATTACAAACCGCCTGGCCAATGCAGCCGCAGACTATAGTATCTCGCTGCCACCTCATCCGTGAACAATAGCCCTGCAGCGCGCGAGAGCTGAGGTCGCAGGACAAAGGGTCTGGCGCACAGGTAAGCTGCGTAGGAGATACACATTTTTTTTACTCTCCCCCGTAGATCTCCCGCGTCGGTTGCGACCCCCTCGCGCGCGACTCCGAGCCTCTTTTCTCATTGTGGCTCGCATCAGCCGGAAGAATGCAACTCGGCGGTAGTCGCGGCGCGGGGGATGGACGTGTATTTTGGGAATCCCTAATGAGGTTGCTCCTCTTCCACCTGGGACAAAGGTCGGAACAGAAGAGAGTACTCAACTGGCAAGGGGCTAACTTTGCCCCTTTGTCCTCCGCGGGGGTGGATGGCCTTTTTGCCTTTTCGTAACGGCGCTTTCGTGACTTCCATTAGCGCTTTTTGTATTCGATTTCGAATGGATAATTAGATGGGGTTTTGCGTTGCATATATGCGATCTACAATGACGGACTTTGTGAGCGCTCGGAATTGAGGGGAGTCCGATCTTTTTTTATTAAAAGATCCAAAGTTAGCATAAAGATTCCGCCCAAAATCACCGAGTCCGAGAAAAAAAAAAAACGGCGATGCCCGTACACAACGTTCCGAGAAAATAGGGTCGCCGGGGCGGTTGAGAAAAAAAGGAAGGGTCTGGCGAGACTTTGTCTCGCAAAAAGCCGCACAATATAATCTTGCGGCACGAGCTGGTTCGCATATCGGATTCCGGGAAACCCCTCGATGACTTGGATTTTCGTCCACCCCCGAGATATTAATAACGGTCGCGGCGGCGCAAATACCTCTTTGTCCGACAATTTTTTTTTTTTTTTTTTAAGAAAAATGTCTCGACGATGTGGACAAGACGAAATTTCCTGCTTTCATTGGACGACACAAAAATCGACCATTAATTCATTCTGTTTTTTTGCGAAGGTTACAGCATACGGAGAAAAATTTAAATGGATTGCTTGAATTATACCTTATCTAGTCTAATTAATATCGAAGAAAAAGTGGATATTGAAAATTACGAGGTGCGTACGCTGAAAAACGTATATAATCCACTCGTATATTCTCCGCGGGTCTACAAATGATTAATTTACAACTCGATCGCACACTTAGAAAAACAGTCCAAAAGATCATGACCGGCTGCGATAAATTATTTTTCTTACAACCGGTCCCCGTAGAACGCGGCGTTCCATGCACACGTTGAAGCTTGCAGCTCCTTTTTTCCTCAATTTTCCAAGAGATTAACTCCGATGTCGTTGCTGATCAAATAAAAAAAAGGCACGGAGCGTTCGATCTGTTTTTCCTGCGGACTCAACGGAGAGTCGCGAAAGTCCAGGATAAAAAGCCACGAGGCAGTCGCTGACAAATCGGGACTCGAACTCGCTCTCGAGGCGACCGGTAAAAAGCAGTCGCATCCCCGCTGCGAGGGGTTGACCCGTTCTCTCTCTCTCTCTCTCTCTCTCTCTCTCTCTCTCTCTCGATTAGGACTGAAATATAGCCGTACACGATGTAAATGTAAAGTGCGCCGCGGCGTGCTTTAATTTTAACATTTGTATTAATCAACGAGGCCAAAGTCCCCACCTATAGCAAACTGGTAGCCCCGGTTAAAATTTTTATGCTCATTTTATTTTCAATAACTTTATATAACTGGCGACCCTTTTTTAACTATCAGCCTGTTCAATTTTATTTTATTTTATTTATTTATTTTAAATTATCAAGCACTCTAACTTTGCTTAAGCATTAAAAAATGTTGTTCTCTTGTTTGTAGACTACGCAGTTTTACATAAATTTTACTTAGACTGTCGTATTAAGGGTTTGATATCCCGTTTATTAAATAAAATAAAATTAAAAATAATATAATAAAATAAAGTAAAATTCTAGTGAATTATCGAGAGAAATTTTGTACTACACATATTCACATCAGAAAATTATATTCAAGTCTCGCATGAAAATTTAATCTATCAGTATTTAAAATTAACAAGTAATACGTAAATGTACCAAAAAAAATGTCGAGACAAAGTTAATAGCGACGCGGCAGTGGTAATCGATGAGAATCGAGTAAAAAGTCAAACAGCTCGTTGTTCAAAAAAAAAAAAAAAAAAAAATAGTAGCGGAGCGTCAGAGTCGAAATGCATCGGAGAAGAGAAGCAGCGGAGGCGAGGGAGAGAGAAAAAGAGAGAAGAGAGAAAGAAAGGGGAGCGGGTAGGCGTCCTACCGGTTTCTCCTTTCCAAATTTATGTCCCAGCGGCCGACGTCTCGGCTGCCCATATGTGGGCGGATCGCCGCTTATACGTGCGTTTTCATCGTCTCCGATGGCGATCCCGAAAAAATAGTGCGCTCGTTCGCTGACCCAGCTTCGGTCCACACGGCGTCCCGGGGACGGCTCACGAGTCGCCGCCTTGAGATAAGGGGAAACTCGGTCCTCTTTCGAGGGATTTTTCACGCGCTAATGCGCCGATTACTCGCGACATTTTTTTTCATATTTATCGCCAAGTGAGATTTGTGACTGTATGCATTTGACGGAGGCTCTAGTCTCTAGTGCGCTTTCAAATTTCTCGCTTATCGCTGCCGATTAATAAATATATGCACTTTTAGTCTCTCTTTCTCTCTCTTTACGAATGCGTTATCTTGCGGTGAAATTTATTTTCCGAAGAGAAAAAAAGTCTGCGCACCAATGGAAAATAGAAACTACCCACTTACCGTGTAAATTTCAATCCACTTCAAGGTCCACTTTCCATTGCGCTATTTCGCCTTCACCGGCGCAAAAAAAGTCACCGAGGATTTTTTCGAAAAAATCCAACGGCAGTATAATTGCAGCTCTCGGCTCGAAAAACTTTCGTCGCTGCACTCCCCGTGCAATTTGCATGAGGCTCCGTACGCAATCGAGTATTGTGCTCTCCAGCTGGTGTCAGCCACACGCGAGTTGTCGATGTATGTTTATAACGGCCGCTCGGTGAAGTGCTTATAAACGAGGACTAATGAAGCTTCTGTGATCCTGAGGTATAGTCTTCTTTATAAGTTGTAATTTATTTTAATTTTAGTTTTCTTAAATTTTAAGTATTGAACAGATATTATAAAGAATTTTGAGTCTGTATAAACTGTTAATAAATAAATAAATTTATAAATTTATTGCAGAAAAGAATAGTCGCAGGATTGTTGTTAAAAAGTAGTTTTGTTGGCGTCTATTCCCAGGCTAAGATGAATCGAGCCAAGAAATTTGGATGATCCGTGGAAAACACAAGGCTTCCGGTTTCGCAAAAAGATTACAGCATGCCTGCCGACTATTCAGTTCAGTGAGCTTCGCTGCGGCTTCTAACGTGCATCAACGATACCCGTCGGTGGGATGAACTTCAGTTTAATTTCGTGCGAAAGGAACCTGCGCATTCCGATCCCTTGATCTCATGAGAAATTTCCTTTGAAACATTCCGCTTACTTCCTCAACATAAAATGTCATAGCTTCGACAGTTTAGCTATTTCCATGTGTTATTGTGATATTAACTCGATTAAGTTTAATTTTCATGAAAAATCTTACTTACTAATTTTCTTCAACTTATCGTGCGAGATAAAAAAAGAATTGGTGATTTTTAAACGTATGCCTTTATATGCTCATTGTCTGTAAGTTAAAAAATCTACATCTTTTTTAACTAATCGTACAATTTGAAATTCCAAATTTGAACGTTCAATAATTAGTTACATAGATCATTTTTTATTTTTGGCATTCTATATCCTCAAATCGCACAATACATGAGGATTTTCAAGACCGACAACGAAAAAAATCTTTTTACTCGTGCATTATCTGATTTATGCAACGAAACAAATGCACATTAAAATACGAGGGATCCCGTCCGCAAGATACCACGAGCTCGCTCGACCCCCACCCATTGATGGATGTGTCCAAGCATCATTAATATGGAGTCTAACCATTTAGGGCGATCCATTTACGGTCGCCGTGCTTATCTGTCTCCCCTCGGCTTCGGTCCTCTCCCGATCCTTTCCGAGAAAAAAAGGCGAACTTAACACTTTCTAATCTATTTGTACTTGACTCCCCCAGAAGGCTACCATTAGTCCTTGGAGCGTCGTAACGAATGAGCCGCGGATGAAAAAGTAGTGTCGTGTTCGAAAATTCGTCCCTCGGCAAGCCACGAATGCTCGTGCCGGTGTAGAATTACGTGTTCGCATGCCCCGGCTCCTCTCTCGTCCTCTCCGTCATCCACCTTTTTTTCCTCTCGCCGGGTCCTCCCCGTCGCCCCGCTTTTTTTCCGCTCTCCTGAATGCGCTTTTACCAAAACAAGAGTAAACAGAGAGAGGACCTCGGGGGTATTGTCTCGGCCGATAATACATACGCTTCGTTTGCGTTATCGAAACCCCTTCGCTCTTGCGAAACTTTTTTCTTATAATATTTACTTATTTATTTATTTAAATCATCTACGGACAGATTTTTTTTATAATATTGAAGAAATATAAAACTAAATGAAAACTATTATATATCTAAATTTATTCTTTACATTTTCTACTTTCTGAGAAGAGTATTCTGCGTTAAATCGAATAGTTATTAATTTGTTACAAGGAAAAAATTCTGTGTTAAATTTCAATAGTCAATTTTAATGTCCTCACAAACTAATATTATTAGAAAAATTTACGATAGTAAATTAATGCAACATTTACAAGAGCTATAGAAAATTTCTAGAATTACATAGTAAATTTTGTAAGGAACTATAATAAATTTTACAAAAAAATATTGTAATTTGACGATAATGATTTGTAACGTTAAAATTGACTGTTGCAATTCACGTCGGTGTATACTTATATTCGTATAAAAAAAATTGTTAGAAGTTTCCTCATAATTGTATACTTTCCTTAGTATTAATTTGATCTTTATAATTACGATTTCTATTAACTGCAGTGCCAACAGGTATTAACTTTATGCCAAATACCCCGAAAAATCCAAAAATAATTGTACTTTGTAATTGAGTTCTCAAAAAAAAAAAAAAAAAAATGTACGTTTCATTTACCTACAAAAGCTATACTTGCAAACAAATCAAATTAAATTCATAAATAAAACATATAAGAACGAGGTCTTCTGCAGGAACGCACCGAATTTAAAAAAAGAAGAAACGGTATAATTTTGAAAAGTCGGCTCAGGGTTGCCTCGTTTTCAAAATTGAGCAGCACCGGCAAAAACCGTTAGTCATGCCCGTTAAAACCCCAATTACGTCGGGTTCGCGCGTGTCCAGCGGCGTCGAGCAAAGCGATTGCAGAGCGCGGCCCCGGCGACTTTCACCGGCTCGTTTACTTCGCGAGGCGTATGCCGTCGCGTCAAATCTCGGCCGCTTGCGCGTGCATTAACGACGGCACGCATCGGTCCGCTCCGCGCGGAACTCCACCTCCGTGATATACTTTCACGAGGCGCCGATGAAAAACGTCCGGATCGACTTTAATTGGCTCATTGTTGCGGGGGCGCTGACAAACCTCAGGCGCTGACCATTGATCCATCGGATAACGAGTCTACTCGCTTAAAATCGTGTTCGCTTCAATTCAGGAATTTTTTAGCGTCCGCGTGATTTAAGAGTAGTCCAGTTGTGAGGTAGAGAAATCAGTAAAAGGTGCGGTGCGTCAAATGTATAATTACAAGTTAATTAATAAATAACTTTTGACTTCGATTCAATTCAATTTAAGCTAACAAAGATTGTCGATAAGGCTACTTAACGATCGAAAAGAATAGGCCTCTTTTAATTTAAGCATCCTTGAAAATGTGCGTGAAAAAAATTCTTCAGAACGCATCTCAGAAGTGAGCTATCAAATCCTCGGTTAAAACCGTGCATTTAATCACGCGCCCCGCAAATCCATCGTTCAAGACACAAAAGCCGCTATATGTAGAGTCGGAGTCGTAAATTAACATCCCTGGGTCGATTGGCTTGCACGGCGCGTCTCCTCCGGAGATCGACTTCCGAAGAATATAAAATGCAAATGGTGCTCCCGCCCCCGCCAGCGGAGACGGAAAGGCACGACGTGCCTACCTGCGGGCGCTCGGTTATATTTTCATACGTGACCCTTCCGAGGGTCCAGGGACTTACGGGTGCATCTCGATGAAAAAGACTTTCCCCCGAGTTACGTCTATTTCTCGCGCCCGAGGTGTGTGCTTTGAGGTGGGGCTCAGGGAGGATAAATTTTGCTGCCTTGTTGCTGCTTGTGTGTACAGGGAGAAATTTATTCGGCGTTAGGCGAGGCGGGGAGGCGTCCATTAAATTATGTCACGTAGCGTAGAAAATTTTCGATGAATTATGTAAAATAAACTGGTTTTGTATTGGGTTTCCGGGGCTAATATAAAATTTTAAGGATTTTACCTGGCTACTTCTTTTTTCACAAAGAAATTTAAAAATACGCTTCTTTAATGTATTACGCGAGCATCATCTAATTAGCAAAAAATATTTTTTTCCTGAGAAGTTTCTGAAGAGTGCTTAATCTATATAAAAATTTTTTTAAAAGTTTCCTTAAAATCCTAAGAAACACAAGAAAATATATAAAATTTAACGCCAAAAGTGTTTAAGCTGTATAAAAAATAAATTTTTATGAAGTTTCTTCAAGACCCTCACAAAAACGATAAAATACCAAATTTAACGTCAAATTTAATCCTACCGGTGAAAGATACAATGGATTAAAAAAAAAATTTCTGAAGATCGACCCCAAAGAAACCCATATATATCCATTCGTTTCGAAACCCTCGACAAAGATCCGTAGCGGCGATTTCGACCAAAAAGGAGATTCATCCGTCAGGGCTACTCCTCCTTCGCATTAAAAAGAAATAAAAAAAAATGCGTACACGCGTAAAAAGAGCCGAGGAAGCAGGTACCATCATCATCCTCCCTCGCGCGTAAAAAAAAAGGATCCCGAGGCTGTTCCCCCTCGTCGGATCGAGCCGGGCGTCACCAGGCCCGAGGGGTCAGTGTTACACTCGGTAATTTTACACACTCGCGCACCTCGTCTAGGGCGAGCGTGCACCTTTTTAGAAACCGTTAAAATTGATGCTCCGAAGGGAGAGGCCAAGGTGAATCGGGGGAGGAGGCGGAACGAGTCCGAATGTGCTTCCTCCGCGGCTTGGGGATGAGCCGCTCGAATTTTTAACAATGAATGAAAATAGTGTCGAATTATTTTCGTGTAGAATTTTGTATAATTAATTGTCTACTAACTTAAAAATTTAGTTTACTCTGTTAAAGCAGCTCAATAAATTAAAAAAATAAATAAATAATGTAAAAACGAAGCAATAGTAGTAATTTATTCCGGTGCAGCGCGAGATTATTTTTTCAAAATATTTTCGGCTTCGAGTATTAAATCACGCGGTTGTGTAAACGAGAAAAACCAGATAAAAGGTAGTCCGTTTGTGCTGCAATCAATTTTTCCATTCAAGCAAGCAGCTTCACAAATCAAGCCTTAGAATCGATTCACCCCCGCAATTACGGCCTCGTGGACAAACGATTGTGAAAAGAGGACCCCTCGAGAGGTACGGTAACGTCTCCATTCATCGACGTAGCGATTTCGGCGCGTAAAGTCCCGAGCCGGTGGAGCACAAGCGAGCCTGGCGCTTTTCGTGCTTCTAAGCCCGACATGAAAGGAGGGCGACCAAAAAGTTCGGAGGAGGCACGTCTGCGGCATGAGAAAAAAAAAGCGGCGTAAGACGAGAAGACGAGGTGCAGCTGCCGAGGGTCGCGCGGGGGTATAAAGTTCGAGGGGGCATCCCCAAATATGAGGGGGAGTGTATAGACTCGCGAGCAACAGGTTCTCCGGTCTGGACGAAGCCTTCCGTTTTCGTTACGCGCAGCAGCCGCATATCCAGTGCACTGACACGTGCATCTTTCTTCAGTATTTTTTTTTTTTTATTTCCATTATTAGCGAGCGATAATTCGACTCGCCAAGTTGAGAGTTGAAAATGAGATCTACGCTTGTTTAATTTGAAGTCGAACTTTTTCTAAAGATGTTGGATCGTCTCCGGTCCAAGCAAAAGTGTCTATTCTTTCGCGAAATTTAATTGATACGCTTTAATGTAATGGACTTTTAAATAACAGATATTAAAACTAATAAAATGAAATGAATGAGTACCCAGAAAAAAGTCGTAAAGTCGTATCTGAAAGTGCCGTTAAAACTAAATTTCACGCCCTCGTCGGCCTGAGAAAAATAAAATAAAGGATCGATCAGCTGGGATACTTCCCACGCGGACTGTACGACTAATAGAGCCTCGAAGCTCCCCTTAAGAGAACGAGGGAGGCTGAAGGGCTCGAGGTGAGAGCTAAATATAGAGGCGCACAGTGCATCGGGGAGCTGTGAAAGGCGCGCACGAGCACATGGGGGTTGTCGGAGGCCACAAAAAGCTCGTCGCGTCCCGTATACCCACTTTGAGCAGCAGGAGGAGCGAAACCTGTTGCTCCGATCCACTTGGATTTAGGCGCAATGTATAACAATTGGCCGAGTTTACGCCGTTAGGAGTCGTCCAGGCCACTGGAGGGCCGAGAGCACCTGGCAGCTGACACGGAGTCTCCAGCTGATTTCGTAAGGCCGCTCATGAACGGGAATTGACGGAGTTGACGGGGAATACTAATGACGGCTGAGCGCAGTTACCGCTGCCTAGAGCTTGTGCCTCGGCTCTTGGTCGCGGAATGCTGCGATGATTTAATGCGGTCATTTCGCTGACAAGACAGACGTTGTATTCATTTTTGTAATTTTGCTGGCAAATATAATTTTTTATTTATTCATTAATTTCTTTAATTATTTTCTTTAATATTGAACGGACAGTTTATTCCAAACTTTTGAATGAAGTACGTTTTCGAAGTTGTATATTGAAGAACTTTCAGATTTTTT
>JAWWEP010006454.1:0-22694 GCA_035582995.1 Sycophila quercilanae | reverse complement strand
AAAAGCTCTTTAAAAGCTCCTTAAAACTTTACGGAGCTTTTCTAGTAAAAAGCTTCGCCAGAAGTTCGATATTCAGGTAAAAATTAAAATCATTTCTCGTGCTTGCGAACCGCCCCTCGGTTAAAAAAATGTACGTATGATAATTTTGCACGTAACTTATACAGGGAGCTTTAGCGTAATTTTTGCAATAAATTTTTTTCAATTTTACTAATAAAAACTATTGATCAACTACATACTTAGTAATTTTGAAGTATTCTCAGATAATTTAAACCTTTAATTATGTTCATCAGTAATTAATCAATATAGTTACCAATTTATACTATTGCAATGATGTAGGTCATCAAAAGCTTATATCATATCTATATATAGTCCAACAGTAATTTATGTAATATTTTTTCAAATAGTTTATTTTTTAGTAGTTTAATATCATAAGGGTTGGCTGAACGTTTTTCTCCACAAAACAAATTAAAAAGTCCCCGCGACCAGCACACCAACAAAAGACAGACGATTAAATGTGATGGTGTCTGTGCATTTGTATGTGTGTGCGTGTGATAAAGGAATGCAGAGGCGCGTGCTTCTTGCACGCGTATATACACGTGCACGGATAAAAGCGGCAGGAGCCACACCCTCGCCGAAGCATTGGGAAAATAGGCCGAGTGCGGACTCGCGGAGTGTGATGCCGCCGAAGCCCGCGGTGCTATACGCGCGACCGACCTGACCGCCGTGACGCACGCGGCACTTGTCATTCCACCGACGTAGTCGCCTAGGAGACCCGAATAGTCGATTTTCGAATATCGCCGATCGATTATAACTTAAAGCTCCTCGATTCACCGGAAGATTTCCTATTTTTATTAATTAAGTATTAATCAAGTGTTTAATTTATTTGTCTATTTACTTATACATTATCTGCGGACAGATTGTCAGTAGATCACCGACAAAAAAAAAGTAATTCTTACTGTTTCGCAACAGTAATATCTGCTAGACTAGAAGCAGAAGATAATGCTTTGCTAAATCAGTAAAATTAACATTTTGTGCAGATCTTACTTTACAGAAAAGTAGCTTTAACAGTTGTGTAAAGCAGATTCTACTGAAAATTCGGAAAGTTAAATTTACTTCCAATTTTACAGTTAAATCTGCTGTGCAAATGGTAAGAACTATATTTTTATTTTTTTTTTTTCGGTGATACAATGTGCTATATTTTTTTTAAATTTATTTATTCTCTTAAAAAAAGGATGGCAGGATGTTGCGAAATATTTTATTAAAACGCGATTTGATTGGAACATGGGCATATCCTGTTAAAAGGCGCTGGATTTAAAAATCTAGCCTTAAAAATTGTAAATGCGATTAAAAAAAAGTGGACGCGCGAACAAATGTTAATACAATGTTTACTTATAAACTAATATCAACTTTATATTATTATTGCAGATATAAAACGATATAGAATTTTGATAATTTTTTTTTATTTTTGTATTTTTATTTTTATTTATATTTATTAAGGGCCTTTCAAGGACCATTTAACGTATTAAATAATTAAATTATTCGATTACTATTATTACAGAAATGAATTGTAAGTTCATTGTTTAGAACGCGCTTGACTAAATCGAATTGCTTTAATCATTGTGGAAGAGTGCAATATTGTATATAACAATATTCAATGAATTTAAGAGAATACATATTATATACAACGACTATATACAATGATTTTGCGTATAGTTATAGCGTCATCGATTCAGCGACTTACAATATTTTTGACGTGTATCATAAAATCCTCGTAAAATATCCGATAATCGGATAAAAAAAAGGAGAAAAAAATCTGATAAAATGCGATAAATAATTTATCGAATATTTTACAAGGTTCCGCGCCTTTTTATCGGATTTTACGAGGCATTTTCCATGGCCTTTCATTCAGCCAATCGACTTTCCGATATACACACGCAGTTCTCTATATCGGCATTTTATATCTCAGCTTGCAAATGAGATTGAGAAACGAGGAATAATAATGAAGTTTAAAAGATACAATTAATAAGTGAGCGATCGTGTGTATAAGTATAAGGCGGAATTTACGAGATGTACGTGTATATATAACGGTTCCCTACAAAAACGGGGTGGAAATAACGAAGCACACGCCTTTTGGAGTCTGATGTCATCGTAATTCGTAGGCAAGGGGCGACGCCTCGAGCAACGCCTCGAAAAAAAAAAATGTTGGTCGGAACGCGCGGAGCCCACGGAAGTGAGTATACGGGATTGTTTGAGCTGCGAGCGCTAAACTGGCTTAACCGTTTGAGCCTTGATTGGCAGGTTCAGCCGCACGAAGGTGTACAATTAGTTTAACTTTTTTTCGCGAGGAGTAAAAGGAAAAAGTGATTTATTATTTCAATTTACTCTGTACAAACGAGAGATAACTTAGAGCCGAGTTTTTAGTGTAGTAGCTATTGCCTCGTGCAATGACCTACATTGGACCTTTTTTTTAGGGTAAGGCTTTATCTACGTGCTCGTAGTGGTCTGGTGGCTCAAAGGAACGTCCCGATTTTAATTGACTGTTATCGATCGATAGTACGCACCTCAGTGGTATAAAATCATCTCTTAATTAAAAAAAAACGGTGGCAGGAAGCGATGAAACATTTTAAAAGAGAATTCGATTGGTTCAAATGGAGCCAAAATTCAAAGCTATTCATTTTAATACATTTTATATTTAGATTTAATTAATAATAAAAAAAATTTCGTTTGCATGCACAGTTAGAAATCACAAGATCTTTAACCGTGTAATTTCATTCAGAGATGATCAAAATGTTCAATCTTTTAATTATTATTCTGAAATTTATATTTTCATTACACTGAAAAAAATGTCTAGTAAAAATTACTATACTGTATGGGAAACTGCTTACAGACTGCCATAAATACAGTAAAAATTATAATACTTTCTTTCAAAATTTACTATATTTTTTGAAAATTTTACTATAAACTATGGTCATTTTTTTCATAATGGCAATCTCTAAACTACTTTCCCATACAGTATAGTAATTTTTACTCAAAATACAGTAATTTTTACTAAACATTTATCTCTATATAAATATGCTAATAAATACCGTTCTGATGGATTCTCTTAAATAAAAAATTATTTCGCGCGAAGCTCGAGGATTTTTCTAGATCAAATGGAAGGAACAATACAATGAATGGTGGACGTGACTTTTTTTCTCTTGTCAAAATGTATATTTTCGCAGTGCGGCCAATATGACGGGATCGTCTAGCGACCGGCGCGTGGCGCGGCTCTGCACGCAGAGGCGAGATAATTTTGGTCGGATGACATAATTTTTGGGCCGCGCGCACACAACTCTCACCAAGAGCATGACGCATTAGACTATCGAAATCGACGATTCTCTCATCTAAGCTTGCGCAATTTAACGTCCAGTGTCCGTTTGTATTGCATCTTTTCTTCACTACCGTAGTGGGGAAAGTGGGGCGTAGTGGGCCTCGGGGCAAAGTGAATCGTCGAGGCATAGTGGGCTAACACTCCTAAAATAGATTTCGTTTGCTAGGCAAAGTTTAGTAAATCACTGTAGTAAACTGTAAATGTTAGTCATTTTTTTCAGAATCTTATAGCATGTTATAACTATACTTTCCCATAAAATACAGAAATTTTTACTATGGTATACATTTCACGCAGTTTATGGAATAGAATACTATACAATATAATAATTGTAAATTATACAGTAATTTATAAAACCCACTAGTTTCTACGTCATAAATAAAAAAAAATACGATCTTTTCATCTACAGTTTTAAATTCATAGATAAGAAAATCAGCGACAATATAAAAAAATCTTTTGTTCGCAATGCATTCATTTTCGAATGTAACTTGAATACAAAATATTTTTACCGAACAAATGGAAACCTATTTTCGGGGGTGGTCCACTGTGCCCCCCAAGTTCACTTCGCCCCGAAGCCTTTTTTAAACGACGTTAAAATGACGATAAAACTTTATTCACGGGACACCTGCAGCTTTCGGGGCAGCCGTATAAAGGCATGGAATCCCAAGAAAACGCATATATAACTTCATCCCAGCCCTTGTTCGAGTATAACAACTTGGAGTCGGATACTCTGATTCCCTGATTGCCGCAGCTGCGAGCCAAGTTTAATTAAGACTTATACATACACATACCCTCCCTTCCCTCCCTCTCGGAATTCTTTTTTAACGTACACCCGGTGATAGTTGATTCTGGTAGAATATTAAAAAAAAAAATGCAACATTGCTTGAAAATCTGTAAATGATAAAGAAATTATCAAGCAGTCCACCAGAATCAACGATCACCGGGTGTACAACTCCAGCATCCATCGGTCCACGCAACCGCACATAATGGACTTAAAAATAAATTTTTGTATAAAATTTACGAAGACGTAGAAAAAAAGCAGCGTCAGGCTCGCTCGTGTCCGTTGATCCTTTATCTGGGTTATCTATCGATCGGGTTACCGAGGGATACACCCACGCCGGCGAACAACGCGACTATGTTTGTTTTTCGTGTCCCCCATGGAAGGGGAAAGTAGAATGCGGGGAATGGGAAATGGGGAAGACTCGTGCAGCCTTTATATTTACGGCTCGTTTCGGCGACTCAGCGTCGCCTAACTCGTCAAGTCAGAGCTGGAAGTTCTGATGGCCGGAACGACTCTCTCTGTGCTCGCTGTTATTGCTTTCGGCTCTTTCCCTCTCGGCCTTTATTCTCGCCCGTTCGCTATATTTCATAAATTCATTAGGCTTGGGCGGCACGAGCTGACGAGCGGGAAAACGCAAGTAGGGCGTGCGCAAAGTGATTTCTTTCGTGCTTTCGTCGATTCGTCTTATTGTCGAGGGAGATTACGGGCGGAAATCACTCGACTTGGGCTTCGACGGCAAATAAATGACGAATTATCTATTAATAGTCCTGCGGGATCCTTCCGGTATTTACGATTTTTTTTATACTGTGTTTTGGCTGGTGCCTTGAACGTGTTTATTGTTGAGGGGCTTTCTGACGGGTAAATATTTTTGACAATTAAAACGCTATGATGTCATTTGCATTTTGTATTATAATTTGTGTTGAAAGGAATTGTTTTCTTATAATGTAAAGAATTTTAGATTAAAATGCAAAAATTATTTAAGATTGTGTATTAATACAACGTTTTCTACATAAATATTGTTATTAGTGGTTTAGTTATAGCATTCTGTTTAATTTCTGAGACATTAATTGTTGTACATTCTTTATACTCACGCCAACTGCAGATCATAATTTTTAACAAATCTGTGTATCTCTTTTGGGGCTGAAGTTATATTGGCTTATTTTTTTTTTTTAATTTATTTATTGGTATAGGTGTATTATAAATCATATTAAAAGCATAAGAAACGTAAAAAAAAATTGTCACATATTTTCTTTGTGAAAAAATAGAAAGAGAAATATTATTTCTAGAAAATAGCTTCAGTTTTAGACCCCATCAAAATGCGCTTAGATTATTTTCAAAATTTTCAAATAATGACATTATACGGTAGGTACATACTCTTACTTAAAATAAATTATTATGGAACATTAAAGAATTTAAGTGAATCATAAAAAAATAGAATAAATGTACCGGTATTAAGCTGGAGTGTTAAAAGATAAAATAAAGATTAAAAAAAATCTCAGTCGTTGCCATTTTTTTTTTGTTGTTGAAAATTTTTAAATATTTCAAGCGAATTATAGGAGCGCTCAATTATAGTGTGTACATTAGAATGAGGTGCATATTATGATGTACATTAAAATTGAAGAAAAATGATGATATGCAATTAGCGTGAAATTAAGAAATTTCATGTTTCTAACAAAAATTAGGCCACCACCCGATAGAAACTTAAGGGGGTTTTATACCTAAAAATTTTTTTTTGAAAAATAATTTGAAAATTAAAAATTATAATAAAATTTATATTTTCAGGTAGAAATTTTTAGACTCATCTTAGCCTAAATTATGATAGTTTCAAAAATGTTGCTTTGGCGTAACCTACAGGTTCCATCGGTACATCAATTTTGATGAGACAGGGCTTAAATTTTTGATGATTTATGTCATTTAGGGCTGAAGAGTTGTAAGAATTAGAATTATTTGATGAAACAGTTGAAAAAATTAAAAAACTACTTATTTTTATTCATTTTTATGAAATTTCTTAAATCTATGTAGTTTTTTAATATTATAAACCATGAATCTACAATATATCTCAATACAATTTTTAATCTAAAATTACGTTTTTTGTTACTAAACTAATCATCAAACTCAGTGACACACGCGTCAGCTAGTCAATAGTCCCTTAAACTAAAGTTTAAACGAGTATAAAATGAAAATAAATAATTCCGCCTGACAAGTCGAAAAACAATTTATTGTCAGGGTGAAATTTCAAATAAGCATTGAATAAATGAAGACGCGTCGACAAGTGAACAAGCTTCGTTCCGGCTGGAGCGTCGAGAGCGAGCCACTCACGTACAAGCCCCGCCGCTCTCTCTCCTTCTCTCTCTCAGAAGAGTGCGTGTCCCTCGTCAATAATAACCATTAGCTCGTGAGAGAATGCGCAGCCTGACGTCATTCATTCATTCCGCGTTCGCCCGCTCGGTAAAACTCCGCGGCCGGCAGTCGCCGCCCTTTGATCAGCCCCAGCCGCCCGAGCCGTTCCTCTCGGCTGTTTTACGACGGCGCAACACTTTCTTCCTTGCGGGCGCAAAATAAAAATTGATTTTTTTTTTTAAATGGCCGCGGCCGAGGAGTGGCCCGCCCCCCCCCCCTCCCGTTTATTTTCTTCTCTTTTAACTCGCCCGCGCGCTGATTATGCGCATCCGCTCGGGTGCAGGCCGCGTGCTGCGCTTCTGCATTTTCTACTTTTCTTTTTTTTTTTTAAAGGGCCTCACCTCCGGTTGTCACGGCCGAGCCTCATTGTGCGGGTGACCGAGCGTCTGGGCGAGCGCGCCTCTGACCGACTCGGATGAGTGTTTCAACTTGGCCCTTATACATATATTTGCTCTTAGTGCGATCGGTTCTCCTCGATCTACTCCTTTCGTGCGGCACGAATTGCAGCTGCACATGCGCCGCGCCTTGCATTCCTAATTTTTGTATTTTCGTGATTGTGCCGATTTTATAAAAGACTGGGATATTATACACTGGAAAAAAGGTCAGTTATCACAATTGACTTTTAGTTGTTTAAACTGATATTTAATTGTTTTAACTAATATTTGGATGAGACAAATGAATATTAGTTAAAACAATTATTGGTTAGTTGTGACTATTGAACTTTTTTTATCAGTGTATTTTTATTTTTTTATTTTACTATAGGGAATAAAATAGTTTTTAGCGTTGCGATAAAAATTAGAACAACATTTATTTACGCTTTTTATAAACATCCTTATTTAAGATAAATATTTTCATTTCACTCTAGCGGATTTAGCGTGCACGTCAACGCGTTTTGAATTTCGGCGCCACACAACTGAAATTTTTTTATTATTCAACTAATCCAGTCCTTTATTAAAATGTTTCACATAATCTTACCATCGCTATTTTTAGAGAGGATTTTACTACTACTAGAGGAATTAAATGTGCAGCTGTTAATTAACAATCTAAGATTGATTATT
Organism: Sycophila quercilanae; assembly: GCA_035582995.1. NCBI lineage: Eukaryota > Metazoa > Arthropoda > Insecta > Hymenoptera > Eurytomidae > Sycophila > Sycophila quercilanae. The sequence continues at coordinate 15,088 of JAWWEP010006454.1, read as the reverse complement.
TTGGCTGTTATAAGTTAATGCCAATAAAAATCTAATATAACAATAATAACAATGTTCGTGCCTTCGTTCGTTCATTCCCTCCACTCCGCTTCGTACTGTCAGATATTGCCGTTTGTCGCGCGGTTATTGTTCGTGCTTTTTTTTTTTTTTGTAACTCTGCCTGATGAACCTCGTGCCAACTATTTTGAACTCCACTTGCGAATCGGACAATTGCCGCCTTGACCGAGATTCCCTATCTTCCTTAAATTTCGCGTCTTTTACGCTCATTGCAGTTTTTGCGAGTTTATTGCAGATTTAGTTGATTTAAAGCTGTAATTTCGACCTGGATCGTCTATTTATAAAAAAAAAAATACGGTTGAAAATAGTTTCTAAAATTACTGGACGAAAAAAACTTTTTTATCAATCTCAACGATGTATTTTTAGCTTATTTAAGATGAAAACGACTATTTTTCATTTCGACAAAAACTGGTAAAATATTCATGTTGTCTGGGAAACACTGGGAAACCTACGATGCTTACTTAACTGCTCAATTTTGAGCCGCGATTTATGGATCTTAGTCTGCGAAACTGCGTTTCTTCGAAAACATAAGAAAAGTATGCGCTTTTTTAGTTTTACTATGCAAATCACTATAGATAAGTGTAAGCTACAAGAAAAAGAAACAATTTACATTTTACAGATAAAGAAATAGTATTATTTGCTTTAAATTTTTTAAATATAAAAAAATAATAATATATACAATTTTACATTTTACATCCATATTCCTATTTAAAGGATAATGGTATCCTATTCGAGGGTCTTCAAAATCGCGGGCAGATCGCCAGATCGAACTATTTGTTTATCTCTCGCGGCCTGCTGGTGCCGCACTGCAATCGGCGGGCCGCTGCTTCGCAGCTCAAGAATAGTGATGAGAGGAAATTAAAAAAAAAGAAAAAAAAGAGAGGCAGGCAGTTTGTTAGCACGAGGCTATTTAGCGAAAGTCGGGAGTGGCATGAAAATGTAAATTCGACACGAGCCTTGAACAAGCGCTAATGGAACCGTATGGACGCGAGCGAATAATCCCGGCGTGGTCCGACGCATTGCGTAAGCCTGACGGCTGTTCCTCTCTTCCGCTCATCATCCTGGAATACCGCGAAGGACGTCAAACGAATTACATTGGTGTATACCGGCCGACGGTGCTATTACTTCATAGCTTATTTTTTCACCATCCGCCGGACACGCCAGAAGCGCGGCGACAAATACTCTTCAGCTTCTTCTACGACTATGTGAAAAACAAATCGTGCAGATCTAACTGAAAATTTTGTTGAATTCTCCTTATACAGTTATTTTATTGAATTAACTAAACGTTTAGGTGAATTAACAAAATTTTTATTTAAAAGATTTATTCGAGTGTAGATTTGCTTAATTCTGTGTTACTGTGAAAAACAAATAGTGCAGAACAAACTGAAAATTTTGTTTAATTCTCCTTATACAATAATTTTATTGATTTATAACTAAATGTTTTGTTATACTGACAAAAATTTTAATTAAATGATCTATTCGAGTATAGAATTAATTGTTTAATTATATTATGAGGAATTTTCGCACTTTACAAGTACAAAGTTCTGTTAATTATATTGGATTTTAATTATTCTACTGTAAATTAGTTGAAAAGAATTTGAAACTCCGTTGCAGTGAATATTGCACGTGCTGACCACATTGGAGCGTTCAAAAATTCAATTAGGTCGTTTCCTGCCGTTTATTAATTAACTATATTTTTTGTATCAGAAACTTATAATATAATAAAATATAATAAAAAATCGATATACTTATCTATTTTATCAATTTAAAATTTTGGGCAATTAAATTAAATGTTTATTTAAATAAAATAAATGGTTTTTTAAAGAGAATTTTAAATCGATCTAGAAATTTTTTTGTTTCAGCGTAGTGTTGTGGTGTTATATATAGTGCCTGTGCGAACAGTCGTATTTATCTTAATTAAGTCAGGTGCTCGGCAAATGAATAAAACTCGTTTGGTGCGATCGTTAAAGAGGGACGTAAATTTCAGGCTAATTTCCTAATTTCCGAATTTCCGTCTTCCAGGCCTCGCTCCAGTTCAATCGAAACGAATGACTCATTCGTCGCTATGAGTACTTACTGACTGTGCTTTCAATTATTTCAATAACGCTGACCGCGAATTTCTAGTACGTTATGCTTTTATTGCTCGTGTAAGAGGCTTTACAGCACTCGACACTTTTTAGTTAGGTACTTACGAGCGAAATCCACGCGAGTTTAAATTTTTCGAGGCTCAGAAAATTGGTCAAAACGACATTTACTTTTTATTAATACTACTGGAGTTTATTAATCTAGAAAATGAGTGTATAGTGTCTGCAGTAGCTTATGATTGTTTTTACGATGATATTTTCTCAATAAAATTAATATGATTGATTTAATTTGTATATAACGATTATATTTGAATAGTAAATTTGTCTATTTATTTATCTGCCTCAATCGACTTAATTTAATTCCGTGAAGAGTGAAATATGGCCTTCGTTTCGAAATTTTTTGCTTGCTCCCTTTTATGATTCTTTAGACACTTAATTAATAAAGATTCGAAATAATTAGACTATTTAGAAAGCTAATGTTTATTTCATAAATATATTCATGAAATTAAGCAAATTTATATGCTTCTTTAATTGATTATTCAAATTGTAAGTTTAAAATCCCGTCAAAACTTTTTGAGTTTTGACGCCATTTAACTGAAAGCTTATCATCTAACCAATCGATACCTTTTTTTTCAAGGCTTCACAATAGACCCGAGCGAGGAAGGAAAAGCTTCGGGATTTTCTCGTCTCGACATAAAAAGGTCTCGTACCTAAATCAAGATTCTCGTCTCGATAAAATTTCTTGATTTTCCCGACAAAATTCTTCATGCAAAAAAGATCTTGTATTCGCACGAGCGTCTTCGCTTTTTCGTGAAGGTGTCGATTAAAATTGAAAAAGAAAAATTGTTATTTTTTTCCAAATACTCGATAATATTTCAAATTTTTTAGCACCTTGGAGACTGTTGATTTACAAAAAAAAAGAATCACATTCTTTTTTTTTGTCTCGAATATTTTCAGGACCTCTTGCAAAAAGATTTTCTTGCAAAAGCCTAATAGAAACTTAATTAAAAAGGATTCAGAAATTAAGTAAACTTATGTAATCTTCCTTGATTATTCAATTTGTAATTTAAAATTTCCATGAAAACTTTTTAAATTCTAGTGTCATCTAACCAGAAACTTATTATCCTTTGACCAATCAATACTTTTTTTCGAGTCTTCGCAACATCCTGCTATCGATTTTTTTTTCTTTTTAATGAGACGATAATTATCACTTTAATGCATCATTGTTCCTGATTGTCTATTTGTCCTTACTACAATAACTATATATAAACGATTAAATCTCTTCGTTCCGCTTTTCATCATAATTCTTACGTAAGTACTATTGTAAGAAATGAAAATTAGTAATAAAGAATCGTTAAAATGAGAAGCAGTGAATAGGATGCTTAGGATATTTCTTCGGATGAGTGACGAATGGTGTATACGGTGACGAAGCGTTGGGCCGTGCGATGAGTCGAGATACAACGAGATCCAGGGGATTCCTCAGTCTTGTCACATCGTTGGACTCTTTTCACAGCTTTGACACGGTCATTCTAGGAGAGGACCTCCGCCTCATCGGGTCATCGCACTCTACCTCTCCTCCTCTCTGAATTTCAATTTCGCTAAGTAAAAACTTCAGAAGAAATTCCCAGGCTCCCTCAATCCATTTTGATGTAAATTTAGTTATTTTCGGTTTAATCATAGTTTAAATATAATTAGTTAAAATATTCGCGCGTCAAATTTGAGTCATGAATAAATGGTAGATTCACAATATCCGTTCATCACTTTTTGAAAAATGTGTCTTACAATTTTTACAGCTTTTATAGTATTCTTGTTTCCCTCTTTCTTTTGTCTCGGTACTACAAGCATCTAATTTGTAAATATAGTGTTGTAATAATAAATTTAAATTATATTTTTAATTTAAACAGTGTTTTTTTAAATCGTTATTCCCGCTTTTCCTGAATTCCACATAAAAAACCATTCCATCATACTTCGACTATTTCAGTAAATGATGCATATTTGCACCGTTTAGTTATAACTATAGAGAATGAAAAGAGCTAGGTTGCGAAACAGTCAGCCTCATGTTTATTTCTATATTTTTTTATGCCAGGTACTTACGCGCCGATGATTCACTTTGTACAGTCCTGTTTTTTCTTCACCTCTAAATGCATAATATTACTCAAGCGAAAAGCAGAGAGGTATACACTTCTGCTCAACTTAAACGTTAAAAGCGTAAATGCAGGATGCATTTAATGGCCAGGGAAAGTACGCGATTCCAATAATTTGTGAATGTAGCCAGTATCGGCTGGCGTAAAGCTCGAGAAGATTTTCTTATCGCAGCTTTTTTTTTTTAAATCGAGTCCATAAGTATATATGAACGAATGACAGTGTTTGATATCTGCATGAACAGGGAGTTTTAAATACTATATTCCGATTTCCAGAAGCCATTTCTTTTAATATAGTACGATATATTCGTGATTCTTGAAGTGACATGAAGTAGTATATGAGTAACGTTGTATGTACATATATTTATACATTTTTCCTTATATATACTTCACTATTAATTGGACAAGTATTTTTTTAATAAACTAATTGATTTTAGTATTAGTAACTAAATGTATAATTCTTATCACGTTTTCCTTAAAAGCGCAATCCGACACTTTTATAGGTCTGTAAAATTCATTAGCATAAAGTGCAATGAAGGATAGCAGTATATATCAAATAAGTCAGTTATTAGGTCAAGTACAGATTATGGAGTATACTTTCACGTACCTCCTTGATGTCCTCAAATAACTCAAAAATTCATATTCATTTGAAAATATTTGGAAATTCGAATTGCTACTTTAGCCGAAGTATTATTTTCTTCGTGTGCCGTCGGAGACCATCGTGGGCTCGAGATTATTATTCGAGATTTGGGTCGCGGCACCACTAGCGGCGGCGCGTGTCATAATAGTAACAACATATCTGTAGTATGCATCATCGACCGTTAGGCGCGAGAATTTTTGAAACTCTTCCAAAAGCTCAGTAACATTTGAACCGGAATACTTTTAAGCCGTGGATTTTAAAAACAATAATAATAACCAATAATCTAACGTTTCATTGTTATTAATATAGCGGCTGACTTATTGGATCCGCTTATGTAACACACATTTTTGGAATTAAAAAACTTTCTTTTTTATTGCTGTAAGGTGTAATTTTGATTGATAGCTCTTTATGTTAAAATTGATGAATTTACTTATGAAAAAGTAAACACTGATTTTGTAATTGTAAAATATTCATATTATCAAGTAAACAAGTAGAATGAATTCCTAAAGTTTTTTTTAAATATTTTATGGCAATAAAATTAAACAGAGAAATGAAAAATCGTGAATTATTTAAAAACAATAATAATATATTATAACACTTAAGTTTCATTTTTGTTAATTATTAATTAAACAATAGCAACTAAATTATTATGAGATGCGCTTGTGTAACGATTTTTTTTTAAATTAAACTCTCTTTTTCTGCTACGTATGGTTTTTTTTTTATTGAAAGCTCTTCACGTGAAAATTGATGCAGTATACTTACGAAAACCCAAACATTAATTATGCCACTGTGAAAATATTTGTATTATCAAACTTACATTGAAAAATAACGTGAATTCCTAAAGATTGTTGAATATTTGCTGTGATTGCAATAAAATGTCATTCCGACAGATTAATAGAATTCCAAGATTAAACACGTCTTCTCTGAACTGAGAATCGCGGCAGTAGTATATAAAAACCGGAACAACTCTTACTAACTTAAAACTCATGCAAAGTAGTTTGCACTGTAACGAAGAGGAAGCCTCTCTGCTCAAGTTCTAAACCTAGTGACTATTTTTCAATACATTGAAAAATGAATAAATTATTCTACGTAATTTTCGGCGTTCTCGCAATAGAATGTTTATTGATATCGGCAGCTCCGGCTGATCCGGAAGAATCATCCCCTCCTGAAGCAGCCCCTAAACCTGCCCCTGAACCTGCCCCTGAACCTGCCCCTGAACCTGCCCCTGAACCCGCTCCTGAACCCGCTCCTGAACCGTCATCTGAACAACCTGCAGCATCTGAAAAATCAGAGGACGCTGCGCCAAAGGAGGCTGCAGCCAAGGAATCGTCCAAAGCCGAAACAACTGAAGTGGAGGCCGAGAAAGAGACTTCATCGTCCAGTGGCGGTAGTAATCAACCATTTGATCCTCTGAATCCCATGGCAGTAAGTACTCTCGATTGGCATACCTAATTAAATTACCGTCTCTCGAAATCTTTTATTACCGCGAAAATTCTCTTTTAGGCCGTTCAGGAATTGATAGAGAACGTCAAGTTTCTCTTCACGGCTCTTGGGCGCGTTGAACGAGTTGTGGATGTTGTTGAAGGACTTAGCGGATTAGCCAATCCTTAAATATCTATCTACGTAATTAATTTCTTACTGTAATGAATTATTTATACTTTAACGAATAAAAGAACTCGAATATATGAAGCAGATCTTGTATATTATTTTTATTTATATGTCTTTATCAATTTGTTATGTAACTTTTTTCTTTCCTTTATAATTCACTAATTCAGTCATAAAAGTCGAATGGTATAATTATAAGCGAGAAAGTTTGAGTTTTTCGTGTCATAAGCTCACGCCTTTGGGTATTTATTGCATTATATTTTCCTTTCACTATTTTTCAATAATTGGATTCATTTTTTACTTAAAAAGAAAAAAATCTAATAATATCTAACATTTTGCTTCAGTGCTGACGACTGTAAGAAATTAATATTAAAACGAATTTTACGTAATTTAGTAAGCGCAGATTACAGAGTATTTGATTGAATTACATAATTATTTTAAGGAATTTATTAAGAATTTTATTTTTTTTTTTTTATTACATACATAGTAAGTTTGTAATAATATGTGTCCAATAGAGAAAAAATTATATAGTTATGTTGTTTTAAAAAATCATTTATAATTTTTTTTTTATTTTAAAGTTTATTTTTAGACAATCCCGACGTTTTAATGGTAAGTCTAAACCATTACACGACTAACTCTTCGCAATCCACAAAATTGTATAAAAATTGATAGATCAACAAATTGTGATGGTTCAAATAAAATAATTTATACAAAGATTAAATAAAAAATAGTCACTTAATTTTTTTTGGCAAACCACGTAATTGTCGATTAAAAAGTGTATATTATCCTACAAAGTCACGCAAAAAGAGAATTATTGAAAAATGAATTTAAAAATTTTAATTTCTCAATGTAAGCTTTGGATAATTAAAAGATACCTGAATTGACGGAAAAAAATTGATAAATATTAGATTACTACTTTTTAAAGATAAACCACGTTTACTTTAATTAATAGCAGTGCATTATAATATAAAAGCACGAAGAAGTAAGTGTCATTTCAAAAAAGGCATCTGCTAAGTGAGTTTCTACGGTAAATATAGATACTACGGTGTCATATAGTAAAAATGAATAAGACATCACTACTACTATTGTTTGCAACCCTCGTACTGGGATGCTACTCATCGCCAGGGAAAAGTAGCAGGTTCGAGGTATGAATCCGTTTTATTAATAAATATATTTTATACAAAAAGTGTATTTTCGAGTGTTATATACCTAATACGCTAAAAAAAATTTGATTGCAAAAGAAAAGTAAAAAAAATAAGACGAAATTCTTAAAAAAATTAATTTATTAAAAAATATCAAATATTTTTCACATTCTATGAAAAACATAGGAAGAAAAACATTTGATTTAGATAAAAATATGCAATTTATTTTTTCTTCTTTCGATGTTTTATTTTTCTATCTGTATAATGCTATTACAAAGTGTCCATTGTGTTCCATAGTATTGGGGTCAGGCCCCGCTCTCCCCTATAATTAAGCCATTCACTAATTAATTAATTGAGAAATTATTTACATGAAATTACGATAGTCGAATTGACAAAAGTAATAACCCAAATAATTTGTCCCGCTTCCAGGAGGAGTCCCATCATCCATCAGTTAAGGCATACGACGTAAGGTACGGTGTCCACGAGTCTTACGAACCTCATCGCAAGAGCAATAAAAAACCATCATTCAAGAGTTATTATAACATCCAGGAAAAATCTTCTAAGCCATATTACGACGAAGAAAACAGCTACGAATTACCCTATCGTAATTACAAATACAGCGACTATCCCTACAGAAAGCGAGCCCACAAGAATCACGACGAAAAGTACATGACCAAAGTGCGAATCCTCGAAAAACCAGTATACGGTCCTAAGAAAAAGGACGACATTCCTAAGAGGCACAGGAAGAACGAAGAATACGTGAAAGAGGTTTACGGACCCATAAAGGAGCCCATCGGCTACAAGAAAAATCGTGACTCTTATGGAAAGTCATCGTACACGGATCACGAGGAGTATGTGGAGCGAGAGCGTGGCGTGAAACCGGCGCATTCATCGTACCCAACGCTTTACGCTGCTCATGAACAGGAAAATGAGAAACCGTCGACTGATCAACTCCGCGCCGGGGACAAAGCTGAAAAGAGTGATTATTCATCGGAGGGGACTGGTGGTAGCGAGTTGAGTGCGCCGAGCGAGGCTAATTCTGAAATGCATTCCAATGTTGAAACCAGCGGCCCGCAGCAGCCGACGACTTCTGCACCTGTGAGCATTTAACTTCACCTTTACTCTATTATTAGCGGTTTATTTATATTATTTGTCTATACTAGATGAACCTGCCACTGACGCGATCGAACATTAATTCTTTATTGGTGACCCTACGGGACTTGGATGCCTTGATGGCAGCTCTCCAACGAACCCGAAATGCACAGAGTAACACGGAAGCAGCAGCCTGAACACTTTTTCATCGGTTCGATTTCATTCGGATTTTAAACATGTGAATTTTATTTTGTATTCACGCACAGACTTCCAGTATGCAATATGAGAATTCATATTAGGCCAATATTATGGAGCAGAACTGTGTATCGAATTTCGGGGTTTACTCTATCCTTATACATGGTTACCCGTAGTTACCCGATAATTGTAGTTTCTCGTTTTATTAATACAATTTTTTGAATAATATAATCTTTTACGTAGAGACACATTCTTTAGAAAATACAGCGAGTGAAATTCACTGATTTATCAGTGAGAATCAGGTCTATTTCTTGGAAATGCCCTGATCTTCACTGATAAATGAGTAAATTTCACTGGTAAATCAGCGAATTTCACTGGAAGGAATTTAGAGAGATCATTTCATCTTTGTATTTAAGGGCTATATATTATAGTACATAGGAATATTTAAATAAATAAATAAACAAATATTTTTATTTATTTTATCAAATGGACTTACGCTCAACGGTATAAAAATTATACACCTATCGATTTGATTTTCATTAAAAAGAAATTGATTTAATAAGACGTCCTCTTAACTACCAAACCAATGTACGTATAAATTCTAAACATCTAATTTTATAGCTGTATCGACACTTACTACCACCGTAGACTAAAATTATTGGAGTAACGGCCGGAGCTTAAAAATTCGTTCCTTTTACACGTAAATCGCATTGCTTATTCCGCGAGGGTCGGGCACGTTGTTGTAGCTTTTCCTTTGACGGAGCGGCCTGCCCAAAGTTGCACAGACAAGTTTCGCCGCATTGACTTGGAATATTATATTCCGCTCAGCAGTATAGTCGGTGCTATCTCATTGATCTACAGCTCCACACTTGACGCTGTGTGTTTATTAATGAGTTGCCATTTTGGTAGCATTTTAATCGGACGACATTATTCAAGTTATTATTCTCCGTTTGCTTTGGCATTCGTTTTTCTCACGCTTTTTCCGCTCCTTCATAAATCATTGAATTTGACTAATTAAGAATCTGTGAATTATAGAATTGATATTATAGTAAAATTATTGATTGACAGACTAATCGATGAATCTGCAGTAGAATGATCGATGTTTATACGTAAAAAAATTTGGATATGTTCGTTTAAGGGAATCGAAAAGAATTGGGTAGTTCTTGATGAAAGGACTTCATTATGACGATCGAGTAGATCGAGTAGACTTTAACACTGACTACACTCTGTTTTAAATAAAGCAGTTAAACACATGTATGTAGTTGGGATTCCCAGCAATTTAACGAAATGCGAGGATGAGATTAAATGACGAATCAAGAAATTCGTACCAATAATAAGTGAAATCTACACTTAATTCTGGGCAAACCATAATCTTGCGGGAAAACTATAATAAATTCACAAAGTTATTGTTATAATTAACATGTCAATTTGATTGAACAAAAAGGCCTGTTGTTTATTATCATGAGTAGATAAGTATGAGTATAGATACGTGAAAATAATAATCATGAATTTTTTAAATTGTGTTAATTAATTACTCTGAAATTTATTTTAATTTATTGTAAATGCAAACAAAATGTATAAATACTATTTCTAATTAATAGCCGTTATAATTAAACCTGAAAAATATTATCGCTGGAATTTCGCCCGATATACCTAAAAGAATTCAAAGTCGTTAACACGAACAATGGGCAATAAATAACGCACAAATCGTCGTTTAGCCAAGCGCCACCTGCAATTCAATTATAAACAATTAGAGGGCCCAGGTTCGCACAAAAGCAATTTACCTACTGGCACGAGAACTCCACCATTGTAAAATTAGCGTCGCTTAGCGGGAGTACGCAAATTCTATTTCCCGAGCAAAAACAAAAGTTTATAACGACTTAGTCATTTCCTCGCAGCAAAAGTACAACTGCAATACAGTAACGCTGCATGTACACCGCAAAGACAATGCGACGCAACCTGCAGTTGCTTCTAACTTCGGAGATTTTCCAGGAAGTCCTTGTGAATGTCCCCAACACGGCTCGGTCCGAGCAGCTACGACCTCGAGTAAGCCCGAGAGCGCATATACGTTGTCGCGGTCTATATTCGTCGCATCTACGGGTGCATCTACTTTGCGCCCGAAAGTATGCAAAACGACTCTCAGCCGAGAGATAGAAGCCGAGGAGGAGAGGCTTCGAAAGAGAATTTCGCTTAACTGCGACATTCGCGTGCTCGTCGCCCATCGCCTTCGCGAGCGCTCTGAGTACATACATATACATATATATATACACCGCGCGCTCCCCTCGCTGCGGGCGGAATGAGGCGGACTGAGGCGGGATATGTCTACACGAGGCGAGATAGAAGAAATCAGAGAAAGAGAATATAATTGAAGTGAATTTTATCGTGATTCTGAGGCAGAATAAGCTAAAAATGAAGAAGGACAAGGAACTATATACCGTACTTTGAGGAGGGATTGAGGCAGGACTGAGGCAGAATTCTCTATCTTAAAAAAGTGATGACATTTAAGTATATGAATTAATCCTCTCTTTAAAAAAGAATGGCAGCATTTTTAAACGCGATTTGATTGGCTCACGGGCATCTCGGTTAAATGGCGCTAAATTTAAAAGTTTAACTTTTTAGTTATAGATAATAATGATGCTTTCATGATTTATATTTAATTTAATCGCGCGCTTGATTTCTTGCAAGCTAAAAATGAGGAAGGAAAAGAATATAATTACACTGTCTTTTGAGGCGGGATTGAGGCAGCCAATAATCTAGTTTTAGTTTAATATAATTTATTGGTTTAAACAAACGTTAAACAGTTAAATGATCAAACCATATAACATATATTATTTCTATATATCTTTCTAGACACACGCATAATGTGATAACGTAATAAACCATCGACCGGTGTGGACTCTCGCTGTGCACTCATAGCGAAATATCCCGGTGTGCTTACGAAGCTTATTCCAAAAAAGCTGCGAGGGCTTTTTCGAGCGATATTCGTCGCTGGCAGCGCGAAACGTCGTCCTCGCGTCCTTCCCCTCCCTTTGCGATGCGAGAGTTCGTCGACCCAATGAACCGACGCCGCTTACTTTCCACGGGCTCTTGGACGCTCGAACACTTGGACGCGGCGTTACCAGGGGTACCGCGTATGTACCCAGTTGTGCTCGTTAATAAAACGCTTTTAAAACACCTTCTTTAAAAAAAAAAAAACAAAAAAAACTTCTCTCTGCGGTGGAATAACGAGAACTGAGGCAAAGTCATGGTATATGAAGTTCGAGTGTGCAGGCTGATGGGGAGTAGGCTTGTTGAGGCCCTTCACGATGTGCAAAATGAAGGAAATAAAGAAAGAGAGGGAAGCGTGGTTAATCGAGTGGCGATCCAGCGATCTCGTTCGACGCTTTACGCGTGCAGACGCGCGCGAGCGGCTGAGCACGCTCAAGTTCGATGACCCACTGAACTTCGGACATCGATCGACGACGGACTTTCATTCAAGTATCAGTGCAAGTATCTCTTTTAATTCAACTTGTTAAAGTGTTTTGATTGTTTTTAGATTATATTTACTATTTTAATTGTTGTTTCTACTTGCTTATGTGTTTTAATTGTTTTTACTTTCTGCTTCTGTGATTCTGACTGTTGTTTCTGCTTATTAAATTATTCTGATTGTTTTTATTAGTGTTTATGGTTTCTGTATTATTAAATTATATCATCTAAGATTTGCGGATATACCCTCTAAATATGAAAGAGTGAAAATTCACTCTTTGAGGTTGTAAGTCGTCCACTTATTGGGAAGAGTGAACGGCTAATTATAACATTGAATAAGTGAATATATTCACTCTTTCAAATTGAATTTCACTATTTCATATTTAGATAGAATTATAGTTTAGGACTCGTGCAGATATGTGCACCTTTTAGGCTGAGAGTCGTTAACATCTTAATTTATCTTATTCCAGGAGATTGTCGGACCACTGGATCATAAATTTTGCTGAAACTGTGGGAGATTTTTCAGGAAGGTCTTGCACTCTCAAATTTAGTATATTTGTAAGAAAAAATTCGATTCCAATGTAACAATGATTTCGATAAATTAACAAATTATAGTATAGCTAATAATAAATAACAATCGACCATCCTTCAAAATCGGTCACGGATGCGATTTTCCCATTTACTTCATCGCTGCTTCTTCTTTTTCGTTGATACCCTCTTAAGCCAAGACACGAGGTATTTAGACGTGTGAGAAAAAATTAAAAAACTTCTATTGTGACAGGAAGGAAGCTTAGTTCGATACGAAGGTCCCCATTTAAGCGGGCATATGCGAAGCTGAGAATTACTCATTTGAACGAGAGCACACGATCCTGGCATTTGTTTTATGCGTCTCAGATGTTCCGTGGGTAAAAAAGATCGAGAGTAGGGGAGACTGGCCGCATCTATGGAAATGGTCAGCTATTATTAGATTACGAGACAATATAGTGCAGCCACCGCTCTGCAGGCTGGAGGAGAGAAAATGCTTAGAATAAAATAGAATTAAGGCTTCTGGCTCATACTTTTACACACAAAATATGTATTTTTTTATCGTATATATACATTTTCAATATCTCTTTAGCACATTTCAAAAAAGACCTATTTTAATTTGTCAATTATAAAGCACTTATAGATAGACGTAAATTCTTCGAAAACCTGATAAAGTTATACGATATCATGTGATACTCTGAATTTATCAGGTTTGAAAGAATTTACTTTACATTAGTGCTCAAAAATTAAAGTAGGTTTTTGAATTGTGCATGCTTTCTTTGTAATATATTCATCTGAAAATTATGGCAGACTGAAAATAATTATCATACTTTATAGTACAATTTACCAAAGAGTGTTTTAATTTTTCATACACATACAGTAAAATACATTTTATTGTAAAGTGTACGATATACGATAAAAATTGCGATTTCTACTAGAAGATTTCTTTCAGTGTATAAATTCAGTCAATTTATGTTGTCAATAGGCGATGAAGGAATAATTGATTCCTTGACGATTAGCTTATATGTATACTACATTAACTATCATAAAAAAAATGTGTAGGCTTTTATTTTACGTGTATGCGAAACGACGGGCCTGTTGCATCTCCGTCTGAGATGCCCTTTCAATCCGCAGCGGATTTCTTCTCGTTTCGGCGTTGCTGAGCGATTCCTCGAATTCATAATAACTCAGTTAAAAACTTAAGACTAAAAAAGTCCTCTCGTTACCTTTTACGATTTACCATCTTGAGTCTCATTGCTTTATCGCGCTCGAATCGCAGGTCAGGAAATCTTCTTTCGAGAGTACCTACACGCCGCGACGTTACGACTGATGAGAAAAAAGATTCCGCACGTCGAGATACGCGGCCAAGAGAGAAAGAGAGACAAGGATTTCCGACGTTATAATTGCGCAATTTTCAAGCAAACTGCGCGAGTTAAAAAAAAAAAAAAACAGTTGCGGTGTACACGCTCGGGCGTAAGAAAAAGCCTATATTTATAAGCGTATATTATTATAATACCTATAATGTATTACTCATTCTCGCGGTATGAGATGGACTAAGTACAATAGCTACGCTTGTGGCTACAATCGTAAAAAGCTCACAGTGGGAGCCGACAGCTGCTGCGGGCGTACACCCGCTGTATAGGCACGACGCACGGGAAATGTGTGTGTAAGAGGCGGCAAGGCGCAGCGCTCACAAGTGAAAAAGCTGCGGGTAAGAAATGAATTAAAATATTATTGAGAGAAAGAGCGAGGGAAGGAAGGAAGGCAAGAAATTTTTAAGTTACGGTAAAGTAAGCGATTCTGCGGCTCCGACGCCTCCACGTTTCTGTTATGTGTTCTAAACTGGAACACGGCAATTTAATAGCCTGCGGAATTGCGCAATACAATTTTTAGAATAAATATGAGAGGAATAGTATGGATTGTTATTGCAGCCAATAGGTCCATTAGCAAGTGGATGAAAAATTCAAAAGCGTTTCGCGGAAACGGAAATATTACCTATACATAAACGTATGATGTGTACTAGGAGAAAAATGTTGTAAAAAACAAACTATTTTGTAGGATAACAAATTTTGGAACGAAGTTCCTTATGTCGCGTTACGGCGCAGGGGCTAGGCCAAGAAAAGTGTAATGCAACGGAAATAG